>JAUIMM010000829.1:2602500-3202500 GCA_031769625.1 Taudactylus pleione | reverse complement strand
CCGCACCACATACCCTGCACCCATATTTCTAAAACTTACCTCCCCGAGGTCCCGCATTGGGTCTCCCAGCGCTGCTGAAATGCTGGAAAATGGGCGCCGCAGCCATTTTTCTGGCGTTTTGCGCATGCGCTGTGAGGAAATCGCCAGGATAATGGCGGCCACGCCATTTTCCCGGCAATCTGTGGATGCGCAATAAACTCTGGGCACACTTGATTCTGCGGTGGCCGGCCAGTTGTGTCTGTCGGCTGCCGACCACCGGAGTGAGAGGAGGGGGCCCGTGATGGGGGATGCACACGGGCCCCCTCCTCTCTAATGACGCCCCTGCATCACTCCAGTCGCAAGCAGGCATAAGTGCCAGGTTCGCCCTGTTTTCTGGGTGTGCACAGAACCAAGTAACATAATTTATAATATGCAAAATACAAAACCTTATGAACATCAAAAAGAATTCTGCATCCCCAGTGTCTGATTAACCACTATATAGGCTGATCTGGCTGCAGACTAAAGGCGCTTATCCACTACACGATATAAATGGACGATTGAACGAACAACGACAACGTTATCATTCAGTCGTTCATTAACCATGCAGTGAATATGCCGGCTTAATGCTATTCTTCACCACTAGTGCAAAGACACTAATTAGAAGCTATTCACACAACTTAAGTACCCCAAATTGCTTTATTAGGGCTATTCGGTCACTTCTAAATTGATCCCCTATGTTAGTGCATCTTTTTGGGGGTGTCAGGCTGGTTTCCCCAATTCGTCAGCACTTTTCGCCTATTTCACATTCTCCGGAATGCGTTTTCACATTTTTTGGAATTGCATACGGCAAATAGCGGGGGCACGCACGAAAAGTTTTTGTGACCAAAACACGCGATGTTGGCAAAAAGTATGGCATGCAAAACTTATGCACGGGTGCGAAACTAATTGAATACGGCCCTAAGTTGAGATGTGACTCGGACGCACCAGCAGACTGCGCTGATTAATGTGATATGTGACACCTGTATATCTGTGTGCTCCTGAGTCTGTATATGGGAGACTGTGCTGTGTAATGTGATAGGTGACACCTGTATATCTGTGTGCTCCTGAGTCTGTATATGGGAGACTGTGCTGAGTACTGTGATATGTGACACCTGTATATCTGTGTGCTCCTGAGTCTGTATATGGGAGACTGCGCTGAGTAATGTGATATGTGACACCTGTATGTCTGTGTGCTTCTGAGTCTCTATATGGGAGACTGCGCAGAGTACTGTGATATGTGACACCTGTATATCTGTGTGCTCCTGAGTCTGTATTTGGGAGACTGCGCTGAGTAATGTGATATGTGACACCTGTATATCTGTGTGCTCCTGAGACAGTATATGGGAGACTGCGCTGAGTAATGTGCTATGTGACACCTGTATATCTGTGTGCTCCTGAGTCTGTATATGGGAGACTGCGCTGAGTAATGTGCTATGTGACACCTGTATATCTGTGTGCTCCTGAGTCTGTATATGGAAGACTGCTCTGAGTAATGTGATATGTGACACCTGTATATCTGTGTGCTCTTGAGTCTGTATATGGGAGACTGCGCTGAGTAATGTGCTATGTGACACCTGTATATCTGTGTGCTCCTGAGTCTGTATATGGAGACTGCGCTGAGTAATGTGATAGGTGACACCTGTATATCTGTGTGCTCCTGAGTCTGTATATGGGAGACTGCGCTGAGTAATGTGATATGTGACACCTGTATATCTGTGTGCTCCTGAGTCTGTATATGGAGACTGCGCTGAGTAATGTGATATGTGACACCTGTATATCTGTGTGCACCTGAGTCTGTATATGGGAACCTGCGCTGAGTAATGTGCTATGTGACGCCTGTATATCTGTGTGCTCCTGAGTCTGTATATGGGAGACTGCGCTGAGTAATGTGATATGTGACACCTGTATATCTGTGTGCTCCTGAGTCTGTATATGGTAGACTGCGCTGAGTAATGTGATATGTGACACCTGTATATCTGTGTGCTACTGAGTCTGTATATGTGACACCTGTATATCTGTGTGCTCCTGAGTCTGTATATGGGAGACTGCGCTGATTAATGTGATATGTGACACCTGTATATCTGTGTGCTCCTGAGTCTGTATATGGGAGACTGTGCTGATTAATGTGATATGTGACACCTGTATATCTGTGTGCTCCTGAGTCTGTATATGGGAGACTGCGCTGAGTAATGTGATATGTGACACCTGTATATCTGTGTGCTCCTGTGTCTGTATATGGGAGACTGCGCTGAGTAATGTGATATGTGACACCTGTATATCTGTGTGCTCCTTAGTCTGTATATGGGAGACTGCGCTGAGTAATGTGATATGTGACACCTGTATATCTGTGTGCTCCTGCGTTTGTATATTGGAGACTGCGCTGAGTAATGTGATATGTGACACCTGTATATCTGTGTGCTCCTGAGTCTGTATATGGAGACTGCGCTGAGTAATGTGATATGTGACCCCTGTATATCTGTGTGCACCTGAGTCTGTATATGGGAGACTGCGCTGAGTAATGTGATATGTGATACCTGTATATCTGTGTGCACCTAAGTCTGTATATGGGAGACTGAGCTGAGTAATGTGATATGTGACCCCTGTATATCTGTGTGCACCTGAGTCTGTATATGGGAGACTGCGCTGAGTAAAGTGATATGTGACACCTGTATATCTGTGTGCTCCTGAGTCTGTATATAGGAGACTGTACTGAGTAATGTAATATGTGACACCTGTATATCTGTGTGCTCCTGAGTCTGTATATGTGACACCTGTATATCTGTGTGCTCCTGAGTCTGTATATGGGAGACTGCGCTGAGTAATGTGATATGTGACACCTGTATATCTGTTTGCTCCTGAGTCTGTATATAGTAGACTGCGCTGAGTAATGTGATATGTGACATCTGTATATCTGTGTACTCCTGAGTCTGTATATGGGAGACTGCGCTGAGTAATGTGATATGTGACACCTGTATATCTGTGTGCTCCTGAGTCTGTATATGGGAGACTGCGCTGAGTAATGTGATATGTGACACCTGTATATCTGTGTGCTCCTGAGTCTGTATATGGGAGACTGCGCTGAGTAATGTGATTTGTGACACCTGTATATCTGTGTGCTCCTGAGTCTGTATATGGGAGACTGCGCTGAGTAATGTGATATGTGACACCTGTTTATCTGTGTGCTCCTGAGTCTGTATATGGGAGACTGCGCTGATTAATGTGATATGTGACACCTGTATATCTGTGTGCTCCTGAGTCTGTATATGGGAGACTGTGCTGATTAATGTGATATGTGACACCGGTATATCTGTGTGCTCCTGAGTCTGTATATGAGAGACTGCGCTGAGTAATGTGATATGTGACACCTGTATATCTGTGTGCTCCTGAGTCTGTATATGGGAGACTGCGCTGAGTAATGTGATATGTGACACCTGTATATCTGTGTGCTCCTGAGTCTGTATATGGGAGACTGCGCTGAGTAATGTGATATGTGACACCTGTTTATCTGTGTGCTTCTGAGTCTGTATATGGGAGACTGTGCTGATTAATGTGATATGTGACACCTGTATATCTGTGTGCTCCTGATTCTGTATATGGAGACTGTGCTGATTAATGTGATATGTGACACCGGTATATCTGTGTGCTCCTGAGTCTGTATATGAGAGACTGCAATAAGTAGTAATGTGATATGTGACACCTGTATATCTGTGTGCTCCTGAGTCTGTATATGGGAGACTGCGCTGAGTAATGTGATATGTGACACCTGTATATCTGTGTGCTCCTGAGTCTGTATATGAGAGACTGCGCTGAGTAACGTGATATGTGACACCTGTATATCTGTGTGCTCCTGAGTCTGTATATGGGAGACTGTGCTGAGTAATGTGATATGTGACACCTGTATATCTGTGTGCTCCTGAGTCTGTATATGAGAGACTGCGCTGAGTAATGTAATATGTGACACCTGTATATCTGTGTGCTCCTGAGTCTGTATATGGGAGACTGCGCTGTGTAATGTGATATGTGACACCTGTATATCTGTGTGCTCCTGAGTCTGTATATGGGAGACTGTGCTGAGTTATATGATATGTGACACCTGTATATCTGTGTGCTCCTGAGTCTGTATATAGGAGACTGTACAGAGTAATGTGATATGCGACACCTGTATATCTGTGTGCTCCTGAGTCTGTATATGGGAGACTGCGCTGAGTAATGTGATATGTGACACCTGTATATCTGTGTGCTCCTGAGTCTGTATATAGGAGACTGTACAGAGTAATGTGATATGCGACACCTGTATATCTGTGTGCTCCTGAGTCTGTATTATGAACCATGGATCTTGGAATGAAAGCCCTGCTAGCGCTATATTATAGCACTTCGTTTACAGATTAAGAGACTCAGTACCGCACAGATATACAAGTGTCACATATAAAATTAATCAGCACAGTCTAATGGTGCGTCCTAGTCACATCACATTTTCTGCAAAAAAAGACGGCAAAAATATTCCTGGCATTAGCAGAGTCTCGCAGGACCCGGTGCACCGAGAGGGGCTTTTGGCTCGACTGCAGCAAAGCTGTGTGAGGACTCATCTGTGTAAGAAAATATTAATAACTGTTTGGATAGTCGATCCCATCAATGAACATGGGGCTGTTTCTGGGTTAGACTCCTTGTTTCTCTCAGAAAATGATTTCAGCATACAGAAGCATATCCAGATACAAACTGATATATTTCTTGCGTAGTTCTGGACGATTGTGGGACAGATGGATTTTTGCTGGATCACATAAAAGAATTTGCACTGAACTGTTCTGTCTTGTGGGAGTGTCACAGCAGCTATTCAGGATATTCTGAGCCCACTTTATCTCATAGAGGTTTGATACATTGCACCCTATATACAAACCTTATCATTTTAGCCTCATTAACATTCAGTTGCAGTTCTGGCAAGTACTGTACACCTTTATACGGATGAGCAGGGCCGTAGCTAGGGTAGTGCGGACGGTGCCATCGTACAGGGCACCACAGGTCAGGGGGCGCTGTTTGGGCCTGTCAAATTTCTGTTTATTATCATTCTCACTTGTAGCTTCCTCTTATTTCATCCCCAGCATCTCCTGGCCTCCCCTATCTCTTCCCCGGCTCTTCCCCATGAGGCCATGGCGCTTTTTTGGGTGCATTATGTTCCTTTGAAAAAATGAGGGGGGCGTCAATGCTCTTTCTAGCACAGGGCACCAAAAAGTCTAGTTACGGCTCTACGGATGAGTACTGTACGCCTTCATACATATGGAGAGTACTGTACACCTTCATACCAGGGTTGCCTACCTTTTAACATTATCTTCCCGGGAGAAGCCCGGGTAAGAGATGCAGCAGGGTGCCGACGGGGGCGGGGCTTGATGATTCACGTCATTAAGCCCCGCCCCCTCACGGTAAAATTGCCACGATTGGGCACAATTTACATAGGAGGCGGGGCCAAATGCTGTGATTCATGCAGAATCACAGCTTAAGCCCCGCCCCCTTCACGGAGACCCGCGATTGCCGCGGGTATTCTCCTAATTCTGCCCACTTCACTAGGAAGTGGGCAGAATGCGGGAGAAATGCCTACCCTTCCGGGGGTGCGGGGGGTTACCCGAAAAATCGGGAGCCCCCGCGAAAACCGGGAGGGTAGGCATGTATGCTTCATACGGATGAGTACTGTACGCCTTCATATGGATGGAGAGTACTGTATGCCTGCGGGAAAGATGTAACTGGACATATCTGTATCCCATTTCTGATCTGCCATAAATTCCAGGAAATGCTTTGGTCAGCATCTGCTCCCTACAGGTCCCTACAGCACCTTATGGCTATAACAAATTACTAATCTTTGGATTTCGATCTGTTGTGTCTTATGCCATTATACCATAAAACCAGAGAATAATAACATGGAGATAACGCAGAATATAGGGAATTACAGTCTGTACAACTGGGATATTTCCAGGGATGAATCATCTGGGACTGTCCCGGAAATTAGGGAAAACAACCAACTTGGCCGACCTGGGGAAGTATCTGTTTCATGCACATGTAGGAGGGAAATGTCCTTTGCTTGCAGATGAAGCAATGTGTGATTGCTGGGTGATTTCCTTACACACATCCGTGTCCAGCTTGCTGGTATCTGACATTGGGCTCTATTTATTAACATTATTTTTTACTAAAATAAAGTGAAAAAGGGTGTTTTGTGTTTTCACACCCTTTTCACATTATTTTAGTTTCACCTGTAGTTATTACAGGGCAATTGGAGTAGAATTAGTAAAATTCTGCTCCAACCCCCAGTATCACTTATTTTTAGTAAAGCAGATCGCATTTCCCATAATTGTAATGGGAAATGTGATCTGTGTGCAAGTTACTAAAAATAAATTGTAAAAAAATACCGGGGGAAGCCCTGTGATAATAACGCCACCTGGAGGTGGCGTTATCCAGGGTCTCCCCTGGTTACCGGGCTCCCACTCTGCTCTAACGGGGAGAGCAGAGGCGGGAGCCAGTACCAGTAATCAGCTGTGTGGTCTAAGCAGACCGCAAGCTGATTGCTGTAAAAAAAAGAAAAAAAAAATGAAACATTTTTTTTTTCACTTACCTGAATCCAGGGACCGGTGATCGGGCCTCCGGTGATGGCTCCTCTCCGGTCAGCTGGTCTCCCACAGTGCACTGGGGCCCGGTCATCAGGTGATCGGGCCCCAGTGCAGTATGGGAGATCACCTGATCGGGAAGCCCGGAGAAGAACACCGGAGGCCAGGAGGAAGCAAGTAAGTGTAATGAAGGGAGGGGGGGTCGCGGGGGTCCGCGATCGCGGGGGCGGGGCTTAGCGCCAGGGGGCGGGGCTTAGCTTCGGGGGGGGGTAGTAGCGGTGGTCGGTCGGCACATGCGCGGGCTCTTAGTCGCGGTATTTTTTCCGAAAATACCGCGACTAGAGTGCGGATGGGATCCGCAGGGACAGAGCTTTATCGCAAGCTCTGTCCCTGCAAGGGAATTATAGCAAATCCCTGTGATATTACCTGAATTCGCAATGCGAATTCACTCGGTAATATCACACTACAATATGCATTCAATATGCGGATTGTAGTAAATAGAGCCCATAGTAATACTTACAGTAATAATAATGACAACAACATCCCTCACAGTATCTATAACCACACTCGTGATGCTCCCAAATTGAGAATTAGTTCAGCCTCCCAGGTCCTGCCAATTCCCATGGAGGGAAGCATAAATACTTTATATGATCACATTGAGCCTCTGCATTGCTTCCCTGCCCCCCATGGCACAGTGCCATAAGTCCTTGCATTGTACAGTGGCAGGTGGCCCTACAATGGCAGAATTCACACCATGCCTGTCTGCTTCATCACCCACCTGGATGTCACGTACAGGATCTCCACCAGGTGACATTTAGTAATTGGGAAAGAAGGTCTTTTACCAGTACCTGTCCTGGCATCCTGTGACCCCAAATCATAAACATTCGACCAAAGGCCGGTGACTGTAGTGCTGGCACCTCAGTAAAATCTCTGACCTCTGTACTATGGCCCTCATTCAGAGCCGTTCGCTATTTGCGTTCGTTTGTTCAAAAACAAGGGGTGGCTATTCAAATTATCCGTTCGCACATTGCAGTCTGTTCACGCCTCTAAGTCTGAACGAGCGAGCAAAACATACGCTCGTTTATTTGATAAAAACGCCCCCTGGCCGCTCGCACCATACGTCATGTCCGCTATTTATTAGATTAATCGAGTACATCGACCAGCGTATGAACTGCTCGCTATTCTTGTGGTTGGTTTTTTCAACCGCTATTTTGCGAGCAGTTCTGAGTTTAAAAAAACCAAGTGACGTGGTCAATGACGCTGCTGTATTAATTATGCACACCCATAAAACGCCCGTTTTGACCTTTAAGCACGCCTGCGATCGGATCTCCACTCCCCGTTTTCAAGCACCTTCCCCTGTTACCACCCACATACGCCTCATTCTGTCACTCAAAATAGCAGGCATTCGCTATATTGCGTACAAATGATTTTCGGCCGCACTGACTGGTTCGCGCATGCGTACTAAAAACCATACGCATGCGCAGATGTGCGAACATCGCTCGGAACGAGTGTACTGCCGCTAGCGAGTGGCTCTGAATGAGGGCCTATATGCTGTTATGGGGCCGATACATCAGCCTTAAAAAAAAAATCACAGATTCTGCGACATTTTCCCTGATTTAATGATTCTCCAAGTCACCAATAAGCCCCCATACATTGCCGATATGTACCAATGATTTGCAGATCATTTTCACTTAAGACCAGATCTGCCAATTGTGAAAGGCTTATCATTTTACTAATAATGCTCAGCAAATAAGGTGATTGGTACCATACACTAAGGCTGGGTACACACTAGACGACCTGCAATCTCGCCGATGGTCAGTGGCGATTGACCTTCGACCCGGACCATGCAAGATTGGCGGTATACACTAGATTTAACGAACAACGGAACGATCCCCCGTTCCATCCTTCATTAAACTACACAGCCCCAAGTGCAATATTGCGTGATTGGCCGTGCAGCATGCGACTGGCGGGAGGGCACAATCGGCCATACACTCTACACGATACGTACAATTTGTCTTAACAATTTGCCTAGAAAAGTCAAATTGTCCAATTTATTGTGTAGTGTGTACCCAGCCTCACAATGTACAGCCCCGATTGGCTGGTGAAACAAGTTGGACAACCTGATTTACCGATTTCCATCACTTTATGGTCAGAAGCAGCAATTAGTGATCCCCATACATTGCCGATTGTTTTGTACAGTCACCTGCGATGATTACAGATTTGTGGGGCCTCTAGGCAGCGCAGATAACTTGTGGAAGCGCTATCGATAAAATTGATACAGGGGCAGAACTATGGGAGACAATGGAGGCGCCTGCCACCAGACGCCAGCACTGAAGGGGCACCTCCTCCTTTGCCCAGAATATATTCACCCTGCTTAAGGCTATTTTATATTAGTGTTTTTGTGCATATGTAATAGATAGATTTATACAGTATATACAACATATATTTGTAAAAAATTTTTTAGGGGGGGGGCACCAAATTATAACTTGCCTCAGGGCGTCTGGGATGAATTTACGTCACTGGGCGGAATTCAATTGATTATTCCCCCCTTCGCACCCGACGGAGCTATTCTGTTGTTGCTCCTGTCGGGTGCGATCAGCTGCTAGCTCTCAATTTCAGCTCGCAGCCCCAGAGGCGCCCAAACGGAACTTTTCGCAATCATGCCCAGCACTTTGGTCGGGGTTAGCCGTTTTACACGGCTAAACCCGACCACTTTGGGTGCGATCAGCGTGAAACGCTGGCACAATTGAATAGCGGCCCACGATCTCCTGTCACTTTAGACGGGAGATGCGGGCTGCGAAATCAATTGAATTCCGCCCACTGAATTGATATGAGGATAATCTGTAATCTCCACCTCGTTAGTGTTTTCTATAGTATTTTATATTGTCTCACCCCCCCCCCCCCGCACACACTATTGCCCTTCTCCTGCCCCAGTGATAGCTTAGTCCAGGCCGCCCTCCTCTGAGGTAGTGTAGCAGGACAATGAAGAACTTTTGTAGCTACACAAACCCGAGCTGCACATAGACATAGACATACACACAGACACAGAGGGGCCGTTTTCAGAGCTAGGAGTAAAAGCAAAAAAATAAGCAATTAGCACCTTGGTAAAAATGTGCAGCACTGCAGGTGGGGCAGATATAAAACGTGCAGCACTGCAGGTGGAGCAGATATAAAACATGCAGCACTGCAGGTGGGGGTGATATAAAATATGCAGCACTGCAGGTGGAGCAGATGTAAAACGTGCAGCACTGCAGGTGGGGCAGATATAAAATGTGCAGCACTGCAGGTGGGGCAGATATAAAACGTGCAGCACTGCAGGTGGGAGTAATATAAAAAATGCAGCACTGCAGGTGGGGGTGATATAAAAAATGCAGCACTGCAGGTGGAGCAGATGTAAAACGTGCAGCACTGCAGGTGGGGCAGATATAAAACGTGCAGCACTGCAGGTGGGGCAGATATAAAATGTGCAGCACTGCAGGTGGGGCAGATATAAAACGTGCAGCACTGCAGGTGGGGCAGATATAAAACGTGCTGCACTGCAGATGGGGCAGATGTAAAACGTGCAGCACTGCAGGTGGGGCAGATGTAAAACGTGCAGCACTGCAGGTGGGGCAGATGTAAAACGTGCAGCACTGCAGGTGGAGTAGATGTAAAACGTGCAGCACTGCAGGTGGGGCAGATGTAAAACGTGCAGCACTGCAGATGGGGCAGATGTAAAACGTGCAGCACTGCAGGTGGGGCAGATATAAAACGTGCAGCACTGCAAGTGGGGCAGATATAAAAGTGCAGCACTGCAGGTGGAGCAGATATAAAACGTGCAGAACTGCAGGTGGGGCAGATATAAAACGTGCATCACTGCAGGTGGAGCAGATGTAAAACGTGCAGCACTGCAGGTGGGGGAGATATAAAACGTGCAGCACTGCAGGTGGGGCAGATATAAAACGTGCAGCACTCCAGGTGGGGCAGATATAAAACATGCAGCACTGCAGGTGGGGGTGATAGAAAAAATGCAGCACTGCGGGTGGAGTAGATGTAAAACGTGCAGCACTGCAGGTGGAGCAGATGTAAAATGTGCAGCACTGCAGGAGGAGCAGATGTAAAACGTGCAGCACTGCAGGTGGGGCAGATATAAAACGTGCAGCACTGCAGGTGGGGCAGATATAAAATGTGCAGCACTGCAGGTGGGGCAGATATAAAACGTGCAGCACTCCAGGTGGGGCAGATATAAAACATGCAGCACTGCAGGTGGGGGTGATAGAAAAAATGCAGCACTGCGGGTGGAGTAGATGTAAAACGTGCAGCACTGCAGGTGGAGCAGATGTAAAATGTGCAGCACTGCAGGTGGGGCAGATATAAAACGTGCAGCACTGCAGGTGGGGCAGATATAAAACGTGCAGCACTGCAGGTGGGGCAGATATAAAACGTGCAGCACTGCAGGTGGGGCAGATATAAAATGTGCAGCACTGCAGATGGGGCAGATATAAAACGTGCAGCACTGCAAGTGGGGCAGATATAAAATGTGCAGCACTGCAAGTGGGGCAGATATAAAACGTGCAGCACTGCAGGTGGAGCAGATATAAAACGTGCAGCACTGCAGGTGGGGCAGATATAAAACATGCAGCACTGCAGGTGGGGCAGTTATAAAACGTGCAGCACTGCAAGTGGGGCAGATATAAAACGTGCAGCATTGCAGGTGGGGCAGATATAAAACATGCAGCACTGCAGGTGGAGTAGATGTAAAACGTGCAGCACTGCAGGTGGAGCAGATGTAAAATGTGCAGCACTGCAGGTGGGGCAGATATAAAACGTGCAGCACTGCAGGTGGGGCAGATATAAAACATGCAGCACTGCAGGTGGGGCAGTTATAAAACGTGCAGCACTGCAAGTGGGGCAGATATAAAACGTGCAGCATTGCAGGTGGGGCAGATATAAAACGTGCAGCACTGCAGGTGGGGGTGATAGAAAAAATGCAGCACTGCAGGTGGAGCAGATGTAAAACATGCAGCACTGCAGGTGGGGCAGATGTAAAACGTGCAGCACTGCAGGTGGGGGTGATATAAAAAATGCAGCACTGCAGGTGGAGCAGATGTAAAACGTGCAGCACTGCAGGTGGGGCAGATATAAAACGTGCAGCACTGCAGGTGGGGCAGATATAAAACGTGCAGCACTGCAGGTGGGGGTGATAGAAAAAATGCAGCACTGCAGGTGGGGGTGATATAAAAAATGCAGCACTGCAGGTGGGGCAGATGTAAAACGTGCAGCACTGCAGGTGGAGCAGATGTAAAACGTGCAGCACTGCAGGTGGGGCAGATATAAAACGTGCAGCACTGCAGGTGGGGCAGATATAAAACGTGCATCACTGCAAGTGGGGCAGATATAAAACGTGCAGCACTGCAGGTGGGGCAGATATAAAACGTGCAGCACTGCAGGTGGAGAAGATATAAAACATGCAGCACTGCAAGTGGGGCAGATATAAAACATGCAGCACTGCAAGTGGGGCAGATATAAAACGTGCAGCACTGCAAGTGGGGCAGACATAAAATGTTCAGCACTGCAGGTGGAGCAGATATAAAACGTGCAGCACTGCAGGTGGAGCAGATATAAAACGTGCAGCACTGCAGGTGGGGCAGATATAAAACGTGCAGCACTGCAGGTGGGGCAGATATAAAATGTGCAGCACTGCAGGTGGGGCAGATGTAAAACGTGCAGCACTGCAGTTGGATCAGATATAAAACGTGCAGCACTGCAGGTGGAGCAGATGTAAAACGTGCTGCACTGCAGGTGGGGGAGATATAAAACGTGCAGCACTGCAGTTGGATCAGATATAAAACGTGCAGCACTGCAGGTGGAGCAGATGTAAAACGTGCTGCACTGCAGGTGGGGGAGATATAAAACGTGCTGCACTGCAGGTGGGGGAGATATAAAACGTGCAGCACTGCAGGTGGAGCAGATGTAAAACGTGCTGCACTGCAGGTGGGGGAGATATAAAACGTGCTGCACTGCAGGTGGGGGAGATATAAAACGTGCAGCACTGCAGGTGGAGCAGATGTAAAACATGCAGCACTGCAGGTGGGGCAGATATAAAACGTGCAGCACTGCAGGTGGGGCAGATATAAAATGTGCAGCACTGCAGATGGGGCAGATATAAAACGTGCAGCACTGCAAGTGGGGCAGATATAAAATGTGCAGCACTGCAAGTGGGGCAGATATAAAACGTGCAGCACTGCAGGTGGAGCAGATATAAAACGTGCAGCACTGCAGGTGGGGCAGATATAAAACATGCAGCACTGCAGGTGGGGCAGTTATAAAACGTGCAGCACTGCAAGTGGGGCAGATATAAAACGTGCAGCACTGCAGGTGGAGCAGATATAAAACGTGCAGCACTGCAGGTGGGGCAGATATAAAACATGCAGCACTGCAGGTGGGGCAGTTATAAAACGTGCAGCACTGCAAGTGGGGCAGATATAAAACGTGCAGCATTGCAGGTGGGGCAGATATAAAACATGCAGCACTGCAGGTGGAGTAGATGTAAAACGTGCAGCACTGCAGGTGGAGCAGATGTAAAATGTGCAGCACTGCAGGTGGGGCAGATATAAAACGTGCAGCACTGCAGGTGGGGCAGATATAAAACATGCAGCACTGCAGGTGGGGCAGTTATAAAACGTGCAGCACTGCAAGTGGGGCAGATATAAAACGTGCAGCATTGCAGGTGGGGCAGATATAAAACGTGCAGCACTGCAGGTGGGGGTGATAGAAAAAATGCAGCACTGCAGGTGGAGCAGATGTAAAACATGCAGCACTGCAGGTGGGGCAGATGTAAAACGTGCAGCACTGCAGGTGGGGGTGATATAAAAAATGCAGCACTGCAGGTGGAGCAGATGTAAAACGTGCAGCACTGCAGGTGGGGCAGATATAAAACGTGCAGCACTGCAGGTGGGGCAGATATAAAACGTGCAGCACTGCAGGTGGGGGTGATAGAAAAAATGCAGCACTGCAGTTGGGGGTGATATAAAAAATGCAGCACTGCAGGTGGGGCAGATGTAAAACGTGCAGCACTGCAGGTGGAGCAGATGTAAAACGTGCAGCACTGCAGGTGGGGCAGATATAAAACGTGCAGCACTGCAGGTGGGGCAGATATAAAACGTGCATCACTGCAAGTGGGGCAGATATAAAACGTGCAGCACTGCAGGTGGGGCAGATATAAAACGTGCAGCACTGCAGGTGGAGAAGATATAAAACATGCAGCACTGCAGGTGGGGCAGATATAAAACATGCAGCACTGCAGGTGGGGCAGATATAAAACATGCAGCACTGCAAGTGGGGCAGATATAAAACGTGCAGCACTGCAAGTGGGGCAGACATAAAATGTTCAGCACTGCAGGTGGAGCAGATATAAAACGTGCAGCACTGCAGGTGGAGCAGATATAAAACGTGCAGCACTGCAGGTGGGGCAGATATAAAACGTGCAGCACTGCAGGTGGGGCAGATATAAAATGTGCAGCACTGCAGGTGGGGCAGATGTAAAACGTGCAGCACTGCAGTTGGATCAGATATAAAACGTGCAGCACTGCAGGTGGAGCAGATGTAAAACGTGCTGCACTGCAGGTGGGGGAGATATAAAACGTGCAGCACTGCAGTTGGATCAGATATAAAACGTGCAGCACTGCAGGTGGAGCAGATGTAAAACGTGCTGCACTGCAGGTGGGGGAGATATAAAACGTGCTGCACTGCAGGTGGGGGAGATATAAAACGTGCAGCACTGCAGGTGGAGCAGATGTAAAACGTGCTGCACTGCAGGTGGGGGAGATATAAAACGTGCTGCACTGCAGGTGGGGGAGATATAAAACGTGCAGCACTGCAGGTGGGGCAGATATAAAACGTGCAGCACTGCAGGTGGGGCAGATATAAAACGTGCATCACTGCAAGTGGGGCAGATATAAAACGTGCAGCACTGCAGGTGGGGCAGATATAAAACGTGCAGCACTGCAGGTGGAGCAGATATAAAACGTGCAGCACTGCAGGTGGGGCAGATATAAAACATGCAGCACTGCAGGTGGGGCAGTTAAAAAACGTGCAGCACTGCAAGTGGGGCAGATATAAAACGTGCAGCACTGCAGGTGGAGCAGATATAAAACGTGCAGCACTGCAGGTGGGGCAGATATAAAACATGCAGCACTGCAGGTGGGGCAGTTATAAAACGTGCAGCACTGCAAGTGGGGCAGATATAAAACGTGCAGCATTGCAGGTGGGGCAGATATAAAACATGCAGCACTGCAGGTGGAGTAGATGTAAAACGTGCAGCACTGCAGGTGGAGCAGATGTAAAATGTGCAGCACTGCAGGTGGGGCAGATATAAAACGTGCAGCACTGCAGGTGGGGCAGATATAAAACATGCAGCACTGCAGGTGGGGCAGTTATAAAACGTGCAGCACTGCAAGTGGGGCAGATATAAAACGTGCAGCATTGCAGGTGGGGCAGATATAAAACGTGCAGCACTGCAGGTGGGGGTGATAGAAAAAATGCAGCACTGCAGGTGGAGCAGATGTAAAACATGCAGCACTGCAGGTGGGGCAGATGTAAAACGTGCAGCACTGCAGGTGGGGGTGATATAAAAAATGCAGCACTGCAGGTGGAGCAGATGTAAAACGTGCAGCACTGCAGGTGGGGCAGATATAAAACGTGCAGCACTGCAGGTGGGGCAGATATAAAACGTGCAGCACTGCAGGTGGGGGTGATAGAAAAAATGCAGCACTGCAGGTGGGGGTGATATAAAACGTGCAGCACTGCAAGTCGGGCAGATATAAAACGTGCAGCATTGCAGGTGGGGCAGATATAAAACGTGCAGCACTGCAGGTGGGGGTGATAGAAAAAATGCAGCACTGCAGGTGGAGCAGATGTAAAACATGCAGCACTGCAGGTGGGGCAGATGTAAAACGTGCAGCACTGCAGGTGGGGGTGATATAAAAAATGCAGCACTGCAGGTGGAGCAGATGTAAAACGTGCAGCACTGCAGGTGGGGCAGATGTAAAACGTGCAGCACTGCAGGTGGAGCAGATGTAAAACGTGCAGCACTGCAGGTGGGGCAGATATAAAACGTGCAGCACTGCAGGTGGGGCAGATATAAAACGTGCATCACTGCAAGTGGGGCAGATATAAAACGTGCTGCACTGCAGGTGGGGGAGATATAAAACGTGCAGCACTGCAGGTGGAGCAGATGTAAAACGTGCTGCACTGCAGGTGGAGCAGATGTAAAACGTGCAGCACTGCAGGTGGGGCAGATATAAAACGTGCAGCACTGCAGGTGGGGCAGATATAAAACGTGCAGCACTGCAGGTGGGGCAGATATAAAACGTGCATCACTGCAAGTGGGGCAGATATAAAACGTGCAGCACTGCAGGTGGGGCAGATATAAAACGTGCAGCACTGCAGGTGGAGCAGATATAAAACGTGCAGCACTGCAGGTGGGGCAGATATAAAACATGCAGCACTGCAGGTGGGGCAGTTAAAAAACGTGCAGCACTGCAAGTGGGGCAGATATAAAACGTGCAGCACTGCAGGTGGAGCAGATATAAAACGTGCAGCACTGCAGGTGGGGCAGATATAAAACATGCAGCACTGCAGGTGGGGCAGTTATAAAACGTGCAGCACTGCAAGTGGGGCAGATATAAAACGTGCAGCATTGCAGGTGGGGCAGATATAAAACATGCAGCACTGCAGGTGGAGTAGATGTAAAACGTGCAGCACTGCAGGTGGAGCAGATGTAAAATGTGCAGCACTGCAGGTGGGGCAGATATAAAACGTGCAGCACTGCAGGTGGGGCAGATATAAAACATGCAGCACTGCAGGTGGGGCAGTTATAAAACGTGCAGCACTGCAAGTGGGGCAGATATAAAACGTGCAGCATTGCAGGTGGGGCAGATATAAAACGTGCAGCACTGCAGGTGGGGGTGATAGAAAAAATGCAGCACTGCAGGTGGAGCAGATGTAAAACATGCAGCACTGCAGGTGGGGCAGATGTAAAACGTGCAGCACTGCAGGTGGGGGTGATATAAAAAATGCAGCACTGCAGGTGGAGCAGATGTAAAACGTGCAGCACTGCAGGTGGGGCAGATATAAAACGTGCAGCACTGCAGGTGGGGCAGATATAAAACGTGCAGCACTGCAGGTGGGGGTGATAGAAAAAATGCAGCACTGCAGGTGGGGGTGATATAAAACGTGCAGCACTGCAAGTCGGGCAGATATAAAACGTGCAGCATTGCAGGTGGGGCAGATATAAAACGTGCAGCACTGCAGGTGGGGGTGATAGAAAAAATGCAGCACTGCAGGTGGAGCAGATGTAAAACATGCAGCACTGCAGGTGGGGCAGATGTAAAACGTGCAGCACTGCAGGTGGGGGTGATATAAAAAATGCAGCACTGCAGGTGGAGCAGATGTAAAACGTGCAGCACTGCAGGTGGGGCAGATGTAAAATGTGCAGCACTGCAGGTGGAGCAGATGTAAAACGTGCAGCACTGCAGGTGGGGCAGATATAAAACGTGCAGCACTGCAGGTGGGGCAGATATAAAACGTGCATCACTGCAAGTGGGGCAGATATAAAACGTGCAGCACTGCAGGTGGGGCAGATATAAAACGTGCAGCACTGCAGGTGGAGAAGATATAAAACATGCAGCACTGCAGGTGGGGCAGATATAAAACATGCAGCACTGCAGGTGGGGCAGATATAAAACATGCAGCACTGCAAGTGGGGCAGATATAAAACGTGCAGCACTGCAAGTGGGGCAGACATAAAATGTTCAGCACTGCAGGTGGAGCAGATATAAAACGTGCAGCACTGCAGGTGGAGCAGATATAAAACGTGCAGCACTGCAGGTGGGGCAGATATAAAACGTGCAGCACTGCAGGTGGGGCAGATATAAAATGTGCAGCACTGCAGGTGGGGCAGATGTAAAACGTGCAGCACTGCAGTTGGATCAGATATAAAACGTGCAGCACTGCAGGTGGAGCAGATGTAAAACGTGCTGCACTGCAGGTGGGGGAGATATAAAACGTGCAGCACTGCAGTTGGATCAGATATAAAACGTGCAGCACTGCAGGTGGAGCAGATGTAAAACGTGCTGCACTGCAGGTGGGGGAGATATAAAACGTGCTGCACTGCAGGTGGGGGAGATATAAAACGTGCAGCACTGCAGGTGGAGCAGATATAAAACATGCAGCACTGCAGGTGGGGCAGATATAAAACGTGCAGCACTGCAGGTGGGGCAGATATAAAATGTGCAGCACTGCAGTTGGATCAGATATAAAACGTGCAGCACTGCAGGTGGAGCAGATGTAAAACGTGCAGCACTGCAGTTGGATCAGATATAAAACGTGCTGCACTGCAGGTGGGGGAGATATAAAACGTGCAGCACTGCAGTTGGATCAGATATAAAACGTGCAGCACTGCAGGTGGAGCAGATGTAAAACGTGCAGCACTGCAGGTGGGGGAGATATAAAACGTGCTGCACTGCAGGTGGGGGAGATATAAAACGTGCAGCACTGCAGGTGGAGCAGATGTAAAACGTGCTGCACTGCAGGTGGGGGAGATATAAAACGTGCTGCACTGCAGGTGGGGGAGATATAAAACGTGCAGCACTGCAGGTGGAGCAGATGTAAAACGTGCTGCACTGCAGGTGGGGGAGATATAAAACGTGCTGCACTGCAGGTGGGGGAGATATAAAACGTGCAGCACTGCAGGTGGAGCAGATGTAAAACGTGCAGAGAGATTTATAGCTGGAAGGGACGTGTTCTAGCTTAATTCTAAATTCCAGTGTAAAAATAATTTTACAATTCCAGTGTAAAAATTATTCAATACATGCAAAAGCAGCCGGTATTTACCCCGCATGCGAATGAATAAATAAATGCACCTACACCCCCTGCCCCTCATGGTGTATTCCGGAATTGTTCCTATTTATTGCTCTTTCTCCTGACTCTGAATCAGGCTCCTACACTCTGACCTCAGGAGTCGTCTTCACAATCTATGTCTGCACAAATCCCGGTGTGCAGCTGTACCAGAGAGGCAGGGGAGGTTTATGAGAGGAGGGGGCCATGTGTAGACTCAGTGTGGGCCCCCTCCTCACTGGCAGCGCAGTAGATTCTGGCTTGGCACCAGAATATACTGTGCATGCGCGGGTCCCCAGGAAAATGGCACCTGCGTCTTATTCACAGGGACACCTTTACTGCGCGTGCTCAGGTCACTGGGTGAATGGCCGTCGCACTGGCTTGGTGTTGCAGAGGACTGCGGAGAGCCATACTTGCCTACACTCCCGGAAATCGTGGGAGGCTCACGATTTTTCGGGTAACCTCCCCGCACCTCCGGAAGTGTAGGCAGATCTCCCGCATCCCCCCCACTTCCTAGTGAAGCGGCAGGATGGGGAGATTTAGGCCCATATTCAATCAGCTGCGAAAAGTCGTAATCCGCAAATTTTTTTTTGCAGATTTCCACTTTTCTCCAGGTGGAAACTTATCGCCGTATTCAATTGCAAATAGTTTTCGCGTACGCGGGAAGTCAATGCAATGTAATAGGCAAAAAAGATTTGCCTCTGAATAGCAGGAGAAAAGAAGTGCAAAATCGCTATTTTGGGGTGCAAAGGTGGGGAAACCACTCTGCACCCTTGGGACAGTCCCCCCAAAGGATAACTGTGTTAAAAAAACTTAATAAAATTAGGAACACCCAAAAAAAACACTTTGAAAATGGGGATGAAAAATTTCAAAGTTGGGGTATAAACTTGTAAACTAGCGAAATAGACTTTTGGGGGGTCTGATAGTATGGGGGGAGGTATGTTTTTTTGATTGCAGGTGTTTGCGTGAGGTGCGTTCATTAAAACTTCACTTTAGCGACTTTAAACCATGCTTGCACCCATTTTCATGTACCCCAAATTTGACAGGACTACTTATTTTCACCCCATCAAAATGCTTAATGCTATTCTTCACCACGTGTGCAAAGACGCTAATTAGAAGCAAATGTCACAGCCTAAGTACCCCAAATAGCTTTAATAGGGCTATTCGGGGGCATCTACATTGAACCCCAATGTTAGTGCATCTTTTTGGGGGTGTCAGGCTGATTTCCCCATTCTGACAGCACTTTTCGCCTGGTTCACATTCATCGGGTGGCATTTTCGCGTGTTTTGGAATTGAATACGGCGAATAGCGGGGGCGCGCATAACAAGTTTTCGTGGCCAAAACACATGAGGTCATCTAAAAGTACGGCAGCCGAAAAAGTTTTGCGGTTGCAAAACTATTTAAATACCGCCCTTAATAGGGAATTTGTGGGTCTGCAGGTAAGTGCGGGGCTAAACAGCGCATTATGCCTCATTTAGTCCCGCCCACTCCTCGCGGGTCCGCAAATTGCGTACTTTTCTGGGAAAGGGGTGGAGCCTAATCACGAACCGGCCTCCTGCGGCAGCTCCCGGATTTGATATCTGTAAGGTCGGTAGGTATGCGGAGAAGTAAGTATTACTATATACAGTATGGGTGCAGGGCATACGATGTAGGCCCCCCTGGACCCTGCACCCATTATAGATGCACCATTGCAGAGATGGTTTTGTTCTGGGCTGCGGACATTTAGCACCTTGTAATTTGGGTACAGTATTTGGCTCCTTGTATATTGTACCCAGTGCCCCCCCCCAACGTCTCACCGATGATGCAATAATTAACATTTATTCCTTTTTTTCAGCTGTGTGTTTGTCCCATGATTAATCCTCACTCACTGATTCAGCAAGGAACGCCCGGATGCAGACGCACGCTATCGGACGATGCTTGCGGTATGTGCATGAGTCTGGGTCGCAGTGCACATATGTGAACCGCTCACTGCGTCCGCAAAAGCGAGTGCAGTGGATACCCATACCCAGGGAAAAGTGATTGACAGGAAGTGCCATTTATGGGTGGATACAGGGAGTGGTCGGCCGAACGCAGAAGTGCCAGTGCATTCGCCACCCGTTACAGGGGCACGCTAAAAATAGCCCCTGAGATGGCAGACGCAGGCTGGCGTCCCTCTGCACGTAGAAGGACAATATCAGTCAAATGTAGATTCAGAGAACAAAGACAAAATAACATTAATAAGGTACAGACATAGTGTGTGACGTCATTTTCGCCACCAATGACATGATAGGTACATATAGATTAATGGTGCAACTTGTGCATTTAGATGTACACACATGATGTTTTTACATGAGATATCTATATGAGATATTTTAAAGATATTATATATACCCTCTTAGATAAGCTGGTCAGATGTGATTAAACCAAATAAATTTACATATAATTGTCTAAACATAAACAGGAGGCTTGCTTAACGATATGTTATGTCTAGATGTGTGTTACATGATATATTTATTTTTATTTATATTTATTTTTATTTTCTTGTCTTTTAGATGTTTTTATTATTATTCTTGTTTATATATAATATTTTTACTATACGGATATCAGCATAACCATAGATATTTTGTTTATGTAACAACCGTCAATATATGTTTGAGAAGCCTCTAATGGAGCGTACACACCAGACGATATGCTCCCTGAGCGATATCGTCTAGTGTGTCCCCGGCAGGGTGTGCTCAGTGTCGTTCATGACATTGAGCACACCCGCTGAATGATATCATTAACGATATCGTTCAGCGCCGGGCTCTCTCCCCCATTCCACAACATGCAGCAACCTGACGACATCGTCAGGTTGGCCTGCATGTTTACTTGATGAACGATAATGACGAACGACCCGCGGGAACGCGCGTTGATGTTATCGTTCATCGTTTTGATGTTAAAAATGGACGATAAAGTGGACGACTGAACAATAACAATATCGTTATCGTTTAGTGGTCCACTTTAATCGCCCAGTGTGTACGCACCTTAAAGCTGGCCACACATGTAAAGATTATCTGTCCAACCAGCCAACTAGTTGATTGGTTGGGATGAAAATCTGGTAAGGGATGAAAGCAAATGACAATCAGCAATTTGCTGGAAAATGGACAAAAACTGTTGTTTGAACAAATTGTTTAGATCAAACACTTAACAAACTTGTCTGACGCCATTTTCATCTGTTTTCTGTCATTTAGGAGCAAATTTGCTGATCATCATTTACTCCCATACGTTACCAGATTTTCATTCCAACCAATCAGCTAGTTGGCTGGTTGGACAGAAAATCTTTAGATGTGTGGCCAGCTTAAAGTTAGCCACACACTAGACTAATTTACATCCAACCAGCCAACTTGTTGATTGGTTGGAATGAAAATCTGGTAACGTATGGGAGTAAATGATGATCAGCAATTTGCTCCTAAATGCCAGAAAACAGATGAAAATGGTCGGTCAGACAAGTTTGTTAAATGTTTGATCTAAACAATTTGTTCAAACAACAGTTTTTGTCCATTTTCCGGCGTTTGGGAGCAATTTGCTGATTGTCATTTGCTTTCATTCCTTACCAGATTTTCATTCCAACCAATCAACAAGTTGGCTGGTTGGATGTAAGTTGGTCTAGATGTGTGGCCAGCTTTAGTGTGGACACAAAAGAGATCTGAAAATTTGCAATCCAATTAAAATCCAGGTGTCATGGATTAAGCAAACAATTAATTAAAATTCAGGGGAATAAATAGAGACACCAGGGACACTGGTCTCTAGTCTGGAAAAAGTCTCAGCATTCCATGGGACGAAACACGTTCACCTTTAATATCCCCCCGATATTCTGCTCGAGAGACCGGTGGAGACTGCCTGCAAAAGTACGTGTGAGCATCCGGATTTGTATGGCCAATAGCCGCACTGATCGCATTACTTAAACAGCTGGGACACATAGCAGCGTCGGCTTTGCAATAGGGGTGAGCGGGTTCGGATTTCTGAAATCCGAACCCCCCCGAGCCCCCCCGATCCGAGTCCGATCCGAGTCAGGCTCGACTTTTCCCGCCTGACTCGGATCTGAAATCGAGGCAAAACGTCATCATCCCGCCTTCCGAGTCTCGCGGGTTTTGGATCCTATATAAGGTACCCGCGTCGGCGCCATTTTCTCACTCGGCTGTGGACAGTGAAGAGGGAGGGTGGGAGTTAGGGCTGTGTAGTGTAGTGTAGTGTAGTGCTGCTGTTGTCCACTACTTCAAAGTCCATAGGGGCTGGCTGTGTTGTGCTGTGCTGCTGTTGTTAATAGGGGCTGTGTCCACTACTTCAAAGTCCATAGGGGCTGGCTGGACTGTGTTGTGCAGTCAGTTCTCCATAGGGGCTGTGTCCACTCCAAAGTCCTGTGCAGTGTCCCAGTCCTAAAGGAGTGCTGTAGTGTTGTCCAGTGGGTGCTCTGTCCATCAGGGGTGCTCCCCCCAAGTGCTAAAAAAATAATATATTTTCTGTGTTTGTGAATTGTGTGCGCAGTAGCCGCACGTGCATCAACAAAGTAGTGCCAAGCGTGCGCCTGTGTCATAAGTAAAGGGCCGGCTGGCTTGACCGTTAAAGGGTGCTGTAACCCCCGAAAGTACACTCCAGTCCAAACCAAAAAAAAATTATTTTCTGTGTTTGTGAATTGTGTGCGCAGTAGCCGCACGTGCATCAACAAAGTAGTGCCAAGCGTGCGCCTGTGTCATAAGTAAAGGGCCGGCTGGCTTGACCGTTAAGGGTGCTGTAACCCCCGAAAGTACACTCCAGTCCAAACCAAAAAAAAAATTATTTTCTGTGTTTGTGAATTGTGTGCGCAGTAGCCGCACGTGCATCAACAAAGTAGTGCCAAGCGTGCGCCTGTGTCATAAGTAAAGGGCCGGCTGGCTTGACCGTTAAAGTGTGCTGTAACCCCCGAAAGTACACTCCAGTCCAAACCAAAAAAAAATTATTTTCTGTGTTTGTGAATTGTGTGAGCAGTAGCCGCACGTGCATCAACAAAGTAGTGCCAAGCGTGCGCCTGTGTCATAAGTAAAGGGCCGGCTGGCTTGACCGTTAAGGGTGCTGTAACCCCCGAAAGTACACTCCAGTCCAAACCAAAAAAAAAATTATTTTCTGTGTTTGTGAATTGTGTGCGCAGTAGCCGCACGTGCATCAACAAAGTAGTGCCAAGCGTGCGCCTGTGTCATAAGTAAAGGGCCGGCTGGCTTGACCGTTAAGGGTGCTGTAACCCCCGAAAGTACACTCCAGTCCAAACCAAAAAAAAAATTATTTTCTGTGTTTGTGAATTGTGTGCGCAGTAGCCGCACGTGCATCAACAAAGTAGTGCCAAGCGTGCGCCTGTGTCATAAGTAAAGGGCCGGCTGGCTTGACCGTTAAAGGGTGCTGTAACCCCCAAAGTACACTCCAGTCCAAACCAAAAAAAAAATTATGTTCTGTGTTTGTGAATTGTGTGCGCAGTAGCCGCACGTGCATCAACAAAGTAGTGCCAAGCGTGCGCCTGTGTCATAAGTAAAGGGCCGGCTGGCTTGACCGTTAAAGGGTGCTGTAACCCACAAAGTACACTCCAGTCCAAACCAAAAAAAAAATTATTTTCTGTGTTTAGCCGCACGTATATATCAAATTGATATAACATAAAAGGAGGACCAAACTTTCTCCGATAAAAATAAAATAGAGAAAGATCAAGAACCACTTCCTCCTAGTGCTGAAGCTGCTGCCACTAGTTATGACATAGACGATAACATGCCATCAACGTCGTCTGCCAAGGCCGATGCCCAATGTCATAGTAGAGGGCACATACAATCCCAAATGGCAAAGTTCAGGAAAATGACCTTGAGACATTTAAATCAGCTGAAGAGAAACGTAAACTTGCCAATATGCCATTTACGACACGGAGTGGCAAGGAACGGCTAAGGTCGATCCCTAGTATGTTCATGACTAGTGGTTCAGCTTCACATGACGATGGAAGCCCTCCTCCCACTAAAAAAATCAAAAGAGTTAAGCTGGCAAAAGCACAGCGAAGAACTGTGCTTTCTAAGAAGATATCACAAATCCCCAAGGAGAGTCCAAGTGTGGTGGTGGTTGCGATGCCTGACCTTCCCAGCACTGGACGGGAAGAGGTGGCTCTTTCCACCATTTGCACGCCCCCTGCAAGTGCTGAAAGGAGCACCCACAGTCCACTTGCTGATATGCAAATTGAAGATGTCACTGTTGAAGTACAACAGGATGAGGATACTGGTGTAGCTGGCGCTGAGGAGGAAGTTGGCGAGGAGGATTCTGATGGTGATGTGGTATGTTTAAATCAGGCTCCGGGGGAGACAGTTGTTGTCCGTGGGATGAAAAAGCCCATCACGGTCATGACTGGGCAGAAGACCAAACATTCCACCTCTTTGGTCTGGCAATATTTCTATCCAAATCCGGACAACAACTGTCTTGCCATATGTACCATATGTAAAGGTGAAATAAGTAGGGGTAGGGACGTCAACCACCTAGGAACATCCTCCCTTATACGGCACCTGCAGCGCGTTCATAAAAAGTTACTGTCAAGTTCAGAAACTTTGGCTAAGACCGTAAGCAGTCCAGGGACACCTAAATCCCGTTGTCCTGTTGTATCCAAGCGCCTGCAAACCACACCGTCAACTCCCTCCTCGTCAATTTCCTCCTTAGTCAGGATCGGAAGTAGTCCTGCAGGCCATGTCACTGGCATGACTGACTCTCCTATCCGGGATTCCTCTGGAGGATCCTGCATTGCTACGCCTACTGCTGCCGCTGCTGTTGTTGCTGCTGCTGGGAGTCGTTCATCATCCCAGAGAGGAAGTAGGAACACCACTACTTTTACTAAACAATTGACCCTCCAACAGTCCTTAGCGAGGAGGATGAAGTACGACAGCAGTCATCCTGAATCAAAACGTATAACTGAGGCCTTGACTGCTATGTTGGTGTTAGACGTGCGTCCGGTATCCGCCATTAGTGCAGTGGGATTTAGACAATTGATGGAGGTAGTGTGTCCCCGGTTCCAAATCCCGTCTAGATTCCACTTCACTAGGCAGGCGATACCGAGACTGTACAGAAACGTCAGAAAAAGTGTCCTCAGTGTCCTGAAAAATGCCGTTGTACACAATGTCCACTTAACCACGGACATGTGGAACAGGGCAGACTAAGGACTATATGACTGTGACAGCCCACTGGGTAGATGTATCACCTTACGCAGCAACAGCAGCAGCGTCACCAGTAGCAGCATCTCAGAAATGCCAGCTCGTTACAAGGCAGGCTATGCTGTGTATCACCGGTTTCAGTAAGAGGCACACCGCCGACAACCTCTTAGAAAAACTGAGGGAAATCATCGCCCAGTGGCTTACCCCACTTAGACTCTCCTGGGGATTTGTGATATCTGACAACGCCACCAATATTGTGCGGGCATTACATCTGGGCAAATTCCAGCACGTCCCATGTTTTGCTCACACAATAAACTTGGTGGTGCAGAATTTTCTGAAAAGCGACAGGGGCGTGCAGGAGACGCTTTGGGTGGCCCGAAAAATTTCTGGCCACTTTCGCCATTCAGCGACTGCGTGCCGAAGACTGGAGCGCCAGCAAACACTCTTGAACCTGCCCCGCCATCACCTGAAGCAAGAGGTTGTGACGCGGTGGAACTCAACCCTCTATATGCTTCAGAGGATGGAGGAGCAGCAAAAGGCCATACAAGCCTATACATCCACCTATGACATAGGCAAAGGAGGGGGTATGCACCTGACTCAAGCGCAGTGGAGAATGATTTCCATGTTGTGCAAGGTTCTCCAGCCCTTCAAACTTGCCACACGTGAAGTCAGTTCAGACACAGCCAGCTTGAGTCAGGTCATTCCCCTCATCAGGCTTTTGCAGAAGCAGCTGGAGAAAGTGAAGGAGGAGCTAAGACGGAGCGATTCCACTCGGCATGTGGGACTTGTGGATGAAGCCCTTCATTCGCTTTGCCAGGATTCCAGGGTGGTCAATCTGTTGAAATCAGACCACTACATTTTGGCCACCGTGCTTGATCCTAGGTTTAAAGCCTATGTGGTGTCTCTCTTTCCGGCCGACACAAGCCTGCAGAGGTGCAAAGACCTGCTGGTGAACACACTGTCAGCTGAAGCGGAACGTGACACGTCAACGGCTCCTTCTTCATTTTCTCCCGCAACTGGGGCTGCCAGGAAAAAACTTAGGTATCCTAAGCAACCCGCTGGCGGTGATGCAGGGCAGGCAGGACCAAGTTTGGACATCTGGTCCGGACTGAAGGACCTGGCAACAATTTCTGACATGTCTACTGTCACTGCATATGATACTGTCACCATTGACAGAATGGTGGAGGATTACATCGGTGACAGCATCCAAGTAGGCATGTCAGACAGTCCATACCTGTACTGGCAGGAAAAAGAGGCAATTTGGAGGCCCCTGTACAAGCTGGCTCTATTTTACCTGAGTTGCCCCCCCTCCAGTGTGTACTCCGAAAGAGTGTTTAGTGCAGCCGGGAACCTTGTCAGCGAAAGGCGTAGGAGGTTGCTTCCACAGAATGTGGAGAAGATGATGTTCATCAAAATGAATTATCAGCTCTTCCAGGGAGACCAGCCTCCAGAAGGTACAGAGGGACCTGTGGTGGTGGATTCAAGTGGGGACGAGTTAATACTTTGTGAGGATGAGGATGTACACACTGAAGAGGGTGAGGAATCGGTGGATGAGGAGGATGAGGATGACATCTTGCCTCCGTAGAGCCAGTTTGTGCAGGGACACATTAATTGCCAGCTTGTTTTGTGGGGGCCCAAACGAACCAATCATTTCAGCCACAGTTGTGTGGCAGACCCTGGCGCTGAAATGATTGATTTGTTAAAGTGTGCATGTCCTGTTTATACAACATAAGGGTGGGTGGGAGGGCCCAAGGACAATTCCATCTTGCACTTCTTTTTTTTCTTTGCATTATGTACAGTTTGGGGCCTAGTTTTTCTAACTGCCATCCTGTCTGCCACTGCAGTGTCACTCCTAGATGGGTCACGTGTTTGTGCCGCCCACTCGTGTCGCTTAGCATAGTCATCCAGCTACCTCGGTGCAACCTTTTGGACATAAAAACACTATTGTGAGGTGTGAGGTGTTCAGAATAGACTGGAAATTAGTGGAAATTAAGGTTATTGAGGTTAATAATAGCATAGGAGCAGAGAAACCAACAAATTCTGTGATTTTAGCTGTTTTTATGCTTTTTTAAAAAAAAATACAGATCCAAAACACAAAACCCAGAACCCAAAACACGGAAGGGTGGTTTTGGCAAAACCAATCCAGATCCAAAACATGAAGAAAGATCCAGATCCAAAACCAAAACACAAAACACGAAAAGTGGCCGGTGCACACCCCTACTTTGCAATATTGCCGGCACCTTTGTGCTTTTGGGACACACACCCACAGCGTCTGTACAATCCCGCTAACATCTCCCTAACATCAGGATATACAGCTGCGGTGTCTGTTCAGTGGAATCTCCCCACCTCCAGCTATTGGAATAAGAATGACAGAGCGTGCACGGTCCTTGGAAATCCACTACAGCGTGGCCAAGCGGTGATACGGGTCAAACGGTAAATGCACTATACACATTGGCTGATGTACAAGTGAGGGAGAGATCTATATAAAGCAAGGAGTGCTTGGATTACCTATGGCAGGGATGGGGAACTCCAGGCCCGGGGGCCGTATAAGGCCCCCGGAATCATTTATACCTCTTTTACACCGGAGCTAAAAACCGGGTTATTGCAGGGTTAACCCAGGCAGCTCCTTGGTGTAAAAGGGGTG
Source organism: Taudactylus pleione (assembly GCA_031769625.1). Taxonomy (NCBI): domain Eukaryota; kingdom Metazoa; phylum Chordata; class Amphibia; order Anura; family Myobatrachidae; genus Taudactylus; species Taudactylus pleione. The sequence continues at coordinate 3,174,217 of JAUIMM010000829.1, read as the reverse complement.
AGGGTTGGATCGCTGGGTCGAGTGACCCAGCAACCCAACCCTGGTAAATAGCAGGGTTTAATACGGGCGTAGCCCGTGAAACCCTGCTGTGTGTACAGCGCACTCCAGGTCTTGATGACCTGCAGTGCGCCGCAAGCTGGCCGATTGGTCCGGCTTCAGTGGCACTTGGAAATGACGTAATCTCCAAGCGTCCACTTTCACGCCGGAAAGGCGGGTCTATGCAGACCCGACTGAGGTGTGAGCGGCGCCGACGCGGGAATATCCCGAGTAGGCACCGGCTAAATTCCGGGTCTGATCCGGATAGGAACTCTGTTCCAACTCCGGGTCAGACACGGAATTTTGGTGGAAAAGGGGTATTAGTCTGGGCTTTTTTCTGCTAGCCTCATCTGGCTAGCAAGGTGCCTAGAATGACACCCTGCAGCCAGAATCTATGCAGCAGTGCCACCTGGAGCGTCCTTAGGACGCATTAGACAGTCACACCACTGTCCTTACAGCTCCCACCAGGAGAATCCTCAGGATGCTCCGGATATTGCTGTAATCACCGGCGATTGTGGCCCCGCCCCGTGTGATGTCACATGGAGGGGCATGGCCTGCACTGGGCCCGCAAATAATGTTATATATATCAAAATGAGGGCTGGTCTGGCTGGGCCTCCTCAGGGCATCACCACTTAATACACATAGTTGCTTTTCATATCATCTGTTATGTTTGTATTTTATTCATGTAATATTTCACATATATTTTAACCCTTTTTTTTCAACACTTATTAATTAGTCTCACACATCTATACTTTACACTGCACTGTCACTCTTTTTCCATTTTTCGTGTGATGCCCTGGGGGGGTCCTGGGCTAGACGTTTTTTGGGGTGCTCCCGGACGTGAACCCCTTAGTGTTAGGGACTGCTAGTGACAGAGAAGCCGTGACGTGGCCTAGCAGCTTCCCATGTATTTGCAAATGCATGCAACCAATATCCCTGAATTTCTATGACCATATAGTCTTCCAATATTGTTGCAAGTATTATTCAGCGTGCTGAGGAACAATAGGGGGTTAAACCCCCCTCCTTTTTCTATATATCAAAATGGCCCTCGGCAGAAAAAAGGTTCCCCACCCCTGACCTATGGTAATACTGGGACGCCAGTTAATTACCTGAAACATTATTTTGCTAGCAGCCAGCTTATTAATAACGTGCTTACTTATGCCACATTAGAACACTGGATTGACATTTGGCTGCATAATATCAACATATTGTGGACTTGTTTTCAACTATATAGTATCTTGTTGAGGATACTGGATACATAACCATTCTATATAACAAAAGGAATTTAAACCTGAGATTTTTTATGTGAAATATATATATTTTTTTATGTGAATTATTTTTGATGTGAAGTATCCTATGTATACTATTTTATACACATAAATATTAATGTTATATGTGAAGAGTAGATACCAACTATTAAGTTAGTTTCACAGATGCATACTGCTGCTATAAATGTTTAGTTTTTTTCTTTTATTTAGCCTCCTGTATATTAATAGAGGGCAAACGGTAACTAATTTACTATTTGAATATAAATAAGAAATACAATTGAATTCTAGTGCAGTAACCACATAGTAGTTCTCTTTTTCACTTTTACAGAGAGAACTTTCCAAACTAATAAACACCATTGTAGTTGTGGTTTTGCCTGTCACAAAACACTATCCTGGGACAGAATAGGGAACCTCTCACTGCAGTGATTAATGTAACATGAGTCGCGATATCCTGAAGGGAGGCGATGGCCAGCAATGACGGCCGTAGGCTGGAATCTGTCTGAAACAGGAGAATTTGGGTGGATTCTGCAGCCTAGCATAAAGGGACGGTCAGCGTAGAGGTGATGCTGACTGCAACTAGCCACAATGGGAGGAAATAAAACAAATGAAAATCTACACACTACCCCCCACCCCATACTAAGGATCAGCTCAGAGAGGTGATGTGTTCTGCAGTGTGTGTGTGGGGGGGGGGGAGTTGAGGGGGAGCAGAGTCTCTGGGGGCAGCCCAGCATCTCTCGAAGTGCTGGCCACGCCCCCAGAGTGACAAAACAGGGGGAGCGAGGTGAGAACACGCCTCCTACACATCAAGCCATGCCCATCTGCACCAACCCGCGCCCCCTCAATGGCAAGCCAAACCCACTTTTGAGCCTTGGCACGTGAGTTGTTCCTCTTCACCAATATAGAATGTTGGTAGGTATGGATAAGTAGAATCTGATTAGTTGCTATGGGCAACATCTCCATTTCTAGAAACCGGCACATTGTAAATATACCCCTTACACACTTATCCTTGTAGTCTCTATGGCAGGGATGGGGAACCTCAGGCCCGGGAACCGTATAAGGCCCGTGGAATCATTTGGTCTGGCCCTCTTCTTTTTCTGGTAGCCTCATCTGGCTAGTGGGATACCTAGACTGGTAACCTGCAGCCAGAATCTATGCAGCAGTGCCACCTGGAGCATCCTTAGGACACTTCAGATGGTCACACCGCTGCCCTTACAGCTCCCTGGAGCATCCTCAGGATACTCCGAGCATTGCTGTAATCACCGGCAATTGTGGCCCCGTCTTTATGTGACGTCACATGGAGGGACGAGACCTGCACCAGGCTCGCGAATAATGTTATATATATCAAAATGGCCCTCGGCAGAAAAAAGGTTCCCCACCCCTGCTGTATGGTGTCTGCAGCTTCTGACATCATGTCAGTGACTGGGGTCGGTTTCCTGCATACTTGCCGACATTCAGCTCCCTCCTTCCAGGAGGGAGCAAAATGTCTGCTTATAGCAGGGGGCATGGCTGGGCAATGATGAATTATTGGGGGCAGGGCTGAGGGCATGACTGCGCGATGGCATCATAGTGGCCCCGCCCCATTTTCACAATGCCGAAAATAACGACATTGTGAAGCAGTGGGCGGGGCAATGATGATGCGAACCAGCATGAATCGCGTCACTGCCCCCCTGTTGCGGGGGTTTCTAGTTTACTCTGGGGTAGGGTAGGGAGGGTCGGCCCCCAATCCAATTTTTATTTTCTTGTCTTTTAGATGTTTTTATTATTATTCTTGTTTATATATAATATTTTTACTATACGGATATCAGCTTAACCATAGATATTTTGTTTATGTAACAACCGTCAATATATGTTTGAGAAGCCTCTAATGGAGCGTACACACCAGACGATATGCTCCCTGAGCGATATCGTCTAGTGTGTCCCCGGCAGGGTGTGCTCAGTGTCGTTCATGACATTGAGCACACCCGCTGAATGATATCATTAACGATATCGTTCAGCGCCGGGCTCTCTCCCCCATTCCACAACATGCAGCAACCTGACGACATCGTCAGGTTGGCCTGCATGTTTACTTGATGAACGATAATGACGAACGACCCGCGGGAACGCGCGTTGATGTTATCGTTCATCGTTTTGATGTTAAAAATGGACGATAAAGTGGACGACTGAACAATAACAATATCGTTATCGTTTAGTGGTCCACTTTAATCGCCCAGTGTGTACGCACCTTAAAGCTGGCCACACATGTAAAGATTATCTGTCCAACCAGCCAACTAGTTGATTGGTTGGGATGAAAATCTGGTAAGGGATGAAAGCAAATGACAATCAGCAATTTGCTGGAAAATGGACAAAAACTGTTGTTTGAACAAATTGTTTAGATCAAACACTTAACAAACTTGTCTGACGCCATTTTCATCTGTTTTCTGTCATTTAGGAGCAAATTGCTGATCATCATTTACTCCCATACTTTACCAGATTTTCATTCCAACCAATCAGCTAGTTGGCTGGTTGGACAGAAAATCTTTAGATGTGTGGCCAGCTTATAGTTAGCCACACACTAGACTAATTTACATCCAACCAGCCAACTTGTTGATTGGTTGGAATGAAAATCTGGTAACGTATGGGAGTAAATGATGATCAGCAATTTGCTCCTAAATGCCAGAAAACAGATGAAAATGGTCGGTCAGACAAGTTTGTTAAATGTTTGATCTAAACAATTTGTTCAAACAACAGTTTTTGTCCATTTTCCGGCGTTTGGGAGCAATTTGCTGATTGTCATTTGCTTTCATTCCTTACCAGATTTTCATTCCAACCAATCAACAAGTTGGCTGGTTGGATGTAAGTTGGTCTAGATGTGTGGCCAGCTTTAGTGTGGACAGAAAAGAGATCTGAAAATTTGCAATCCAATTAAAATCCAGGTGTCATGGATTAAGCAAACAATTAATTAAAATTCAGGGGAATAAATAGAGACACCAGGGACACTGGTCTCTAGTCTGGAAAAAGTCTCAGCATTCCATGGGACGAAACACGTTCACCTTTAATATCCCCCCGATATTCTGCTCGAGAGACCGGTGGAGACTGCCTGCAAAAGTACGTGTGAGCATCCGGATTTGTATGGCCAATAGCCGCACTGATCGCATTACTTAAACAGCTGGGACACATAGCAGCGTCGGCTTTGCAATATTGCCGGCACCTTTGTGCTTTTGGGACACACACCCACAGCGTCTGTACAATCCCGCTAACATCTCCCTAACATCAGGATATACAGCTGCGGTGTCTGTTCAGTGGAATCTCCCCACCTCCAGCTATTGGAATAAGAATGACAGAGCGTGCACGGTCCTTGGAAATCCACTACAGCGTGGCCAAGCGGTGATACGGGTCAAATGGTAAATGCACTATACACATTGGCTGATGTACAAGTGAGGGAGAGATCTATATAAAGCAAGGAGTGCTTGGATTACCTATGGCAGGGATGGGGAACTCCAGGCCCGGGGGCCGTATAAGGCCCCCGGAATCATTTATACCTCTTTTACACCGGAGCTAAAAACCGGGTTATTGCAGGGTTAACCCAGGCAGCTCCTTGGTGTAAAAGGGGTGAGGGTTGGATCGCTGGGTCGAGTGACCCAGCAACCCAACCCTGGTAAATAGCAGGGTTTAATACGGGCGTAGCCCGTGAAACCCTGCTGTGTGTACAGCGCACTCCATGTCTTGATGACCTGCAGTGCGCCGCAAGCTGGCCGATTGGTCCGGCTTCAGTGGCACTTGGAAATGACGTAATCTCCAAGCGTCCACTTTCACGCCGGAAAGGCGGGTCTATGCAGACCCGACTGAGGTGTGAGCGGCGCCGACGCGGGAATATCCCGAGTAGGCACCGGCTAAATTCCGGGTCTGATCCGGATAGGAACTCTGTTCCAACTCCGGGTCAGACACGGAATTTTGGTGGAAAAGGGGTATTAGTCTGGGCTTTTTTCTGCTAGCCTCATCTAGCTAGCAAGGTGCCTAGAATGACACCCTGCAGCCCGAATCTATGCAGCAGTGCCACCTGGAGCGTCCTTAGGACGCTTTAGACAGTCACACCACTGTCCTTACAGCTCCCACCAGGAGAATCCTCAGGATGCTCCGGATATTGCTGTAATCACCGGCGATTGTGGCCCCGCCCCGTGTGATGTCACATGGAGGGGCATGGCCTGCACTGGGCCCACAAATAATGTTATATATATCAAAATGAGGGCTGGTCTGGCTGGGCCTCCTCAGGGCATCACCACTTAATACACATAGTTGCTTTTCATATCATCTGTTATGTTTGTATTTTATTCATGTAATATTTCACATATATTTTAACCCTTTTTTTTCAACACTTATTAATTAGTCTCACACATCTATACTTTACACTGCACTGTCACTCTTTTTCCATTTTTCGTGTGATGCCCTGGGGGGGTCCTGGGCTAGACGTTTTTTGGGGTGCTCCCGGACGTGAACCCCTTAGTGTTAGGGACTGCTAGTGACAGAGAAGCCGTGACGTGGCCTAGCAGCTTCCCATGTATTTGCAAATGCATGCAACCAATATCCCTGAATTTCTATGACCATATAGTCTTCCAATATTGTTGCAAGTATTATTCAGCGTGCTGAGGAACAATAGGGGGTTAAACCCCCCTCCTTTTTCTATATATCAAAATGGCCCTCGGCAGAAAAAAGGTTCCCCACCCCTGACCTATGGTAATACTGGGACGCCAGTTAATTACCTGAAACATTATTTTGCTAGCAGCCAGCTTATTAATAACGTGCTTACTTATGCCACATTAGAACACTGGATTGACATTTGGCTGCATAATATCAACATATTGTGGACTTGTTTTCAACTATATAGTATCTTGTTGAGGATACTGGATACATAACCATTCTATATAACAAAAGGAATTTAAACCTGAGATTTTTTATGTGAAATATATATATTTTTTTATGTGAATTATTTTTGATGTGAAGTATCCTATGTATACTATTTTATACACATAAATATTAATGTTATATGTGAAGAGTAGATACTAACTATTAAGTTAGTTTCACAGATGCATACTGCTGCTATAAATGTTTAGTTTTTTTCTTTTATTTAGCCTCCTGTATATTAATAGAGGGCAAACGGTAACTAATTTACTATTTGAATATAAATAAGAAATACAATTGAATTCTAGTGCAGTAACCACATAGTAGTTCTCTTTTTCACTTTTACAGAGAGAACTTTCCAAACTAATAAACACCATTGTAGTTGTGGTTTTGCCTGTCACAAAACACTATCCTGGGACAGATTAGGGAACCTCTCACTGCAGTGATTAATGTAACATGAGTCGCGATATCCTGAAGGGAGGCGATGGCCAGCAATGACGGCCGTAGGCTGGAATCTGTCTGAAACAGGAGAATTTGGGTGGATTCTGCAGCCTAGCATAAAGGGACGGTCAGCGTAGAGGTGATGCTGACTGCAACTAGCCACAATGGGAGGAAATAAAACAAATGAAAATCTACACACTACCCCCCACCCCATACTAAGGATCAGCTCAGAGAGGTGATGTGTTCTGCAGTGTATGTGTGGGGGGGGGGGAGTTGAGGGGAAGCAGAGTCTCTGGGGGCAGCCCAGCATCTCTCGAAGTGCTGGCCACGCCCCCAGAGTGACAAAACAGGGGGAGCGAGGTGAGAACACGCCTCCTACACATCAAGCCATGCCCATCTGCACCAACCCGCGCCCCCTCAATGGCAAGCCAAACCCACTTTTGAGCCTTGGCACGTGAGTTGTTCCTCTTCACCAATATAGAATGTTGGTAGGTATGGATAAGTAGAATCTGATTAGTTGCTATGGGCAACATCTCCATTTCTAGAAACCGGCACATTGTAAATATACCCCTTACACACTTATCCTTGTAGTCTCTATGGCAGGGATGGGGAACCTCAGGCCCGGGAACCGTATAAGGCCCGTGGAATCATTTGGTCTGGCCCTCTTCTTTTTCTGGTAGCCTCATCTGGCTAGTGGGATACCTAGACTGGTAACCTGCAGCCAGAATCTATGCAGCAGTGCCACCTGGAGCATCCTTAGGACACTTCAGATGGTCACACCGCTGCCCTTACAGCTCCCTGGAGCATCCTCAGGATACTCCGAGCATTGCTGTAATCACCGGCAATTGTGGCCCCGTCTTTATGTGACGTCACATGGAGGGACGAGACCTGCACCAGGCCCGCGAATAATGTTATATATATCAAAATGGCCCTCGGCAGAAAAAAGGTTCCCCACCCCTGCTGTATGGTGTCTGCAGCTTCTGACATCATGTCAGTGACTGGGGTCGGTTTCCTGCATACTTGCCGACATTCAGCTCCCTCCTTCCAGGAGGGAGCAAAATGTCTGCTTATAGCAGGGGGCATGGCTGGGCAATGATGAATTATTGGGGGCAGGGCTGAGGGCGTGACTGCGCAATGGCATCATAGTGGCCCCGCCCCATTTTCACAATGCCGAAAATAACGACATTGTGAAGCAGTGGGCGGGGCAATGATGATGCGAACCAGCACGAATCGCGTCACTGCCCCCCTGTTGCGGTGGTTTCTAGTTTACTCTGGGGTAGGGTAGGGAGGGTCGGCCCCCAATCCATTAAAAATGTACACAAAAAAATGGCAGCTGACAAATCGGCCCATATTGCACAATGGATTGAGATTTAATTGTTTTTAATTATTACTGATTTTATTTATATATGATTTATTTAAATTAATTAATATCCATGTGTGTTCCCTTTCTCTTCTGCTTTATTCCTATTTATGCTTTTATTGGGGCTAATCTCCCTAATTTTTAGGTTAGCAGCATTTGGTTTTTATTTTGCATATTTATTATTTTCCTTATTGCTCTCGTAGCGCCTGGTTTTCTTTTCCTATTCTGTTTGGTCGGTGTCTGTGATCTGATGCCTGGTACTCCCGTCACATCAGGGATATAGCAGGTGTGCTGTCCATCTCCAAACCATGCCCCTGCATCAGTGACAGCATGATAATAATAATAATTATAATAAATAATAATAATAGTAATAATAATAATAATAGTAGTGATAATAATAATAGTAGCGATAATAATAATAATAATAATTAATAATAATAGTAGTGATAATAATAATAGTAGTGATAATAATAATAATAATAATAATAATAATAATAATAGTAGTGATGATAATAATAATAATAATAAATAATAGTAATAATAATAATAGTAGTGATAATAATAATAGTAGTGATAATAATAGTAATAATAATAGTAATAATAATAGTAGTGATAATAGTAATAATAGTAATAATAATAGTAGTGATAATAATAATAGTAGTGCTAATAATAATAATAGTAATAATAGTAATAATAATAGTAGTGATAATAATAATAGTAGTAGCAATAAAAAATACAGCAGTAATAATAATAATTTGTGTATAAAGTGAACTGCAGAAAACAGTGATGTAAAACACACAAGGACGTCTGCATCAAAGAGATTAATGAACAAATACTGTATCTAGATTCTTTTGAATGTCCCGTCAATGTTGTGACCTACAATATACCCCACCGATGTCCTGCCGCCGGGCCTGATATGCAAAACTAAGAAATGCCGATGAATTGACTCCTGTACAGGCTGCGAGAGACCGATCAATACTCCAGGACATGTCTGGCTGTCGCTGCTGCCGGTAAAAGGGCCACACCCGGTGCCAGAGTCCAGGAGGCCGATTATTGTGATGGTGACGTAACTTTCTGTTTTATTGTTACAGTAGTTTTCAGAGAAACGTACATATGATCAGCTGCTTCCATGTACGATGGTCATACATGCTGTGAGACGTGTCCTGTACTCTGTGGCCCTAGGCAGCTTAGGGGACAGTAACATGTATACTTTACTCTGTAATGTACAGTACAGGAAACCTATGAGAAGGGACAAGCACATAGCTCAGTCACAGGGCTGTAAGAGGTTCCTCATTCCCTCACAGTCAGAAGCCGGTCTTTTATGGTGACAAGCACATTACTTACACATTCCTTCAGCTAGTCAGTTATCTAGCTCCCCTGGGGTCTGAATATCATGGACGTTATAGATTTATTACTGTATTAACAGTTATTTATGTAGCACACTCATATTCTGCAGCGCTTTACACAGAGCAATTCAGTCACATCAGTCCCTGCACCAGTGGAGCTTACAATCTACTGTATATTCGCTATAATATGTACACACACGCCAGGGATAATTTTTTGTCAGAAGCCAATTAACCTACCAGTATGTTTTTTGGATTGTGGCAGGAAACCGAAGCACCCTCAGGAATATCACGCAAACATGAGAGAACATACAAACTCCATGCAGCAACGCTAAACACTCCACTGTGCCGCCACATATATTTCCATATTTGTATTTGATTATATGTGTGTGTGTTACCTATATACTTGCCTACATTTAGGACACCCTGAAAGGAAGCCCCAGGGGACAATTGCGGATTGCGTGACATCGCTAGTTTTATCAGTACAGTCTCGTCCTCAGCAGCAACATCATGTGATTCACGTCACCGCTCTGCGGGGAGTGGAGACATGATAACGCGGGATGCGGGGTAAAAGGGCTGTCCTGTCCACTTCAGAAGAAAGTGAGTTAGGATGCGGGGCGTTGATCCGCACTGCCGAAAGTTTGAGAGGAGAACACAAACTGGGGGATCTCCTGGACATTTGGGTAGTGTAGGCCAGTGTAGCTACCTGATAACCTACAGTATATGTGGGTATCCCCATCATCATGGCAGAGGGTGCTTCCCCCTTCAGGGACCTTTCTCACTAATGTAGAGATGTATCAAGCCTTGGAGAGAGAGAAAGTGTAGAAGTTACCCAAAGCAACCGAACAGCTCCTAACTGTCATTTCATAGACTGTGCTAGAGAAAGGGCTATTGCCTTGGACAACTCCACTTTACCTCTGTACTAAGTTCTGGAAAGTGATAAATTGGAGAGTGATAAACTACCAGCCACTCAGATCCTGTCATGTTACAGGCTGTGTTTGAAAAATGACAGTTGGGAGCTGATTGGCTGGTAGTTTATCATTCTCCAGGTTATTACTTTTCAGAGCTTAGTACATCTGCCCCGAAGAGAAGTCTTGATATATCCCCCCCATACACTTAAGTGTATAAGAGTTTGTAACCCTAATTACACTGTAGTTTAAGTGCCTCCACCCCAGATTTTCTCTACCTGAAGGATAGTGTGGGCATGTCTGGGGAAAACCCTGTGTGGACAACAGAGGAAGTTGTTAAACTATGTAATTATAGCTCCGTGATAATACAGTAATTATATTTTCTCTCTCTTCCCTCTAGGTATTGTTACTGTAGTGCAGGGCTAATTTTCCATTTCAGGTAAGTTCAAACATTAGTATAACTCAATCACTCTTAAATAGTGTTTATTTGGCATTAGAGGGGAATATCATCGCCCTACAATAACTTATAACATCGAGTAGTACTTGTAATATATATAGGTACGGTAAGTATCCATCCCGATCACATTTCAATGACAATACATTATATAAATGAATAACACTTACCATGTCAACCTGAATGTTCTGATAACTAGTAGCAGCTACAAAAGTCTTCAAATTCCTCTGCTCTGTAATATGGTAAATTTGTTAACAATACAAAGTTGTAATTTACTAAACTCTCACATCACGTAACTGAGACTTGCTTTCCAGAAACGACTATGCCAGGGGTGTGTACTGTCTATAGTCAATAACAAAGAAATCCTTCTCCCTTACTAGAAAAATCCAATGTCCTAGTCACAGCTGTCTCTCTCACTATTCCCCTGCTGGGATGCCATCAGGAAACCGGTTGACGTGATCCCGACAGCCGGCTTCCCGACTGCTTTATGCCGGCGTGGGTTAAATGACAGGCGCCTGCCATCCCGAGTGAAGGGATGCCGGGCGCCGCGAGCGGACAGCTGCAGGGGGGGGAGGGTTAGGTTTAGCGCTCCCGGGGGGGACTTAGGGATAGGTATCCCCCCCGGGAAGGTTAGGATAGGGGGAGGGAGGGTTAGGGTTAGGCACCCCTGGGGGACTTAGGTTTAGGCATCGGGGGAGGGGAGGTTAGGGTTAGGCACCCGTAAGGAGGGTTAGAGGGGTAGGTTAGCTATTACTTACCTGAGGACGATCGGGATTTCCAGTGCTGACGGGCTGCCGCTGCCGGGATCTGTTCATCTGTCGGGCTGCCGCTGCCTGGAATCAAACAGACGGCCATGCGGCTGGTGGTATTTCATACCGATTCCCCCCTGCTGAGTATATACTCAAAGGGATAATGGACTGAAGCTCCTGCATGCAGATGCCCCCATATCCTATCCTGCATGAAGGCACCCCATATCCTATCCTGCATGGAGGCGCCCCAATATCATATCCTGCATGGAGGTGCCTCTATAACCTATCCTGCATGGAGGCGCCCCTATATCCTATCCTGCATGGAGGTGCCTCTATATCCTATCCTGCATGGAGGTGCCTCTATATCCTATCCTGCATGGAGGTGCCCCTATATCCTATCCTGCATGGAGGCGCCCCTACGCCCCTATATCCTATCCTGTATGGAGGCGCCCCTATATCCTATCCTGCATGGAGGTGCTCCTATATCCTATCCTGCATGTAGGTGCCCCTATATCCTATTGGTTGCTATGGGAAACATCTTCACTTTGGTAACCCGCACTTTAGTAAATATACCCTATAGAATAAGTAACATAATTGTCCCTTTTGTCCCGGAACTTTCACTATGAAATGTAATAAATAGTGCAAGAAGTATTATAAAGGTGACTTCTCACGTGACTGGAGAAACGCTGCTTATTGTGGCTCTGACTCCCGGCCGAGGACTCACACACCGGGGAATGACAGCAATCGTACAAGTAGTGAGACTGGAGAAACGCTGCTTATCGCGGACTCCCGGCCGAGAACTCACACACCGGGGAATGACAGCAATCGTACATGTACTGAGACTGGAGAAACGCTGCTTATTGCGGACTCCCGGCCGAGGACTCACACATCGGGGAATGAAAGCAATCGTACATGTAGTGAGTCTGGAGAAACTCTGCTTATCACGACTCTGACTCCCGGCTGAGGACTCACACACTGGGGAATGACAGCAATCGTACATGTAGTGAGACTGGAGAAACGCTGCTTATCACGGCTCTGACTTCTGGCCGAGGACTCACACACTGGGGAATGACAGCAATCGTACATGTACTGAGACTGGAGAAACGCTGCTTATCACGGCTCTGACTCCCGGCTGAGGACTCACACACTGGGGAATGACAGCAATCGTACATGTATTGAGACTGGAGAAATGGCGCTTATCGCGGACTCCCGGCCGAGGACTCACACATCCGGGAATGAAAGCAATCGTACATGTAGTGAGTCTGGAGAAACGCCGCTTATCGGGGACTCCCGGCCGAGGACTCACACACTGGGGAATGAAAGCTATCGTACATGTAGTGAGACTGGAGAAACGCTGCTTTTCATGGCTCTGACTCCCGGCCGAGTACTCACACACCGGGGAATGAAAGCAATCGTACATGTAGTGAGACTGGAGAAACTCTGCTTATCACGACTCTGACTCCCGGCCGAGGAATAACACACTGGGGAATGAAAGCAATCGTACATGTAGTGAGACTGGAGAAACTCTGCTTATCACGACTCTGACTCCCGGCTGAGGACTCACACACTGGGGAATGAAAGCAATCGTACATGTATTGAGACTGGAGAAACGCCGCTTATCGCGGTCTCCCGGCCAAGGTCTCACACATCGGGGAATGAAAGCAATCGTACATGTAGTGAGTCTGGAGAAACGCCGCTTATCGGGGACTCCCGGCAGAGGACTCACACACTGGAGAATGAAAGCTATCGTACATGTAGTGAGACTGGAGAAGCTCTGCTTATCACGACTCTGACTCCCGGCTGAGGACTCACACACTGGGGAATGACAGCAATCGTACATGTAGTGAGACTGGAGAAACTCTGCTAATCACGACTCTGACTCCCGGCTGAGGACTCACACACTGGGGAATGACAGCAATCGTACATGTAGTGAGTCTGGAGAAACGCTGCTTATCGTGGACTCCCGGCCGAGGACTCACATACTTGGGAATGACAGCAATCGTACATGTAATGAGACTGGAGAAACTCTGCTTATCACGACTCTGACTCCCGGCTGAGGACTCACACACTGGGGAATGACAGCAATCGTACATGTAGTGAGACTGGAGAAACGCTGCTTATCACGGCTCTGACTTCCGGCCGAGGACTCACACACTGGGGAATGACAGCAATCGTACATGTACTGAGACTGGAGAAACGCTGCTTATCACGGCTCTGACTCCCGGCTGAGGACTCACACACTGGGGAATGACAGCAATTGTACATGTAGTGAGTCTGGAGAAATGCCGCTTATCGTGGACTCCCGGCTGAGGAATCACACACTGGGCAATGAAAGCAATCGTACATGTACTGAGACTGGAGAAACGCTGCTTATCACGGCTCTGACTCCCGGCTGAGGACTCGCACAATGGGGAATTACAGCAATCGTACATGTACTGAGACTGGAGAAACACTGCTTATTGCCGACTCCCGGCCGAGGACTCACACTCCGGGGAATGACAGCAATCGTACATGTACTGAGACTGGAGAAACGCTGCTTATTGCGGACTCCCAACCGAGGGCTCACACACTGGGGAATGACAGCAATCGTACATGTAGTGAGACTGGGGAAACGCTTCTTATCGCGGACTCCCGGCCGAGGACTCACACACCGGGGAATGACAGCAATCGTACATGTACTGAGACTGGAGAAACGCTGCTTATTGCGGACTCCCGGCCGAGGACTCACACACCGGGGAATGACAGCAATCGTACATGTAGTGAGATGGGAGAAACGCTGCTTATCACGGCTCTGACTCCCGGCCGGAGGAATCACACACCGGGGAATGACAGCAATCGTACATGTACTGAGACTGGTGAAACGTTGCTTATTGCGGACTTCCAGCCGAGGACTCACACATCGGGGAATGACAGCAATCGTACATATAGTGAGACTGGAGAAACGCCGCTTATCGCGGTCTCCCGGCCGAGGTCTCACACACCGGGGAATGACAGCAATCATACATGTAGTGAGACTGGAGTAACACTGCTTATCGCGGAGTCCTGGCAGGAGGGCTCACACACCTGGGAATGACAGCAATCGTATATGTAGTGAGACTGGAGAAACGCTGCTTATCGCAGACACCCGGCCGAGGGCTCACACACCGGGGAATGACAGCAATCGTACATGTAGTGAGACTGGAGAAACGCTGCTTATCGCGGACTCCCGGCCGAGGACTCACACACCGGGGAATGAAAGCAATCGTACATGTAGTGAGACTGGAGAAACGCTGCTTATCACGGCTCTGACTCCCGGCCGAGGACTCACACACTGGGGAATGACAGCAATCATACATGTAGTGAGACTGGAGAAACGCCGCTTATCGCGGACTCCCGGCTGATGACTCACACACCGGGGAATGACCGCAATCGTACATGTAGTGAGTCTGGAGAAACACTGCTTATCGCGGACTACTGGCCGAGGGCTCACACACTGGGGAATGACAGCAATCGTACATGTAGTGAGACTGGAGAAACGCTGCTTATCGATGACTCCCGGCCGAGGACTCGCACACCAGGGAATGACAGCAATCGTACATGTAGTGAGTCTGGAGAAACACTGCTTATCACGGCTCTGACTCCCAGCCGAGGGCTCACACACCGGGGAATGACAGCAATCGTACATGTAGTGAGACTGGAGAAATGCCGCTTATCGTGGTCTCCCGGCCGAGGACTCACACACCGGGGAATGACAGCAATTGTACATGTAGTGAGACTGGAGAAACGCCGCTTATCGCGGTCTCCCGGCCGAGGACTCACACACTGGGGAATGACAGCAATCGTACATGTACTTAGACTGGAGAAACGCCGCTTATCGCGGTCTCCCGGCCAAGGACTCACACACTGGGGAATGACAGCAATCATACATGTATTGAGACTGGAGAAACGCCGCTTATCGCGGTCTCCCGGCCAAGGACTCACACACCGGGGAATTACAGCAATCGTACATGTAGTGAGTCTGGAGAAATGCCGCTTATCGCGGACTCCCGGCCGAGGACTCACACACTGGGGAATGACAGCAATCGTACATGTACTTAGACTGGAGAAACGCCGCTTATCGCGGTCTCTCGGCCGGGGACCCAAACACTGGGAAATGACAGCAATCGTACATGTACTTAGACTGGAGAAACGCCGCTTATCGTGGTCTCCCGGCCGAGGACTCACACACAGGGGAATGACAGCAATCGTACATGTAGTGAGACTGGAGAAACGCCGCTTATCGCGGTCTCCCGGCCGAGGACTCACACACTGGGGAATGACAGCAATCGTACATGTACTTAGACTGGAGAAACGCCGCTTATCGCGGTCTCCCGGCCAAGGACTCACACACTGGGGAATGACAGCAATCGTACATGTAGTGAGACTGGAGAAACGCCGCTTATCGCGGTCTCCCGGCCGAGGACTCACACACCGGGGAATGACAGCAATCGTACATGTAGTGAGTCTGGAGAAATGCCGCTTATCGCGGACTGCCAGCCGAGGACTCACACACTGGGGAATGACAGCAATCGTACATGTACTTAGACTGGAGAAACGCCGCTTATCGTGGTCTCCCGGCCGAGGAATCACACCCTGGGGAATGACAGCAATCGTACATGTACTTAGTCTGGAGAAACGCCGCTTATCGCGGTCTCCCGGCCGAGGACTCACACACTGGGGATTGACAGCAATTGTACATGTAGTGAGACTGGAGAAACGCCGCTTTTCGCGGTCTCCCGGCCAAGGACTCGCACACCGGGGAATGACAGCAATCGTACATGTAGTGAGTCTGGAGAAATGCCGCTTATCGCGGACTCCCGGCCGAGGACTCAGACACCGGGGATTGACAGCCATCGTACATGTAGTGAGACTGGAGACACGCTTATCGCGGACTCCCGGCCGAGGGCTCACACACCGGGGAATGACAGCAATTGTACATGTAGTGAGACTGGGGAAAAGCCGCTTATCGCGGTCTCCCGGCCGAGAACTCACACACTGGGGAATGACAGCAATCGTACATGTAGTGAGACTAGAGAAACGCCACTTATCATGGTCTCCCAGCCGAGGACTCACACACTGGGTAATGACAGCATTCGTACATGTAGTGAGTCTGGAGAAACGCCGCTTATCACGGACTCCCAGCCGAGGACTCACACACTGGGGAATTACAGCAATCGTACATGTAGTGTGACTGGAGAAATGCCGCTTATCGCCGTCTCCCGGCCGAGGACTCACACACCGGGGAATGACAGCAATCGTACATGTCCTGAGACTGGAGAAATGCTGCTTATAGCGGTCTCCCGGCCGAGGACTGACACACCGGGGAATGACAGCAATCGTACATGTAGTGAGACTGGAGAAACGCCGCTTATCGTGGTCTCCCGGCCAAGGACTCACACACTGGGGAATGACAGCAATCGTACATGTAGTGAGTCTGGAGAAACGCCGCTTATCGCGGACTCCCGGCCGAGGACTCACACACTGGGGAATGACAGCAATCGTACATGTAGTGAGACTGGAGAAACGCCGCTTATCGCGGTCTCCTGGCTGAGGACTCACACACTGGGGAATGAGAGCAATCGTACATGTAGTGAGACTGGAGAAACGCTGCTTATCGCGGCTCTGACTCCCGGCCGAGGACTCACACACTGTGGAATGACAGCAATCGTACATGTAGTGAGACTGGAGAAACGCTGCTTATCGCGGACTCCCGGCCGGAGCACTCACACACTGGGGAATGAGAGCAATCGTACATGTAGTGAGACTGGAGAAATGCTTATCGCGGACTCCCGGCCGAGGGCTCACACACTGGGGAATGACAGCAATCGTACATGTAGTGAGACTGGAGAAACGCCGCTTATCGCGGTCTCCCGGCCGAGGACTCACACACTGGGGAATGACAGCAATCGTACATGTAGTGAGACTGGAGAAACGCCGCTTATCGCGGTCTCCCGGCCGAGGACTCACACACTGGGTAATGACAGCTATCGTACATGTAGTGAGTCTGGAGAAACGCCGCTTATCGCGGACTCCCGGCCGAGGACTCACACACTGGGGAATGACAGCAATCGTACAAGTAGTGAGACTGGAGAAAAGCCGCTTATCGCAGTCTCCCGGCCGAGGACTCACACACTGTGAATGACAGCAATCGTACATGTACTTAGACTGGAGAAACGCCGCTTATCGCGGTCTCCCGGCCGAGGACTCACACACTGGGGAATGACAGCAATCGTACATGTACTGAGACTGGAGAAACACTGCTTATCGTGGTCTCCCGGCCGAGGACTGACACACCGGGGAATGACAGCAATCGTACATGTAGTGAGACTGGAGAAATGTCGCTTATGGCGGTCTCCCGGCCGAGGACTCATACACTGGGGAATGATAGCAATCGTACATGTAGTGAGTCTGGAGAAACGCCACTTATCGCGGACTCCCGGCCGAGGACTCACACATTGGGGAATGACAGCAATCGTACATGTAGTGAGACTGGAGAAACACCGCTTATCGCGGTCTCCCGGCTGAGGACTCACACACTGGGGAATGACAGCAATCGTACATGTAGTGAGACTGGAGAAACGCTGCTTATCGCGGCTCTGACTCCCGGCCAAGGACTCACACACTGTGGAATGACTTCAATCGTACATGTAGTGAGACTGGAGAAACGCTGCTTATCGCGGACTCCCGGCCAGAGGACTCACACACTGGGGAATGAGAGCAATCGTACATGTAGTGAGACTGGAGAAACGCTTATCGCGGACTCCCGGCCAAGGGCTCACACACTGGGGAATGAAAGCAATCGTACATGTAGTGAGACTGAAGAAACGCCGCTTATCGCGGTCTCCCGGCCGAGGACTCACACACTGGGTAATGACAGCAATCGTACATGTAGTGAGACTGGAGAAACGCTTATCGCGGACTCCTGGCCGAGGGCTCACACACTGGGGAATGACAGCAATCGTACATGTAGTGAGACTGGAGAAATGCCGCTTATCGCGGTCTCCCGGCCGAGGACTCACACACTGGGTAATGACAGCAATCGTACATGTAGTGAGTCTGGAGAAACGCCGCTTATCGCGGACTCCCGGCCGAGGACTCACACACTGGGGAATGACAGCAATCGTACATTTAGTGAGACTGGAGAAACTCCGCTTATCGCGGTCTCCCGGCCGAGGACTCACACACTGGGGAATGACAGCAATCGTACATGTACTTAGACTAGAGAAACGCCGCTTATCGCGGTCTCCCGGCCGAGGACTCCCACACTGGGGAATGACAGCATTCGTACAAGTACTGAGACTGGAGAAACGCTGCTTATCGCGGTCTCCCGGCCGAGGACTGACACACCGGAGAATGACAGCAATCTTACATGTAGTGAGACTGGAGAAACGCCGCTTATCGCGGTCTCCCGGTCGAGGACTCACACACTGGGGAATGACAGCAATCGTACATGTAGTGAGACTGGAGAAACGCCGCTTATCGCGGTCTCCCGGCTGAGGAATCACACACTGGGGAATGACAGCAATCGTACATGTAGTGAGACTGGAGAAACGCTGCTTATCGCGGCTCTGACTCCTGGCCGAGGACTCACACACTGTGGAATGACAGCAATCATACATGTAGTGAGACTGGAGAAACGCTGCTTATCGCGGACTCCCGGCCGAGTACTCACACACTGGGGAATGAAGCAATCGTACATGTAGTGAGACTGGAGAAACGCTACTTATCGCGGACTCCCGGCCGAGTACTCACACACTGGGGATTGACAGCAATCGTACATGTAGTGAGACTGGAGAAACGCTGCTTATCGCGGTCTCCTGGCCGAGGGCTCACACACTGGGGAATGACAGCAATCGTACATGTAGTGAGTCTGGAGAATCGTTGCTTATCGCGGACTCCCGGCCGAGGACTCACACACCGGGGAATGAAAGCAATCGTACATGTAGTGAGTCTGGAAAAACGCCGCTTATCACGGCTCTGACATCTGGCTGAGGACTCACACCCCGGGGAATGACAGCAATCGTACATGTACTGAGACTGGAGAAACGCCGCTTATCACGGCTCTGACTCCTGGCGGAGGGCTCACACACTGGGGAATGACAGCAATCGTACTTGTTCTTAGACTGGAGAAACACCGCTTATTGTGGTCTTCCGGCCAAGGACTCACACACTGGGGAATGACAGCAATCGTACATGTAGTGAGACTGGAGTAAAGCCGCTTATCGCGGACTCCCGGCCGAGTACTCACACACCGGGGAATGACAGCAATCATACATGTAGTGAGTCTGGAGAAATGCCGCTTATCGTGGACTCCCGGCCGAGGACTCACACACTGGGGAATGACAGCAACCGTACATGTACTTAGACTGGAGAAATGCCGCTTATCGCGGTCTCCCAGCCGAGGACTCACACACTGGGGAATGACAGCAATCGTACATGTACTTAGACTGGAGAAACGCCGCTTATCGTGGTCTCCCGGCCGAGGACTCACACACCGGGGAATGACAGCAATTGTACATGTAGTGAGACTGGAGAAACGCCGCTTATCGCGGTCTCCCGGCCGAGGACTCACACACTGGGGAATGACAGCAATCGTACATATACTTAGACTGGAGAAACGCCGCTTATCGCGGTCTCCCGGGCAAGGACTCACACACTGGGGAATGACAGCAATCGTACATGTAGTGAGACTGGAGAAACGCCGCTTATCGCGGTCTCCCGGCCGAGGACTCACACACCGGGGAATGACAGCAATCGTACATGTAGTGAGTCTGGAGAAATGCCGCTTATTGCGGACTCCCGGCCGAGGACTCACACACTGGGGAATGACAGCAATCGTACATGTACTTAGACTGGAGAAACACTGCTTATCGCGGTCTCCCGGCCGAGGACTGACACACCGGGGAATGACAGCAATCGTACATGTAGTGAGACTGGAGAAACGCCGCTTATCGCGGTCTCCCGGCCGAGGACTCATACACTGGGGAATGATAGCAATCGTACATGTAGTGAGTCTGGAGAAACGCCGCTTATCGCAGACTCCCGGCCGAGGACTCACACACTGGGGAATGACAGCAATCGTACATGTAGTGAGACTGGAGAAACGCCGCTTATCGCTGTCTCCCGGCTGAGGACTCACACACTGGGGAATTACAGCAATCGTACATGTAGTGAGACTGGAGAAACGCTGCTTATCGCGGCTCTGACTCCCGGCCGAGGACTCACACACTGTGGAATGAGAGCAATCGTACATGTAGTGAGACTGGAGAAACGCTGCTTATCGCGGACTCCCGGCCGGAGGACTCACACACTGGGGAATGAGAGCAATCGTACATGTAGTGAGACTGGAGAAACGCTTATCGCGGACTCCCGGCCAAGGGCTCACACAGTGTGGAATGAAAGCAATCGTACATGTAGTGAGACTGGAGAAACACCGCTTATCGCGGTCTCCCGGCCGAGGACTCACACACTGGGTAATGACAGCAATCGTACATGTAGTGAGACTGGAGAAACGCTTATCGCGGACTCCCGGCCAAGGGCTCACACACTGGGGAATGACAGCAATCGTACATGTAGTGAGACTGGAGAAACGCCGCTTATCGCGGTCTCCCGGCCGAGGACTCACACACTGGGTAATGACAGCAATCGTACATGTAGTGAGTCTGGAGAAACGCCGCTTATCACGGACTCCCGGCCGAGGACTCACACACTGGGGAATGACAGCAATCGTACATGTAGTGAGACTGGAGAAACACCGCTTATCGCGGTCTCCCGGCCGAGGACTCACACACTGGGGAATGACAGCAATCGTACATGTACTTAGACTGGAGAAATGCCGCTTATCGCGGTCTCCCGGCCGAGGACTCTCACACTGGGGAATGACAGCAATCGTACATGTACTGAGACTGGAGAAACGCTGCTTATCGCGGTCTCCCGGCCGAGGACTGACACATCGGGAAATGACAGCAATCGTACATGTAGTTTGACTGGAGAAATGCCGCTTATCGCGGTCTCCCGGCCGAGGACTCACACACTGGGGAATGACAGCAATCGTACATGTAGTGAGTCTGGAGAAACGCCGCTTATCGCGGACTCCCGGCCGAGGACTCACACACTGGGGAATGACAGCAATCGTACATGTAGTGAGACTGGAGAAACGCCGCTTATCGCAGTCTCCCGGCTGAGGACTCACACACTGGGAATGACAGCAATCGTACATGTAGTGAGACTGGAGAAACGCTGCTTATCGCGGCTCTGACTCCCGGCCGAGGACTCACACACTGTGGAATGACAGCAATCGTACATGTAGTGAGACTGGAGAAACGCTGCTTATCGCGGACTCCCGGCCGAGGACTCACACACTGGGGAATGACAGCAATCGTACATGTAGTGAGACTGGAGAAACGCTACTTATCGCGGACTCCTGGCCGAGGACTCAAACACTGGGGATTGACAGCAATCGTACATGTAGTGAGACTGGAGAAACGCTGCTTATCGCGGTCTCCTGACCGAGGGCTCACACACTGGGGAATGACAGCAATCGTACATGTAGTGAGTCTGGAGAATCGTTGCTTATCGCGGACTCCCGGCCGATGACTCACACACCGGGGAATGAAAGCAATCGTACATGTAGTGAGTCTGGAAAAACGCCGCTTATCACGGCTCTGACATCTGGCTGAGGACTCACACCCCGGGGAATGACAGCAATCGTACATGTACTGAGAATGGAGAAACGCCGCTTATCACGGCTCTGACTCCCGGCGGAGGGCTCACACACTGGGGAATGACAGCAATCGTACATGTAGTGAGACTGGAGAAACGCCGCTTATCGCGGTCTCCCGGCCGAGGACTCACACACTGGGGAATGACAGCAATCGTACATGTAGTGAGACTGGAGAAACGCCGCTTATCGCAGTCTCCTGGCTGAGGACTCACACACCGGGGAATGACAGCAATCGTACATGTAGTGAGACTGGAGTAACGCCGCTTATCGCTGTCTCCCGGCCGAGGACTCACACACCGGGGAATGACAGCAATCGTACATGTAGTGAGTCTGGAGAAATGCCGCTTATCGTGGACTCCCGGCCGAGATCTCACACACTGGGGAATGACAGCAATCGTACATGTACTTAGACTGGAGAAATGCCGCTTATCGCGGTCTCCCGGCCGAGGACTCACACACTGGGGAATGACAGCAATCGTACATGTACTTACACTGGAGAAATGCCGCTTATCGTGGTCTCCCGGCCGAGGACTCACACACTGGGGAATGACAGCCATCGTACATGTACTTAGACTGGAGAAACGCCACTTATCGCGGTCTCCCGGCCGAGGACTCACACACTGGTGAATGACAGCAATCGTACATGTAGTGAGTCTGGAGAAATGCCGCTTATCGCGGACTCCCGGCCGAGGAATCACACACCGGGGATTGACAGCAATCGTACATGTAGTGAGACTGGAGAAACGCTTATCGCGGACTCCCAGCCGAGGGCTCACACACTGGGGAATGACAGCAATCGTACATGTAGTGAGACTGGAGAAACGCCGCTTATCGCGGTCTCCCGGCCGAGGACTCACACACTGGGGAATGACAGCAATCGTACATGTACTTAGACTGGAGAAACGCCGCTTATCGTGGTCTCCCGGCCGAGGACTCACACACCGGGGAATGACAGCAATCGTACATGTAGTGAGACTGGAGAAACGCCGCTTATCGCGGTCTCCCGGCCGAGGACTCACACACTGGGGAATGACAGCAATCGTACATGTACTTAGACTGGAGAAACGTCGCTTATCGTGGTCTCCCGGCCGAGGACTCACACACCGGGGAATGACAGCAATCGTACATGTAGTGAGACTGGAGAAACGCCGCTTATCGCGGTCTCCCGGCCGAGGACTCACACACTGGGGAATGACAGCAATCGTACATGTACTTAGACTGGAGAAACGCCGCTTATCGCGGTCTCCCGGGCAAGGACTCACACACTGGCGAATGACAGCAATCGTACATGTAGTGAAACTGGAGAAACGACGCTTATCGCGGTCTCCCGACCGAGGACTCACACACCGGGGAATGACAGCAATCGTACATGTAGTGAGTCTGGAGAAATGCCGCTTATCGCGGACTCCCGGCCGAGAACTCACACACTGGGGAATGACAGCAATCGTACATGTACTTAGACTGGAGAAACGCCGCTTATCGTGGTCTCCCGGCCGAGGACTCACACACCGGGGAATGACAGCAATCGTACATGTACTGAGACTGGAGAAACACTGCTTATCGCGGTCTCCCGGCCGAGGACTGACACACCGGGGAATGACAGCAATCGTACATGTAGTGAGACTGGAGAAACGCCGCTTATCGCGGTCTCCCAGCCGAGGACTCAAACACTGGGGAATGATAGCAATCGTACATGTAGTGAGTCTGGAGAAACGCCGCTTATCGCAGACTCCCGGCCGAGGACTCACACACTGGGGAATGACAGCAATCGTACATGTAGTGAGACTGGAGAAACGCCGCTTTTCGCGGTCTCCCGGCTGAGGACTCACACACTGGGGAATGACAGCAATCGTACATGTAGTGAGACTGGAGAAACGCTGCTTATTGCGCCTCTGACTCCCGGCCGAGGACTCACACACTGTGGAATGACAGCAATCATACATGTAGTGAGACTGGAGAAACGCTGCTTATCGCGGACTCCCGGCCGGAGGACTCACACACTGGGGAATGAGAGCAATCGTACATGTAGTGAGACTGGAGAAACGCTTATCGCGGACTCCCGGCCGAGGGCTCACACACTGGGGAATGAAAGCAATCGTACATGTAGTGAGACTGGAGAAACACCGCTTATCGCGGTCTCCCGGCCGAGGACTCACACACTGGGTAATGACAGCAATCGTACATGTAGTGAGACTGGAGAAACGCTTATCGCGGACTCCCGGCCAAGGGCTCACACACTGGGGAATGACAGCAATCGTAGATGTAGTGAGACTGGAGAAACGCCGCTTATCGCGGTCTCCCGGCCGAGGACTCACACACTGGGTAATGACAGCAATCGTACATGTAGTGAGTCTGGAGAAATGCCGCTTATCACGGACTCCCGGCCGAGGACTCACACACTGGGGAATGACAGCAATCGTACATGTACTTAGACTGGAGAAACGCCGCTTATCGCGGTCTCCCGGCCGAGGACACACACACTGGGGAATGACAGCAATCGTACATGTACTGAGACTGGAGAAACGCTGCTTATCGCGGTCTCCCGGCTGAGGACTGACACATCGGGGAATGACAGCAATCGTACATGTAGTGAGACTGGAGAAATGCCGCTTATCCCGGTCTCCCGGCTGAGGACTCACACACTGGGGAATGACAGCAATCGTACATGTAGTGAGTCTGGAGAAACGCCGCTTATCGCGGACTCCCGGCCGAGGACTCACACACTGGGGAATGACAGCAATCGTACATGTAGTGAGACTGGAGAAACGCCGCTTATCGCAGTCTCCCGGCTGAGGACTCACACACTGGGAATGACAGCAATCGTACATGTAGTGAGACTGGAGAAACGCTGCTTATCGCGGACTCCCGGCCGAGGACTCACACACTGGGGAATGACAGCAATCGTACATGTAGTGAGACTGGAGAAACGCTACTTATCGCGGACTCCTGGCCGAGGACTCACACACTGGGGATTGACAGCAATCGTACATGTAGTGAGACTGGAGAAACGCTGCTTATCGCGGTCTCCTGGCCGAGGGCTCACACACTGGGGAATGACAGCAATCATACATGTAGTGAGTCTGGAGAATCGTTGCTTATCGCGGACTCCCGGCCGAGGGCTCACACACTGAGGAATGACAGCAATCGTACATGTAGTGAGTCTGGAAAAACGCCGCTTATCACGGCTCTGACATCTGGCTGAGGACTCACACCCCGGGGAATGACAGCAATCGTACATGTACTGAGACTGGAGAAACGCCGCTTATCACGGCTCTGACTCCCGGCGGAGGGCTCACACACTGGGGAATGACAGCAATCGTACATGTAGTGAGACTGGAGAAACGCCGCATATCGCGGTCTCCCGGCCGAGGACTCACACACTGGGGAATGACAGCAATCGTACATGTAGTGAGACTGGAGAAACGCCGCTTATCGCAGTCTCCTGGCTGAGGACTCACACACCGGGGAATGACAGCAATCGTACATGTAGTGAGACTGGAGAAATGCCGCTTATCGCGGTCTCCCGGCCGAGGACTCACACACTGGGGAATGACAGCAATCGTACATGTAGTGAGACTAGAGTAACGCCGCTTATCGCGGATTCCAGGCCGAGGACTCACACACCGGGGAATGACAGCAATCGTACATGTAGTGAGTCTGGAGAAATGCCACTTATCGTGGACTCCCGGCCGAGATCTCACACACTGGGGAATGACAGCAATCGTACATGTACTTAGACTGGAGAAATGCCGCTTATCGCGGTCTCCCGGCCGAGGACTCACACACTGGGGAATGACAGCAATCGTACATGTACTTAGACTGGAGAAACGCCGCTTATCGTGGTCTCCCGGCCGAGGACTCACACACCGGGGAATGACAGCAATCGTACATGTAGTGAGACTGGAGAAACGCCACTTATCGCGGTCTCCCGGCCGAGGACTCACACACTGGTGAATGACAGCAATCGTACATGTACTTAGACTGGAGAAACGCCGCTTATCGCGGTCTCCCGGGCAAGGACTCACACACTGGGGAATGACAGCAATCGTACATGTAGTGAGACTGGAGAAACGCCGCTTATCGCGGTCTCCCGGCCGAGGACTCACACACCGGGGAATGACAGCAATCGTACATGTAGTGAGTCTGGAGAAATGCCGCTTATCGCGGACTCCCGGCCGAGGACTCACACACTGGGGAATGACAGCAATCGTACATGTACTTAGACTGGAGAAACGCCGCTTATCGCGGTCTCCCGGCCGAGGAATCACACACTGGGGAATGACAGCAATCGTACATGTAGTGAGACTGGAGAAACGCCGCTTATCGCTGTCTCCCGGCCGAGGACTCGCACACCGGGGAATGTCAGCAATCGTACATGTAGTGAGTCTGGAGAAATGCCGCTTATCGCGGACTCCCGGCCGAGGACTCACACACTGGGGATTGACAGCAATCGTACATGTAGTGAGACTGGAGAAACGCTTATCGCGGACTCCCAGCCGAGGGCTCACACACTGGGGAATGACAGCAATCGTACATGTAGTGAGACTGCAGAAACGCCGCTTATCGCGGTCTCCCGGCCGAGGACTCACACACTGGGGAATGACAGCAATCGTACATGTAGTGAGACTGGAGAAACGCCACTTATCGCGGTCTCCCGGCCGAGGACTCACACACTGGGTAATGACAGCAATCGTACATGTAGTGAGTCTGGAGAAACGCCGCTTATCGCGGACTCCCGGCCGAGGACTCACACACTGGGGAATGACAGCAATTGTACATGTAGTGAGACTGTAGAAACGCCGCTTATTGCGGTCTCCCGGCCGAGGACTCACACACCGGGGAATGACAGCAATCGAACATGTACTGAGACTGGAGAAACGCTGCTTATCGCAGTCTCCCGGCCGAGGACTGACACACCGGGGAATGACAGCAATCGTACATGTAGTGAGACTGGAGAAGCGCCGCTTATCGCGGTCTCCCGGCCGAGGACTCACACACTGGGGAATGACAGCAATCGTACATGTAGTGAGTCTGGAGAAACGCCGCTTAACGCGGACTCCCGGCCGAGGACTCACACACTGGGGAGTGACAGCAATCGTACATGTAGTGAGACTGGAGAAACGCCGCTTATCGCGGTCTCCCGGCTGAGGACTCACACACTGGGGAATGACAGCAATCGTACATGTAGTGAGACTGGAGAAACGCTGCTTATCGCGGCTCTGACTCCCGGCCGAGGACTCACACACTGTGGAATGACAGCAATCGTACATGTAGTGAGACTGGAGAAACGCTGCTTATCGCGGACTCCCGGCCGGAGGACTCACACACTGGGGAATGAGAGTAATCGTACATGTAGTGAGACTGGAGAAACGCTTATCGCGGACTCCCGGCCGAGGGCTCACACACTGGGGAATGACAGCAATCGTACATGTAGTGAGACTGGAGAAACGCCGCTTATCGCGGTCTCCCGGCCGAGGACTCACACACTGGGGAATGACAGCAATCGTACATGTAGTGAGACTGGAGAAACGCCACTTATCGCGGTCTCCCGGCCGTGGACTCACACACTGGGGAATGACAGCAATCGTACATGTAGTGCGTCTGGAGAAACGCCGCTTATCGCGGACTCCCGGCCGAGGACTCACACACTGGGGAATGACAGCAATCGTACATGTAGTGAGACTGGAGAAACGCCACTAATCGCGGTCTCCCGGCCGAGGACTCACACACTGGGAAATGACAGCAATCGTACATGTACTTAGACTGGAGAAACGCCGCTTATCGCGGTCTCCCGGCCGAGGACTCACACAATGGGGAATGACAGCAATCGTACATGTAGTGAGACTGGAGAAACGCTACTTATCGCGGACTCCCGGCCGAGGACTCACACACCGGGGATTGACAGCAATTGTACATGTAGTGAGACTGGAGAAACGCTGCTTATCGCGGTCTCCCGGCCGAGGGCTCACACACTGGGGAATGACAGCAATCGTACATGTAGTGAGTCTGGAGAAACGTTGCTTATCGCGGACTCCCGGCCGAGGACTCACACACTGGGGAATGAGAGCAATCGTACATGTAGTGAGTCTGGAGAAATGCTGCTTATCGCGGACTCCCGGCCGAGGACTCTCACACCGGGGATTGACAGCAATCGTACATGTAGTGAGACTGGAGAAACGCTGCTTATCGCGGTCTCCTGGCCGAGGACTCACACACTGGAGAATGACAGCAATCGTACATGTAGTGAGTCTGGAGAAACGTTGCTTATCGCGGACTCCCGGCCGAGGACTCACACACCGGGGATTGACAGCAATCGTACATGTAGTGAGACTGGAGAAACGCTGCTTATCGCGGTCTCCTAGCCGAGGGCTCACACACTGGGGAATGACAGCAATTGTACATGTAGTGAGACTGGAGAAACGCTGCTTATCGCTGCCTTCCGGCCGAGGACTCGCACACTGGGGAATGACAGCAATCGTACATGTAGTGAGACTGGAGAAACGCTGCTTATCGCGGACTCCTGGCCGAGGACTCACACACTGGGGAATGACAGCAATCGTACATGTAGTGAGTCTAGAGAAACGCTGCTTATCGTGGACTCCCGGCCGAGGACTCACACACTGGGGAATGACAGCAATCGTACATGTAGTGATTCTGGAGAAATGCTGCTTATCGCGGTCTCCTGGCCGGAGGACTCACACACCGGGGAATGAAAGCAATCTTACATGTAGTGAGACTGGAGAACCGTTGCTTATCGCGGTCTCCTGGCCGGAGGACTCACACACTGGGGAATGACAGCAATCGTACATGTAGTGAGACTGGAGAAACGTTGCTTATGGTGGACTCCTGGGCTGAGGACTCACACACCGGGGAATGACAGCAATCATACATGTAGTGAGACTGGAGAATCGCCGCTTATCGCGGACTCCCGGCCGGAGGACGCACACACTGGGGAATGACAGCAATCGTACATATAGTGATACTGGAGAAACGCTGCTTATCGTGGACTCCCGGCCGAGGACTCACACACTGGGGAATGACAGCAATCGTATATGTAGTGAGACTGGAGAAACGCTGCTTATCGCGCACTCCCAGCAGAGGGCTCACACACTGGGGAATGACAGCAATCGTACATGTTGTGAGACTGGAGAAACGCTGCTTTTCATGGCTCTGACTCCCGGCCGAGGACTCACACACTGGGGAATGACAGCAATCGTACATGTAGTGAGTCTGAAGAAACGCTGCTTATCGCGGTCTCCCGGCCGAGGACTCACACACTGGGGAATGACAGCAATCGTACATGTACTGAGACTGGAGAAACGCTGCTTATCGCGGCCTCCTGGCCGGAGGGCTCACACACTGGGGAATGAAAGCAATCGTACATGTACTGAGACTGGAGAAGCGCTGCGTATCGCAGTCTCCTGGCCGAGGGCTCACACACCGGGGAATGAAAGCAATCGTACATGCAGTGAGTCTGTGCAGGAAACCATAGCAGAGTCACTCACTAGTATTGAGCAATAAAGTGACAATTTGTGGGGAATTGAAACCTATTCATTCACAGATATTTAGGTGATTTCCATGTGAGAAAACAATTGATGGGGACGTTTTATGAAGTAAGAAACTTGTTAGGTTTTCAAAGATATTTTGTTTTCTATTGAACCTTCCCAGTAATAGTCTCTGAGTCCCAGTTCTCTCACGAATGGGGAATTGTGTACATTATAATTTTGTATATAACAATAGATAAGATCATTGTTGCCTCCATACTGGGTTATGATACTGGGAAGTGAGAAGTTTCATTCTGTGTTGGAATAATGTGATTAAGGGCTCCATTCAACATTTTAATTATTAATTAATAATTAATGTACCTTCTCGACGTGAGCGGAAACAGCTGTTCTGAAAATCATCTGTCTCCATGAGTTGTTTTCACTGCTCCGAGACAAGTGCACATGTGTGACCTGCAGGATGCATTGGGCTAGCTGTATGTGTTGGAGTCTGCATGATGCTGGATGGTTTAATAATGCTAATCCTCATGTGGGCCACTAGTAGTAGCAGAGGACTGATGCTGCAGAGGCATTAGCAGGACAGTTATTGAGAACAGATGCAGGATAGCAGGATAGCCTATGGCTGTAGCAGTAAGTAGTATATCTTGGAGTAGACATTATCCTGGAACTGGGTGCTGGGAGCACAACCGAAGTAGGCTGCAGGGAATACTGGATCTGAGAGCTGGAGCACTAATGGAGCAGGCTGCACTGAAATGCTGTGAAGCAAGACTGAAGTAGGTTTGCTGGATTATACTGGCGCTAATGCTGTGAAGCAATACTGGAGCAGGGTTGCTGGATTATACTGTAGAGAATACTGTGAAGCAATACTGGAGCAGGGTTGCTGGATTATACTGTAGAGAATACTGTGAAGCAATACTGGAGCAGGTTTACTGGATTATACTGGAGAGAATGCCGTGAAGCAATACTGGAGCAGGGTTGCTGGATTATACTGGAGAGAATGCTGTGAAGCAATACTGGAGCAGGGTTGCTTGATTATACTGTAGAGAATACTGTGAAGCAATACTGGAGCAGGGTTGCTGGATTATACTGTAGAGAATACTGTGAAGCAATACTGGAGCAGGTTTACTGGATTATACTGGAGAGAATGCCATGAAGCAATACTGGAGCAGGTTTACTGGATTATACTGGAGAGAATGCCGTGAAGCAATACTGGAGCAGGGTTGCTGGATTATACTGGAGAGAATGCTGTGAAGCAATACTGGAGCAGGTTTACTGGATTATACTGGAGAGAATGCCGTGAAGCAATACTGGAGCAGGGTTGCTGGATTATACTCTAGAGAATGCTGTGAAGCAATACTGGAGCAGGTTTGCTGGATTATATTGGAGAGAATGTTGTGAAGCAATACTGGAGCAGGGTTGCTGGATTATACTGGAGAGAATGCTGTGAAGCAATACTGGAGCAGGTTTACTGGATTATACTGGAGAGAATGCCGTGAAGCAATACTGGAGCAGGGTTGCTGGATTATACTCTAGAGAATGCTGTGAAGCAATACTGGAGCAGGGTTGCTGGATTATACTGGAGAGAATGCCGTGAAGCAATACTGGAGCAGGGTTGCTGGATTATATTGGAGAGAATGTTGTGAAGCAATATTGGAGCAGGGTTGCTGGATTATACTGGAGAGAATGCTGTGAAGCAATACTGGAGCAGGGTTGCTGGATTATATTGGAGAGAATGTTGTGAAGCAATGCTGGAGCAGGGTTACTGGATTATACTGGAGAGAATGCTGTGAAGCAATACTGGAGCAGGGTTGCTGGATTATACTGGAGAGAATGCTGTGAAGCAATACTGGAGCAGGGTTGCTGGATTATATTGGAGAGAATGTTGTGAAGCAATACTGGAGCAGGTTGCTTGAACACACTTAGGCAGAATGCTTTGGAAGAAAATACTGAAGCAGGTTTTCCTGATAGCACTGAAGCAGAATGCTGTGAAGCAATACTGGAACGGATACTGAAACTGATAGGTTGGGTGAGACATGGGATCAGAGTGCTGGTAGCTGGTTAGACAGAATGGATCATGTGGTACAGTCCAAGATGATGGTGCCCATGATTCAGAACAGCTGGAACTGTCGGCAGCGGAACGTCAGCCACGTTTACAGAGAAGTGACCACAGGTCCCTGGGACGTTGCAGGCAGTCAGCGGGGACACAGATGGCAAAAAGGTGACACTGCCAGGCCCGGCAACAGCCCCGATGTGTGACAGTTTCTGTTTTTTATGCAAATATAATCCTCTGTATTTTTTTCAAGGTATCTGTAAAGTGCCTTGAGTCCTATTGGAGATAAGTGCTATATAAACAACATTATTATATTTAGCATTATGTAACAATGAAAGTGTTTAGCAAGTCTGTTAGTTAGTACCCCCTAAGGTAATTTGATTTACATACTAGAGCCATTGGCTCAATCTCTTGATTGCGGCTTATGATTGGTCCTCCCGCTCTCACAATCTCCACCTTTTGCGCACATTCTGTATATTGGCCGGGGAGGAACAAGGAACTGGTAGAGCCCCTGTATTACTGTACTTTGTTAGATGGTCGTGTAGCATAAACTAGAATAGGAGAGGAAGCGTTATGACCATGGCGTGCTACCTACATATACAGTATGAGGGTTATTTACGAAGTATTGGGATTTGGCCCCTATAAAAATAATTAGTTTTTGTTATTATTATTGCGGCAATAAGGAATTAGGGGGTCTGGATGAAGATAAAGTGAATGGAGATAAAGTACCAGCCAACCAGCTCCTAACTGTCATTTTTCAAACACAGCCTGTGACATGGCAGTTAGGAGCTGATTGGCTGGTACTTTATCTCTGTTCACTTTATCTCACACTGCGCGATAAAAATGCACGATATGTACGATAATGATATTGTTCATATCATTAATGTTCACATCGTTTATTTTTTGGTGCCTTCCAACCCACAAATGACCAGCGATGCGCGAGCACGTATGGACAATAACTATATTGACCAGGTTACATGACGCTGGCCCATCGTTGGTGGGTTGGTGTTGCGGTGGATGAATGATAACGATCATCCAGCACACCGGGAAGGTGCAGGGAGATCGGTCAGCGATATTGTTATCGCTGACTGATCGTACCGTGTGTACGCACCATTGGTAAATAGACCCCTAAGGATCGTCTGCAGTTACCATGCATGTGTTGGCAGACACTATGGTAGTAGGTGGCAGCGGTGTGCAAATGGAGATTCGTCCACACGCCAGATGACACAACCAGAAAGGAAGTTGCTGGGTGTACACCAGCCTTATAAAGCCCACATATAGCCACTCCCAATATATCACACATGGTCCGAAATCAACCAACCAAACAAACCCCCCAAACTACTCTACCTAGCAACAGTTGAGCAAAATTCTAGCCAATTACAAAAAACGAAGGACTCTTATATAGCCTTATGCTTAATCAGCTTGCGTCTCATCTAACTAGGCAGAAACTGGAACAGTATAACACAGGTTTAATAACAGGTACAGGAAGCAGAGATATCCCAGTTACAGCCAGGATTGTACAAGGTATGCTGGGTCTTAAAGTGCAACAGGTTGTATACACAATCTGTACTGCTGGGATGTATGCAGTGGCAGTGGGATGCTTAATATATGCTATAAACCGGTGCAGGTGAGGGGTCGCATCTCCGTTCAGGGCTGCGCCGGCTCCTGGTGCTAGTAATCGAAGGCAGCGTGGAGCGCACCTCTAACAACAGAGGCAGAGCGCATCCCCTCGCTAATGCCATCACTTTACTTCAGCGTTCGGGACCCGGCCGTGCTACTGCGCATGTGCGGTCATCAGATTACTCATTCATGAGCAGCCATTGCCAGGGAGGGATTCTACGGATCCCTCTTCCAAAAACCATCGCTAAATGTTGCCTTAGGCTGCAACAGCTAATGGCTTCTGGCGATGGCGTTTAGCTACCGGGGCCGAGCTCCACATTCCAGAGCTTGGGGAACTATAGAGGCCTAGGGGGGCTACTGTTGCGATGGAAAACATGGCCCTGCAGCAGATATCTCCGCTATATACTATGGTACCTCATACATACAGCGCATCCAGAGGATCCTATTTGCGGTTAGCCTCCGAAAATGGGTGTTTTCTGGGGATATCTCGCAATTAAATAATAAACAATTAAATAAAAGACGGGTGAAACATTGCTCCAATATGTAATTTAAAATAATTAATCTTGTTATGACAATATAATAAAGGATTTAATGTTTATATTATATATATATATATTTTTTTTTTTTTCATAAAATGCTTTGCATACATAGACTATACATGCTATATATATTGTATGTTACAGAAGGTTGCATGTTAGCTAGATCATGTTTCCTGAATGCAATTCCCTACATCGTTCATCAGTATCAGGCTCCCTATCCAGTCTTGCCCTGTAACTCACCCACATCTGGGATCTCCTGGAGATATATGATATCCCCTTTGTGTTAGCCCGTCTATGAGTTACTGCCTGATATTGCCCTTTCAGGTCAGACTTAGGTTGGGAACAGTTTGCCTAAAGGAAAATTAAAAATGAAAATTAAACATAATTAATAAACTGCATCCAAATATCAGCATCAGGGATTTAGTACAAAGAACCATAGAACATGGTGTAACGCGGATGATTGTTCTGGGCCCGTCCGCCGGGGAACATTCTACACTAATGACTTGCAGGCTGTGAGCACTATGAGAGGACTCGTACAGAAAGTGTGATCTAAGGGCCTGATTCAGAGCCGCTCGCTCTGACCAGAGCGCTCGCTTTGAATCAGGGCCCTCCTCCCTGAAAACGGAGCGGCCTTATGGACGCTCGCGACCATCGGGCTTGCGATGGAGACCCTGCGGTAGGGTTTCGCTGCCACAAGCCCTGGAGTGATTTTGGCACTATCAGAGCCAAAATCACTCCCACTGACATCACTACTGATGTCAGTGGGGCCGGCTTCAGATGGTAGGCGTTCCCAATCAACCTTGACAGCACGCCCCCTTTGGTGCGAGACCTGGAACGACGGAGAGCCCGTCACTATCCGGGTCTCGGGCATGCGCACGATGGAGCTCCCTCCACCGTGCGCATGCGCAGTGGGGCAACATCGACCCGCCTGCGAGCGTCCTGCGCTCGCGAGCGGGTCTGAATGACCCACTAAGTCACAGTAATGGATCAGTGTACATCTCAGAGAGACGTTTTAATCTCCTAATAGATGTGGTCATTTCACTCCATATTTCATATTCTCTTCTTATTTCGATTATACCTAAGAGTTATTGCAGTACAAGATCATGGACTTTGCATGTTTGCATTACTTGAATTGTTTTTGTTGTCAGGGTGTTTTACAGAGCAGACCCGAGCCTCCTATGCTACTTGGGCTGCCACATGGTGTTACTGGAGGAAGGGGCAACAGCTCTCCCAGTGGAGATGTAGTCGGCATCCTGATGCACACAATGCCAAAAGTTAGACTCCCGGTGATGGAATCCCCACAGCAGTCAGATTCCTGGCTCCAGAACCTCGTCGGCTGTGAACATCCGATGGTGAGTATTAAGGTGAGGGTTAGGCACTAGGGGGAGTGATAAGGTTAGGCTGCGAGAGGGGAGGGTTAGGGTTAGGCTGCGGGAGGAGAGGCTAGGGTTAGGCTGTGGGAAAGGAGAGTAGGGTTAGGTTGCAGAAGGGGGTTAGGGTTAAGCTGCGGTTGGGTTAGGCACTAGGGGGAGGGTTAGAGTTAGGTTGCAGGAGTGGAGGTTAGGGCTAGGCTGTGGAAAGGTTAGGGCTAGGCTGTGGAAAGGTTAGGGCTAGGCTGCGGGAGCGGAGGGTTAGGGTTAGGCTGCAGAAGGGGGTTAGGGTTAGGCTGCGGGAGGGGAGGGTTAGTCTGCAGAAGGGGGTTAGGGTTAGACTGCAGAAGGGTTAGGGTTAGGCTGTGGGAGTGGAGGGTTAGCCGGTGGGAGGGGAGAGCTAGGCTGCGGGTGGGTTAGGCTGCAGAAGGGGGTTAGGGTTAGGCTGTGAGAGGGGAGGGTTAGACTGTGGGAGGGGAGGGTTAGGGTTATATAACAGTATAACGGTGTTGCAGGATGCAGAGACACTGACAGTGGGCGTTTCAGAGTTCGGATGTACAGATGCTGGCTAGTGCACAAGGGGAAGGCTGACACCAGCATTTGCCGATTACTTTCACCGCGACTCCGCAGACAGATGCACCAGCGGACGCAGCAGCGTCCACCTCTGAATCAGGCCCTAATAGAGAAGATGACAGGGCCTTGATCCCCAGAGCTCACGCTCTATGATGCGTGTATTTTACTTATTGGATTTTAGGTCTGACAATTATAATTTCTTATTGCAGCAACAAGATATTAAGGTTGACAAGAAGTACTAAAAACACAAAGGCAAGGACAGGTAGCCTGTTACGCATCAGGAGCCTGTCCTCCTAATGCGATCACTTTACTTTCTGTTTTGGGATCCATCCACGGAACTGCACATGAGCGCCCATTGCCAGGCCTCCAGTGACTTTTGCAGATACTGGAGGCCCATAGTAAAGAGACACAAACATGATAATGACAGCCGCAATATTATCCTGCTGCTTCTGATTGGCTGTTTACATATGGACTCTTCCAGATGATACCATAGTTGCCTACCCTCACGGATCTTGCGGGAGAGTCCCGTTTCAAGCTGTAAAGTCATAAATGTAATTACATGTAATGAATTTATAAATGATACTATTATCACTAAGCAATTGGGCATGGCCTGTTGGCCGGCCTAAAACGGGGGGCTGATCAGTGCTCATTTAGGTGGTGGTCTCTGGCTCTCCCTCAGTAAAGCTCCATGTTACACTCACAGCCACAGCTGAGATAATCAGTGAGCCCGGCACTATCAGAGACTAGGCTTCTCTTTGATTACAGCCTTTGTGAAGTGATTGGGGATTGAGCACTGATATTAGGACTGTCCCAAATAAGAACATTGTGCTGAAATTAAGATCTCCACTCGAAGTGTAATATCCTGCATTAGGAAGAAGGAGCTTGCTGGCTCCTGTCCCCTCCTCCCGTCCTTACACTTACAGGATACTGCAGACTTCTCAGCCCTGATGGCCCTACTGCCAATAGGGATGGAGCACTACAAGCGTTGTCATTGGAAAAGAAGGTGAGAAAAGGTAAGAGGTCAATGGAATATAATCTTTAACCTGACTTCTATGTAATGGTTGCCTAATGGGGTGACATTCCATTTTCAGTGCGTGATGTGTGTAGAGGATGTTACAATGGTAAGACGGTGTGTCTAGCACATGTTACACTGGTAAGAGGTAAAATTTGGCACAATATGATTATGAACTGGAGGGTACTATCATGTATCATAATATGAACTGGACGCAGGGTCGGCCCTAGCCCAAATTTTTTGGTAAGCGAGTATCATTTTTGGCGCCCCCCTATGCAGTACCCCTTTTACAGTGCCCCTGGTAGTGTTCCCCCTGTGCAGTGCCCCTTGTGCCCCCAGTAGTAAGCCCCTTATATAGTGCCCCCAGTAGTAGTCCCCATGCAATGCCCCCAATAGTGGTACCCCTTATGCAGTGCCCTTTAAACAGTGGCCCCAGTTGTAGTTGCCTCTCCCTATGCAATACCCCAGTATTGCCCTTGATATAGTGTCCCCAGTAGTGGTCCCCCCCCTTGTAGTGCCCCCAGTAGTAAATCCCCCTTGTAGTGCCCCCAGTAGTAATCCCCCCTTGTAGTGCCCCCAGTAGTAATACCCCCTTGTAGTGCCCCCAGTAATAATCCCCCCTTGTAGTGCCCCCAGTAATAATCCCCCTTGTAGTGCCCCAGTAGTAATCCCCCCTTGTAGTGCCCCCAGTAATAATCCCCCCTTGTAGTGCCCCCAGTAGTAATCCCCCCTTGTAGTGCCCCCAGTAGTAGCCCCCCCTTGTAGTGCCCCCAGTAGTAATCCCCCTTGTAGTGCCCCCAGTAGTAGCCCCCCCTTGTAGTGCCCCCTGTAGTAATCCCCCCCTTGTAGTGCCCCCAGTAGTAATCCCCCCTTGTAGTGCCCCCAGTAGTAATCCCCCCTTGTAGTGCCCCCAGTAGTAATCCCCCCTTGTAGTGTCCCCAGCAGTAATCCCCCCTTGTAGTGTCCCCAGTAGTAGCCCCCCCTTGTAGTGACCCCAGTAGTAATACCCCCTTGTAGTGTCTCCAGTAGTAATCCCCCCTTGTAGTGTCTCCAGTAGTAATCCCCCCTTGTAGTGCCCCCAGTAGTAATCCCCCCTTGTAGTGTCTCCAGTAGTAATCCCCCCTTGTAGTGCCCCCAGTAGTAATCCCCCTTGTAGTGCCCCCAGTAGAGACACACGTAGCAAAAATAAAATAAAAAAACACTTACCTGAAACCCTGCTCCTGAATCCTGATCCGCCGCTGCTATCAGCTCCTCCGTCCGTCCTCCCGGGCCGTTTTGCATCATGGGAGAGACGTCATGACGGAACCTCTGAGCAAGCCTATGCTGTCTCAGAACGAGAGTCTCACATTAGATGCCGGGGCCTCTCCTGCTGTGTACGAATTTTCCCAGGCTCACTAGGACACACCCAGAATACATTCCCAAAATGCATGCGTTAGCCACACACAGTAACCAAACACTGATTACCTGTCACTCACTTTGCAAATAAATATTCTCTGTGACCGGCATCGCTTACCAATCTCTGCATCTGCGCGGTGCGGCATCGGCTCAGGTGCAGCTACAAAAAATCCTTCAACAATGTTCGACTCTGACATTACGTGCATCTCTGAATCAGGCACATAGTGTGGCATATTATGAATTGGGAGCACTGTAATGTGTCATAATGTGAACT
Organism: Taudactylus pleione; assembly: GCA_031769625.1. Classification (NCBI taxonomy): domain Eukaryota; kingdom Metazoa; phylum Chordata; class Amphibia; order Anura; family Myobatrachidae; genus Taudactylus; species Taudactylus pleione. The sequence continues at coordinate 3,135,707 of JAUIMM010000829.1, read as the reverse complement.
GGGGGTACTGTAATGTGTCATAATGTGAACTGGGGGTACTGTAATGTGTCATAATGTGAACTGTACTGTAATGTGTCATAATGTGAACTGGAGGTAACGTAATGTGTCAATGTGAACTGGGGGTACTGTAATGTGTCATAATGTCAACTGGAGGTAATGTAATTTGTCATAATGTGAACTGGGGGTACTGTAATGTGCCATAATGTGAACTGGGGGTACTGTAATGTGGCATAATGTGAACTGGGGGTACTGTAATGTGTCATAATGTGAACTGGAGGTAACGTAATGTGTCATAATGTGAACTGGAGGTACCGCAATGTGGCATAATGTAAACTGGGGGTAATGCAATGTGGCATTATATGTACTGGGGCACACATAAAAATGGTATAATATAACCTAATGATCATTACAATGCGGTATTATATGTAGTGGGAATATTATGTGCCATAGTATGAACTGAGGGCACTGTGTGGTATAATGAGAACTAGGGCACAACTATGGAGCATAAAAATAACTAGGGCACTACAATGGGCATACTGTAACATTAACTTAGGCACTACTATGGGCATACTGTAACATTAACTAAGGCACTACTATGGCCATACTGTAACATTAACTAAGGCACTACTATGGGCATACTGTAATAATAACTAAGGCACTACTATGGGCATACTGTAACAATAACTAAGGCACTACTATGGGCATACTGTAACATTAACTAAGGCACTGCTATGGGCATACTGTAACATTAACTAAGGCACTACTATGGGTATACTGTAACATTAACTAAGGCACTACTATGGGCACACTGAAAATTAACTAAGGCACTACTATGGGCATACTGTAACATTAACTAAGGCACTACTATGGGCATACTGTAACATTAACTAAGGCACTACTATGGGTATACTGTAACATTAACTAAGGCACTACTATGGGCACACTGAAAATTAACTAAGGCACTACTATGGGCATACTGTAACAATAACTAAGGCACTACTATGGGCATACTGTAACAATAACTAAGGCACTACTATGGGCATACTGTAACATTAACTAAGGCACTACTATGGCCATACTGTAACATTAACTAAGGCACTACTATGGGCATACTGTAATAATAACTAAGGCACTACTATGGGCATACTGTAACAATAACTAAGGCACTACTATGGGCATACTGTAACATTAACTAAGGCACTGCTATGGGCATACTGTAACATTAACTAAGGCACTACTATGGGTATACTGTAACATTAACTAAGGCACTACTATGGGCACACTGAAAATTAACTAAGGTACTACTATGGGCATACTGTAACATTAACTAAGGCACTACTATGGGCATACTGTAACATTAACTAAGGCACTACTATGGGTATACTGTAACATTAACTAAGGCACTACTATGGGCACACTGAAAATTAACTAAGGCACTACTATGGGCATACTGTAACAATAACTAAGGCACTACTATGGGCATACTGTAACATTAACTAAGACACTACTATGGGCATACTGTAACAATAACTAAGGCACTACTATGGGCATACTGTAACATTAACTAAGGCACTACTATGGGCATACTGTAACATTAACTAAGGCACTACTATGGGCATACTGTAACATTAACTAAGGCACTACTATGGGTATACTGTAACATTAACTAAGGCACTACTATGGGCACACTGAAAATTAACTAAGGCACTACTATGGGCATACTGTAACAATAACTAAGGCACTACTATGGGCATACTGTAACATTAACTAAGGCACTACTATGGGTATACTGTAACATTAACTAAGGCACTACTATGGGTATACTGTAACATTAACTAAGGCACTACTATGGGTATACTGTAACATTAACTAAGGCACTACTATGGGCACACTGAAAATTAACTAAGGCACTACTATGGGCACACTGTAACAATAACTAAGGCACTACTATGGGCACACTGTAACATTAACTAAGGCACTACTATGGGTATACTGTAACAATAACTAAGGCACTACTATGGGCATACTGTAACAATAACTAAGGCACTACTATGGGCACACTGTAACAATAACTAAGGCACTACTATGGGCATACTGTAACAATAACTAAGGCACTACTATGGGCATACTGTAACATTAACTAAGGCACTACTATGGGTATACTGTAACATTAACTAAGGCACTACTATGGGCATACTGTAACATTAACTAAGGCACTACTATGGGCATACTGTAACATTAACTAAGGCACTACTATGGGCATACTGTAACAATAACTAAGGCACTACTATGGGCATACTGTAACAATAACTAAGGCACTACTATGGCCATACTGTAACATTAACTAAGGCACTGCTATGGGCATACTGTAACAATAACTAAGGCACTGCTATGGGCATACTGTAACATTAACTAAGGCACTACTATGGGCATACTGTAACATTAACTAAGGCACTACTATGGGCATACTGTAACAATAACTAAGGCACTACTATGGGCATACTGTAACAATAACTAAGGCACTACTATGGGCACAATGTAACAATAACTAAGGCACTACTATGGGCACACTGTAACATTAACTAAGGCACTACTATGGGTATACTGTAACATTAACTAAGGCACTACTATGGGCATACTGTAACAATAACTAAGGCACTACTATGGGCATACTGTAACAATAACTAAGGCACTACTATGGGCATACTGTAACAATAACTAAGGCACTACTATGGGCATACTGTAACAATAACTAAGGCACTACTATGGGCATACTGTAACAATAACTAAGGTACTACTATGGGCATACTGTAATAATAACTAAGGCACTACTATGGGCATACTGTAACAATAACTAAGGCACTACTATGGCCATACTGTAACAATAACTAAGGCACTACTATGGGCATACTGTAACAATAACTAAGGCACTACTATGGCCATACTGTAACATTAACTAAGGCACTGCTATGGCCATACTGTAACATTAACTAAGGCACTGCTATGGGCATACTGTAACAATAACTAAGGCACTGCTATGGGCTTACTGTAACATTAACTAAGGCACTACTATGGGCATACTGTAACATTAACTAAGGCACTACTATGGGCATACTGTAACATTAACTAAGGCACTACTATGGGCATACTGTAACAATAACTAAGGCACTACTATGGGCATACTGTAACAATAACTAAGGCACTACTATGGGCACACTGTAACATTAACTAAGGCACTACTATGGGTATACTGTAACAATAACTAAGGCACTACTATGGGCATACTGTAACAATAACTAAGGCACTACTATGGGCATACTGTAACAATAACTAAGGCACTACTATGGGCATACTGTAACAATAACTAAGGCACTACTATGGGCATACTGTAACAATAACTAAGGCACTACTATGGGCATACTGTAACATTAACTAAGGCACTACTATGGGTATACTGTAACATTAACTAAGGCACTACTATGGGTATACTGTAACATTAACTAAGGCACTACTATGGGCATACTGTAACATTAACTAAGGCACTACTATGGGCATACTGTAACATTAACTAAGGCACTACTATGGGCATACTGTAACAATAACTAAGGCACTGCTATGGGCATACTGTAACAATAACTAAGGCACTACTATGGGCATACTGTAACAATAACTAAGGCACTACTATGGCCATACTGTAACATTAACTAAGGCACTGCTATGGGCACACTGTAACAATAACTAAGGCACTGCTATGGGCACACTGTAACATTAACTAAGGCACTGCTATGGGCCTACTGTAACATTAACTAAGGCACTACTATGGGCATACTGTAACATTAACTAAGGCACTACTATGGGCACACTGTAACAATAACTAAGGCACTACTATGGGCACACTGTAACAATAACTAAGGCACTACTATGGGCACACTGTAACAATAACTAAGGCACTACTATGGGCACACTGTAACATTAACTAAGGCACTACTATGGGTATACTGTAACATTAACTAAGGCACTACTATGGGTATACTGTAACAATAACTAAGGCACTGCTATGGGCATACTGTAACAATAACTAAGGCACTACTATGGCCATACTGTAACATTAACTAAGGCACTGCTATGGGCATACTGTAACAATAACTAAGGCACTGCTATGGGCATACTGTAACATTAACTAAGGCACTACTATGGGCATACTGTAACATTAACTAAGGCACTACTATGGGCATACTGTAACATTAACTAAGGCACTACTATGGGCATACTGTAACAATAACTAAGGCACTACTATGGGCACACTGTAACAATAACTAAGGCACTACTATGGGCACACTGTAACAATAACTAAGGCACTACTATGGGCACACTGTAACATTAACTAAGGCACTACTATGGGTATACTGTAACAATAACTAAGGCACTACTATGGGCATACTGTAACAATAACTAAGGCACTACTATGGGCATACTGTAACAATAACTAAGGCACTACTATGGGCATACTGTAACAATAACTAAGGCACTACTATGGGCATACTGTAACAATAACTAAGGCACTACTATGGGTATACTGTAACATTAACTAAGGCACTACTATGGGCATACTGTAACATTAACTAAGGCACTACTATGGCCATACTGTAACATTAACTAAGGCACTACTATGGCCATACTGTAACATTAACTAAGGCACTGCTATGGGCATACTGTAACAATAACTAAGGCACTGCTATGGGCATACTGTAACATTAACTAAGGCACTGCTATGGGCATACTGTAACATTAACTAAGGCACTGCTATGGGCATACTGTAACAATAACTAAGGCACTACTATGGGCATACTGTAACATTAACTAAGGCACTACTATGGGCATACTGTAACAATAACTAAGGCACTACTATGGGCACACTGTAACAATAACTAAGGCACTACTATGGGCACACTGTAACAATAACTAAGGCACTACTATGGGCACACTGTAACATTAACTAAGGCACTACTATGGGTATACTGTAACAATAACTAAGGCACCACTATGGGCATACTGTAACAATAACTAAGGCACTACTATGGGCATACTGTAACAATAACTAAGGCACTACTATGGGCATACTGTAACAATAACTAAGGCACTACTATGGGCATACTGTAACAATAACTAAGGCACTACTATGGGCATACTGTAACAATAACTAAGGCACTACTATGGGTATACTGTAACATTAACTAAGGCACTACTATGGGCATACTGTAACATTAACTAAGGCACTACTATGGCCATACTGTAACATTAACTAAGGCACTACTATGGGCATACTGTAACATTAACTAAGGCACTGCTATGGCCATACTGTAACATTAACTAAGGCACTGCTATGGCCATACTGTAACATTAACTAAGGCACTGCTATGGGCATACTGTAACAATAACTAAGGCACTGCTATGGGCATACTGTAACATTAACTAAGGCACTGCTATGGGCATACTGTAACATTAACTAAGGCACTGCTATGGGCATACTGTAACATTAACTAAGGCACTACTATGGGCATACTGTAACAATAACTAAGGCACTACTATGGGCACACTGTAACAATAACTAAGGCACTACTATGGGCACACTGTAACAATAACTAAGGCACTACTATGGGCACACTGTAACATTAACTAAGGCACTACTATGGGTATACTGTAACAATAACTAAGGCACTACTATGGGCATACTGTAACAATAACTAAGGCACTACTATGGGCATACTGTAACAATAACTAAGGCACTACTATGGGCATACTGTAACAATAACTAAGGCACTACTATGGGCATACTGTAACATTAACTAAGGCACTACTATGGGTATACTGTAACATTAACTAAGGCACTACTATGGGTATACTGTAACATTAACTAAGGCACTACTATGGGCATACTGTAACATTAACTAAGGCACTACTATGGGCATACTGTAACAATAACTAAGGCACTACTATGGGCATACTGTAACAATAACTAAGGCACTACTATGGCCATACTGTAACAATAACTAAGGCACTGCTATGGGCATACTGTAACATTAACTAAGGCACTGCTATGGGCATACTGTAACATTAACTAAGGCACTGCTATGGGCATACTGTAACAATAACTAAGGCACTACTATGGGCACACTGTAACAATAACTAAGGCACTACTATGGGCACACTGTAACAATAACTAAGGCACTACTATGGGCACACTGTAACATTAACTAATTCACTACTATGGGTATACTGTAACATTAACTAAGGCACTACTATGGGTATACTGTAACAATAACTAAGGCACTACTATGGGCATACTGTAACAATAACTAAGGCACTACTATGGGCATACTGTAACAATAACTAAGGCACTACTATGGGCATACTGTAACAATAACTAAGGCACTACTATGGGCATACTGTAACAATAACTAAGGCACTACTATGGGCATACTGTAACATTAACTAAGGCACTACTATGGGCATACTGTAACATTAACTAAGGCACTACTATGGGCATACTGTAACAATAACTAAGGCACTACTATGGGCACACTGTAACAATAACTAAGGCACTACTATGGGCACACTGTAACAATAACTAAGGCACTACTATGGGCACACTGTAACATTAACTAAGGCACTACTATGGGTATACTGTAACATTAACTAAGGCACTACTATGGGTATACTGTAACAATAACTAAGGCACTACTATGGGCACACTGTAACATTAACTAAGGCACTACTATGGGCATACTGTAACATTAACTAAGGCACTACTATGGCCATACTGTAACATTAACTAAGGCACTGCTATTGGCATACTGTAACAATAACTAAGGCACTGCTATGGGCATACTGTAACATTAACTAAGGCACTGCTATGGGCATACTGTAACATTAACTAAGGCACTGCTATGGGCATACTGTAACATTAACTAAGGCACTGCTATGGGCATACTGTAATATTAACTAAGGCACTGCTATGGGCACACTGTAACAATAACTAAGGCACTACTATGGGCACACTGTAACAATAACTAAGGTACTACTATGGGCACACTGTAACAATAACTAAGGCACTACTATGGGCACACTGTAACATTAACTAAGGCACTACTATGGGCATACTGTAACAATAACTAAGGCACTACTATGGGCATACTGTAACAATAACTAAGGCACTACTATGGGCATACTGTAACAATAACTAAGGCACTACTATGGGCATACTGTAACAATAACTAAGGCACTACTATGGGCATACTGTAACATTAACTAAGGCACTACTATGGGTATACTGTAACATTAACTAAGGCACTACTATGGGCATACTGTAACATTAACTAAGGCACTACTATGGGCATACTGTAACATTAACTAAGGCACTACTATGGGCATACTGTAACAATAACTAAGGCACTACTATGGCCATACTGTAACATTAACTAAGGCACTGCTATGGGCATACTGTAACAATAACTAAGGCACTGCTATGGGCATACTGTAACATTAACTAAGGCACTACTATGGGCATACTGTAACAATAACTAAGGCACTACTATGGGCACACTGTAACAATAACTAAGGCACTACTATGGGCACACTGTAACAATAACTAAGGCACTACTATGGGCACACTGTAACATTAACTAATGCACTACTATGGGCATACTGTAACAATAACTAAGGCACTACTATGGGCATACTGTAACAATAACTAAGGCACTACTATGGGCATACTGTAATAATAACTAAGGCACTACTATGGGCATACTGTAACAATAACTAAGGCACTACTATGGGCATACTGTAACATTAACTAAGGCACTACTATGGGCATACTGTAAAATTAACTAAGGCACTACTATGGGCATACTGTAACATTAACTAAGGCACTACTATGGGCATACTGTAACAATAACTAAGGCACTACTATGGGCATACTGTAACATTAACTAAGGCACTACTATGGGCATACTGTAACATTAACTAAGTCACTACTATGGGCATACTGTAACAATAACTAAGGCACTACTATGGGCATACTGTAACATTAACTAAGGCACTACTATGGGTATACTGTAACAATAACTAAGGCACTACTATGGGCATACTGTAACATTAACTAAGGCACTACTATGGGCATACTGTAACATTAACTAAGGCACTACTATGGGCATACTGTAACATTAACTAAGGCACTACTATGGGCATACTGTAACAATAACTAAGGCACTACTATGGGCATACTGTAACATTAACTAAGGCACTACTATGGGCATACTGTAACATTAACTAAGGCACTACTATGGGTATACTGTAACAATAACTAAGGCACTACTATGGGCATACTGTAACATTAACTAAGGCACTACTATGGGCATACTGTAACATTAACTAAGGCACTACTATGGGCATACTGTAATAATAACTAAGGCACTACTATGGGCATACTGTAACATTAACTAAGGCACTACTATGGGCATACTGTAATAATAACTAAGGCACTACTATGGGCATACTGTAACATTAACTAAGGCACTACTATGGGCATACTGTAACATTAACTAAGGCACTACTATGGGTATACTGTAACAATAACTAAGGCACTACCATGGGCATACTGTAACATTAACTAAGGCACTACTATGGGCATACTGTAACATTAACTAAGGCACTACTATGGGCATACTGTAATAATAACTAAGGCACTACTACGGCCATACTGTAACATTAACTAAGGCACTACTATGGGCATACTGTAATAATAACTAAGGCACTACTATGGGCATACTGTAATAATAACTAAGGCACTACTATGGGCACACTGTAACATTAACTAAGGCACTGCTATGGGTATACTGTAACAATAACTAAGGCACTGCTATGGGCATACTGTAACAATAACTAAGGCACTACTATGGGCATACTGTAACATTAACTAAGGCACTACTATGGGCATACTGTAACAATAACTAAGGCACTACTATGGGCATACTGTAACATTAACTAAGGCACTACTATGGGTATACTGTAACAATAACTAAGGCACTACTATGGGCATACTGTAATAATAACTAAGGCACTACTATGGGCATACTGTAACATTAACTAAGGCACTACTATGGGCATACTGTAACAATAACTAAGGCACTACTATGGCCATACTGTAACATTAACTAAGGCACTACTATGGGCATACTGTAACAATAACTAAGGCACTACTATGGGCATACTGTAATAATAACTAAGGCACTACTATGGGCACACTGTAACATTAACTAAGGCACTACTATGGGCATACTGTAACAATAACTAAGGCACTACTATGGCCATACTGTAACATTAACTAAGGCACTACTATGGGCATACTGTAATAATAACTAAGGCACTACTATGGGCATACTGTAATAATAACTAAGGCACTACTATGGGCACACTGTAACATTAACTAAGGCACTACTATGGGCATACTGTAACAATAACTAAGGCACTACTATGGGCACACTGTAACATTAACTAAGGCACTGCTATGGGTATACTGTAACAATAACTAAGGCACTACTATGGGCATACTGTAACAATAACTAAGGCACTACTATGGGCATACTGTAACATTAACTAAGGCACTACTATGGGCATACTGTAATAATTACTAAGGCACTACTATGGGCATACTGTAACATTAACTAAGGCACTACTATGGGTATACTGTAACAATTACTAAGGCACTACTATGGGCATACTGTAATAATAACTAAGGCACTACTATGGGCATACTGTAACATTAACTAAGGCACTACTATGGGCATACTGTAACAATAACTAAGGCACTACTATGGCCATACTGTAACATTAACTAAGGCACTACTATGGGCATACTGTAATAATAACTAAGGCACTACTATGGGCATACTGTAATAATAACTAAGGCACTACTATGGGCACACTGTAACATTAACTAAGGCACTACTATGGGCATACTGTAACAATAACTAAGGCACTACTATGGCCATACTGTAACATTAACTAAGGCACTACTATGGGCATACTGTAATAATAACTAAGGCACTGCTATGGGCATACTGTAATAATAACTAAGGCACTACTATGGGCACACTGTAACATTAACTAAGGCACTGCTATGGGTATACTGTAACAATAACTAAGGCACTACTATGGGCATACTGTAACAATAACTAAGGCACTACTATGGGCATACTGTAACATTAACTAAGGCACTACTATGGGCATACTGTAATAATAACTAAGGCACTACTATGGGTATACTGTAACAATAACTAAGGCACTACTATGGGCATACTGTAATAATAACTAAGGCACTACTATGGGCATACTGTAACATTAACTAAGGCACTACTATGGGCATACTGTAACAATAACTAAGGCACTACTATGGCCATACTGTAACATTAACTAAGGCACTACTATGGGCATACTGTAATAATAACTAAGGCACTACTATGGGCATACTGTAATAATAACTAAGGCACTACTATGGGCACACTGTAACATTAACTAAGGCACTACTATGGGCATACTGTAATAATAACTAAGGCACTACTATGGGCACACTGTAACATTAACTAAGGCACTACTATGGGCATACTGTAACAATAACTAAGGCACTACTATGGGCATACTGTAACAATAACTAAGGCACTACTATGGGCATACTGTAACATTAACTAAGGCACTACTATGGGCATACTGTAACAATAACTAAGGCACTACTATGGGCATACTGTAATAATAACTAAGGCACTACTATGGGCATACTGTAACATTAACTAAGGCACTACTATGGGCATACTGTAACAATAACTAAGGCACTACTATGGGCATACTGTAACATTAACTAAGGCACTACTATGGGCATACTGTAATAATAACTAAGGCACTACTATGGGCATACTGTAACATTAACTAAGGCACTACTATGGGCATACTGTAACAATAACTAAGGCACTACTATGGCCATACTGTAACATTAACTAAGGCACTACTATGGGCATACTGTAATAATAACTAAGGCACTACTATGGGCATACTGTAATAATAACTAAGGCACTACTATGGGCACACTGTAACATTAACTAAGGCACAACTATGGGCATACTGTAACAATAACTAAGGCACTACTATGGCCATACTGTAACATTAACTAAGGCACTACTATGGGCATACTGTAATAATAACTAAGGCACTGCTATGGGCATACTGTAATAATAACTAAGGCACTACTATGGGCACACTGTAACATTAACTAAGGCACTGCTATGGGTATACTGTAACAATAACTAAGGCACTACTATGGGCATACTGTAACAATAACTAAGGCACTACTATGGGCATACTGTAACATTAACTAAGGCACTACTATGGGCATACTGTAATAATAACTAAGGCACTACTATGGGCATACTGTAACATTAACTAAGGCACTACTATGGGTATACTGTAACAATAACTAAGGCACTACTATGGGCATACTGTAATAATAACTAAGGCACTACTATGGGCATACTGTAACATTAACTAAGGCACTACTATTGACATACTGTAACAATAACTAAGGCACTACTATGGCCATACTGTAACATTAACTAAGGCACTACTATGGGCATACTGTAATAATAACTAAGGCACTACTATGGGCATACTGTAATAATAACTAAGGCACTACTATGGGCACACTGTAACATTAACTAAGGCACTACTATGGGCATACTGTAACAATAACTAAGGCACTACTATGGCCATACTGTAACATTAACTAAGGCACTACTATGGGCATACTGTAATAATAACTAAGGCACTACTATGGGCATACTGTAACAATAACTAAGGCACTACTATGGGCACACTGTAACATTAACTAAGGCACTGCTATGGGTATACTGTAACAATAACTAAGGCACTGCTATGGGCATACTGTAACAATAACTAAGGCACTACTATGGGCATACTGTAACATTAACTAAGGCACTACTATGGGCATACTGTAATAATAACTAAGGCACTACTATGGGTATACTGTAACAATAACTAAGGCACTACTATGGGCATACTGTAATAATAACTAAGGCACTACTATGGGCATACTGTAACATTAACTAAGGCACTACTATGGGCATACTGTAACAATAACTAAGGCACTACTATGGCCATACTGTAACATTAACTAAGGCACTACTATGGGCATACTGTAATAATAACTAAGGCACTACTATGGGCATACTGTAATAATAACTAAGGCACTACTATGGGCACACTGTAACATTAACTAAGGCACTACTATGGGCATACTGTAACAATAACTAAGGCACTACTATGGGCATACTGTAACATTAACTAAGGCACTACTATGGGCATACTGTAACAATAACTAAGGCACTACTATGGGCATACTGTAATAATAACTAAGGCACTACTATGGGCATACTGTAACATTAACTAAGGCACTACTATGGGCATACTGTAACAATAACTAAGGCACTACTATGGCCATACTGTAACATTAACTAAGGCACAACTATGGGCACACTGTAATAATAACTAAGGCACTACTATGGGCATACTGTAATAATAACTAAGGCACTGCTATGGGCACACTGTAACATTAACTAAGGCACTGCTATGGGTATACTGTAACAATAACTAAGGCACTGCTATGGGCATACTGTAACAATAACTAAGGCACTACTATGGGCATACTGTAACATTAACTAAGGCACTACTATGGGCATACTGTAATAATAACTAAGGCACTACTATGGGCATACTGTAACATTAACTAAGGCACTACTATGGGTATACTGTAACAATAACTAAGGCAATACTATGGGCATACTGTTATAATAACTAAGGCACTACTATGGGCATACTGTAACATTAACTAAGGCACTACTATGGGCATACTGTAACAATAACTAAGGCACTACTATGGGCATACTGTAACATTAACTAAGGCACTACTATGGGCATACTGTAATAATAACTAAGGCACTACTATGGGCATACTGTAACAATAACTAAGGCACTACTATGGGCACACTGTAACATTAACTAAGGCACTACTATGGGCATACTGTAACAATAACTAAGGCACTACTATGGGCACACTGTAATAATAACTAAGGCACTACTATGGGCATACTGTAACAATAACTAAGGCACTACTATGGGCATACTGTAACATTAACTAAGGCACTACTATGGGCATACTGTAATAATAACTAAGGCACTACTATGGGCATACTGTAATAATAACTAAGGCACTACTATGGGTATACTGTAATAATAACTAAGGCACTACTATGGGCATACTGTAACATTAGCTAAGGCACTACTATGGCCATACTGTAACAATAACTAAGGCACTACTATGGGCATACTGTAACATTAACTAAGGCACTACTATGGGCATACTGTAATAATAACTAAGGCACTACTATGGGCATACTGTAACATTAACTAAGGCACTACTATGGGCATACTGTAACAATAACTAAGGCACTACTATGGGCATACTGTAACATTAACTAAGGCACTACTATGGGCATACTGTAATAATAACTAAGGCACTACTATGGGCATACTGTAATAATAACTAAGGCACTACTATGGGTATACTGTAATAATAACTAAGGCACTACTATGGGCATACTGTAACATTAACTAAGGCACTACTATGGGCATACTGTAACAATAACTAAGGCACTACTATGGGCATACTGTAACAATAACTAAGGCACTACTATGGGCATACTGTAATAATAACTAAGGCACTACTATGGGCATACTGTAATAATAACTAAGGCACTACTATGGGCATACTGTAATAATAACTAAGGCACTACTATGGGCATACTGTAACATTAACTAAGGCACTACTATGGGCATACTGTAATAATAACTAAGGCACTACTATGGGCATACTGTAATAATAACTAAGGCACTACTATGGGCATACTGTAACAATAACTAAGGCACTACTATGGGCATACTGTAACATTAACTAAGGCACTACTATGGGCATACTGTAACATTAACTAAGGCACTACTATGGGTATACTGTAACATTAACTAAGGCACTACTATGGGTATACTGTAACATTAACTAAGGCGCTACTATGGGCATACTGTAATAATAACTAAGGCACTACTATGGGCATACTGTAATAATAACTAAGGCACTACTATGGGCATACTGTAATAATAACTAAGGCACTACTATGGGCACACTGTAACATTAACTAAGGCACTACTATGGGCATACTGTAATAATAACTAAGGCACTACTATGGGCATACTGTAACAATAACTAAGGCACTACTATGGGCACACTGTAACATTAACTAAGGCACTGCTATGGGTATACTGTAACAATAACTAAGGCACTGCTATGGGCATACTGTAACAATAACTAAGGCACTACTATGGGCATACTGTAACATTAACTAAGGCACTACTATGGGCATACTGTAATAATAACTAAGGCACTACTATGGGTATACTGTAACAATAACTAAGGCACTACTATGGGCATACTGTAATAATAACTAAGGCACTACTATGGGCATACTGTAACATTAACTAAGGCACTACTATGGGCATACTGTAACAATAACTAAGGCACTACTATGGCCATACTGTAACATTAACTAAGGCACTACTATGGGCATACTGTAATAATAACTAAGGCACTACTATGGGCATACTGTAACAATAACTAAGGCACTACTATGGGCACACTGTAACATTAACTAAGGCACTACTATGGGCATACTGTAACAATAACTAAGGCACTACTATGGGCATACTGTAACATTAACTAAGGCACTACTATGGGCATACTGTAACAATAACTAAGGCACTACTATGGGCATACTGTAATAATAACTAAGGCACTACTATGGGCATACTGTAACATTAACTAAGGCACTACTATGGGCATACTGTAACAATAACTAAGGCACTACTATGGCCATACTGTAACATTAACTAAGGCACAACTATGGGCACACTGTAATAATAACTAAGGCACTACTATGGGCATACTGTAATAATAACTAAGGCACTGCTATGGGCACACTGTAACATTAACTAAGGCACTGCTATGGGTATACTGTAACAATAACTAAGGCACTGCTATGGGCATACTGTAACAATAACTAAGGCACTACTATGGGCATACTGTAACATTAACTAAGGCACTACTATGGGCATACTGTAATAATAACTAAGGCACTACTATGGGCATACTGTAACATTAACTAAGGCACTACTATGGGTATACTGTAACAATAACTAAGGCAATACTATGGGCATACTGTTATAATAACTAAGGCACTACTATGGGCATACTGTAACATTAACTAAGGCACTACTATGGGCATACTGTAACATTAACTAAGGCACTACTATGGGCATACTGTAACATTAACTAAGGCACTACTATGGGCATACTGTAATAATAACTAAGGCACTACTATGGGCATACTGTAACAATAACTAAGGCACTACTATGGGCACACTGTAACATTAACTAAGGCACTACTATGGGCATACTGTAACAATAACTAAGGCACTACTATGGGCACACTGTAATAATAACTAAGGCACTACTATGGGCATACTGTAACAATAACTAAGGCACTACTATGGGCATACTGTAACATTAACTAAGGCACTACTATGGGCATACTGTAATAATAACTAAGGCACTACTATGGGCATACTGTAATAATAACTAAGGCACTACTATGGGTATACTGTAACAATAACTAAGGCACTACTATGGGCATACTGTAACATTAACTAAGGCACTACTATGGCCATACTGTAACAATAACTAAGGCACTACTATGGGCATACTGTAACATTAACTAAGGCACTACTATGGGCATACTGTAATAATAACTAAGGCACTACTATGGGCATACTGTAACATTAACTAAGGCACTACTATGGGCATACTGTAACAATAACTAAGGCACTACTATGGGCATACTGTAACATTAACTAAGGCACTACTATGGGCATACTGTAATAATAACTAAGGCACTACTATGGGCATACTGTAATAATAACTAAGGCACTACTATGGGTATACTGTAACAATAACTAAGGCACTACTATGGGCATACTGTAACATTAACTAAGGCACTACTATGGGCATACTGTAACAATAACTAAGGCACTACTATGGGCATACTGTAACAATAACTAAGGCACTACTATGGGCATACTGTAATAATAACTAAGGCACTACTATGGGCATACTGTAATAATAACTAAGGCACTACTATGGGCATACTGTAATAATAACTAAGGCACTACTATGGGCATACTGTAACATTAACTAAGGCACTACTATGGGCATACTGTAATAATAACTAAGGCACTACTATGGGCATACTGTAATAATAACTAAGGCACTACTATG
Source organism: Taudactylus pleione (assembly GCA_031769625.1). Lineage (NCBI taxonomy): Eukaryota > Metazoa > Chordata > Amphibia > Anura > Myobatrachidae > Taudactylus > Taudactylus pleione. The sequence goes on along the minus strand of JAUIMM010000829.1, from coordinate 3,119,203 downwards.
GGCATACTGTAACAATAACTAAGGCACTACTATGGGCATACTGTAACATTAACTAAGGCACTACTATGGGCATACTGTAACATTAACTAAGGCACTACTATGGGTATACTGTAACATTAACTAAGGCACTACTATGGGTATACTGTAACATTAACTAAGGCACTACTATGGGCATACTGTAATAATAACTAAGGCACTACTATGGGCATACTGTAATAATAACTAAGGCACTACTATGGGCATACTGTAATAATAACTAAGGCACTACTATGGGCACACTGTAACATTAACTAAGGCACTACTATGGGCATACTGTAACATTAACTAAGGCACTACTATGGGTATACTGTAACATTAACTAAGGCACTACTATGGGCATACTGTAACATTAACTAAGGCACTACTATGGGTATACTGTAACAATAACTAAGGCACTACTATGGGTATACTGTAACATTAACTAAGGCACTACTATGGGTATACTGTAACAATAACTAAGGCACTACTATGGGCATACTGTAACATTAACTAAGGCACTACTATGGGCATACTGTAACAATAACTAAGGCACTACTATGGGCATACTGTAACATTAACTAAGGCACTACTATGGGCATACTGTAACAATAACTAAGGCACTACTATGGGCACACTGTAACAATAACTAAGGCACTACTATGGGCATACTGTAACATTAACTAAGGCACTACTATGGGCATACTGTAATAATAACTAAGGCACTACTATGGGTATACTGTAACAATAACTAAGGCACTACTATGGGCATACTGTAATAATAACTAAGGCACTACTATGGGCATACTGTAACATTAACTAAGGCACTACTATGGGCATACTGTAACAATAACTAAGGCACTACTATGGCCATACTGTAACATTAACTAAGGCACTACTATGGGCATACTGTAATAATAACTAAGGCACTGCTATGGGCATACTGTAATAATAACTAAGGCACTACTATGGGCACACTGTAACATTAACTAAGGCACTACTATGGGCATACTGTAACAATAACTAAGGCACTACTATGGCCATACAGTAACATTAACTAAGGCACTACTATGGGCATACTGTAACAATAACTAAGGTACTACTATGGGCATACTGTAATAATAACTAAGGCACTACTATGGGCATACTGTAACATTAACTAAGGCACTACTATGGGCATACTGTAACAATAACTAAGGCACTACTATGGGCATACTGTAACATTAACTAAGGCACTACTATGGGCATACTGTAATAATAACTAAGGCACTACTATGGGCATACTGTAATAATAACTAAGGCACTACTATGGGCACACTGTAACATTAACTAAGGCACTACTATGGGCATACTGTAACAATAACTAAGGCACTACTATGGGCATACTGTAACATTAACTAAGGCACTACTATGGGCATACTGTAACAATAACTAAGGCACTACTATGGGCATACTGTAACATTAACTAAGGCACTACTATGGGCATACTGTAACAATAACTAAGGCACTACTATGGGCATACTGTAACATTAACTAAGGCACTACTATGGGCATACTGTAACATTAACTAAGGCACTACTATGGGCATACTGTAACATTAACTAAGGCACTACTATGGCCATACTGTAACATTAACTAAGGCACTACTATGGGCATACTGTAACATTAACTAAGGCACTACTATGGGCATACTGTAACAATAACTAAGGCACTACTATGGGCATACTGTAACAATAACTAAGGCACTACTATGGGCATACTGTAACAATAACTAAGGCACTACTATGGGCATACTGTAACAATACCTAAGGCACTACTATGGGCATACTGTAACAATAACTAAGGCACTACTATGGGCATACTGTAACATTAACTAAGGCACTACTATGGGCACACTGTAACATTAACTAAGGCACTACTATGGGCACACTGTAACATTAACTAAGGCACTACTATGGGCACACTGTAACATTAACTAAGGCACTACTATGGGCATACTGTAACATTAACTAAGGCACTACTATGGGCATACTGTAACATTAACTAAGGCACTACTATGGCCATACTGTAACATTAACTAAGGCACTACTATGGCCATACTGTAACATTAACTAAGGCACTACTATGGGCATACTGTAACATTAACTAAGGCACTACTATGGGCATACTGTAACATTAACTAAGGCACTACTATGGGCATACTGTAACAATAACTAAGGCACTACTATGGGCATACTGTAACAATAACTAAGGCACTACTATGGGCACACTGTAATAATAACTAAGGCACTACTATGGGCATACTGTAACATTAACTAAGGCACTACTATGGGCATACTGTAATAATAACTAAGGCACTACTATGGGCATACTGTAATAATAACTAAGGCACTACTATGGGCATACTGTAATAATAACTAAGGCACTACTATGGGTATACTGTAACAATAACTAAGGCACTACTATGGGCATACTGTAACAATAACTAAGGCACTACTATGGGCATACTGTAACAATAACTAAGGCACTACTATGGGCATACTGTAATAATAACTAAGGCACTACTATGGGCATACTGTAATAATAACTAAGGCACTACTATGGGCATACTGTAATAATAACTAAGGCACTACTATGGGCATACTGTAACATTAACTAAGGCACTACTATGGGCATACTGTAACATTAACTAAGGCACTACTATGGGCATACTGTAATAATAACTAAGGCACTACTATGGGCATACTGTAATAATAACTAAGGCACTACTATGGGCATACTGTAATAATAACTAAGGCACTACTATGGGCATACTGTAACAATAACTAAGGCACTACTATGGGCATACTGTAACATTAACTAAGGCACTACTATGGGCATACTGTAACATTAACTAAGGCACTACTATGGGTATACTGTAACATTAACTAAGGCACTACTATGGGTATACTGTAACATTAACTAAGGCACTACTATGGGCATACTGTAATAATAACTAAGGCACTACTATGGGCATACTGTAATAATAACTAAGGCACTACTATGGGCACACTGTAACATTAACTAAGGCACTACTATGGGCACAATGTAACATTAACTAAGGCACTACTATGGGCACACTGTAACATTAACTAAGGCACTACTATGGGCATACTGTAACATTAACTAAGGCACTACTATGGGCATACTGTAACATTAACTAAGGCACTACTATGGGCATACTGTAATAATAACTAAGGCACTACTATGGGCATACTGTAATAATAACTAAGGCACTACTATGGGCATACTGTAATAATAACTAAGGCACTACTATGGGCATACTGTAACAATAACTAAGGCACTACTATGGGCATACTGTAACATTAACTAAGGCACTACTATGGGCATACTGTAACATGAACTAAGGCACTACTATGGGTATACTGTAACATGAACTAAGGCACTACTATGGGTATACTGTAACATTAACTAAGGCACTACTATGGGCATACTGTAATAATAACTAAGGCACTACTATGGGCATACTGTAATAATAACTAAGGCACTACTATGGGCACACTGTAACAATAACTAAGGCACTACTATGGGCACACTGTAACATTAACTAAGGCACTACTATGGGCACAATGTAACATTAACTAAGGCACTACTATGGGCACACTGTAACATTAACTAAGGCACTACTATGGGCATACTGTAACATTAACTAAGGCACTACTATGGGCATACTGTAACATTAACTAAGGCACTACTATGGCCATACTGTAACATTAACTAAGGCACTACTATGGGCATACTGTAACATTAACTAAGGCACTACTATGGGCATATTGTAACATTAACTAAGGCACTACTATGGGCATACTGTAACAATAACTAAGGCACTACTATGGGCATACTGTAACAATAACTAAGGCACTACTATGGGCACACTGTAACAATAACTAAGGCACTACTATGGGCATACTGTAACAATAACTAAGGCACTACTATGGGCATACTGTAACATTAACTAAGGCACTACTATGGGCATACTGTAATAATAACTAAGGCACTACTATGGGCATACTGTAATAATAACTAAGGCACTACTATGGGCATACTGTAATAATAACTAAGGCACTACTATGGGCATACTGTAACATTAACTAAGGCACTACTATGGCCATACTGTAACAATAACTAAGGCACTACTATGGGCATACTGTAACATTAACTAAGGCACTACTATGGGCATACTGTAATAATAACTAAGGCACTACTATGGGCATACTGTAACATTAACTAAGGCACTACTATGGGCATACTGTAACAATAACTAAGGCACTACTATGGGCATACTGTAACATTAACTAAGGCACTACTATGGGCATACTGTAATAATAACTAAGGCACTACTATGGGCATACTGTAATAATAACTAAGGCACTACTATGGGTATACTGTAATAATAACTAAGGCACTACTATGGGCATACTGTAACATTAACTAAGGCACTACTATGGGCATACTGTAACAATAACTAAGGCACTACTATGGGCATACTGTAACAATAACTAAGGCACTACTATGGGCATACTGTAATAATAACTAAGGCACTACTATGGGCATACTGTAATAATAACTAAGGCACTACTATGGGCATACTGTAATAATAACTAAGGCACTACTATGGGCATACTGTAACATTAACTAAGGCACTACTATGGGCATACTGTAACATTAACTAAGGCACTACTATGGGCATACTGTAATAATAACTAAGGCACTACTATGGGCATACTGTAATAATAACTAAGGCACTACTATGGGCATACTGTAATAATAACTAAGGCACTACTATGGGCATACTGTAATAATAACTAAGGCACTACTATGGGCATACTGTAACATTAACTAAGGCACTACTATGGGCATACTGTAACATTAACTAAGGCACTACTATGGGTATACTGTAACATTAACTAAGGCACTACTATGGGTATACTGTAACATTAACTAAGGCACTACTATGGGCATACTGTAATAATAACTAAGGCACTACTATGGGCATACTGTAATAATAACTAAGGCACTACTATGGGCATACTGTAATAATAACTAAGGCACTACTATGGGCACACTGTAACATTAACTAAGGCACTACTATGGGCATACTGTAACATTAACTAAGGCACTACTATGGGTATACTGTAACATTAACTAAGGCACTACTATGGGCATACTGTAACATTAACTAAGGCACTACTATGGGTATACTGTAACAATAACTAAGGCACTACTATGGGTATACTGTAACATTAACTAAGGCACTACTATGGGTATACTGTAACAATAACTAAGGCACTACTATGGGCATACTGTAACATTAACTAAGGCACTACTATGGGCATACTGTAACAATAACTAAGGCACTACTATGGGCATACTGTAACATTAACTAAGGCACTACTATGGGCATACTGTAACAATAACTAAGGCACTACTATGGGCACACTGTAACAATAACTAAGGCACTACTATGGGCATACTGTAACATTAACTAAGGCACTACTATGGGCATACTGTAACAATAACTAAGGCACTACTATGGGTATACTGTAACAATAACTAAGGCACTACTATGGGCATACTGTAATAATAACTAAGGCACTACTATGGGCATACTGTAACATTAACTAAGGCACTACTATGGGCATACTGTAACAATAACTAAGGCACTACTATGGCCATACTGTAACATTAACTAAGGCACTACTATGGGCATACTGTAATAATAACTAAGGCACTACTATGGGCATACTGTAATAATAACTAAGGCACTACTATGGGCACACTGTAACATTAACTAAGGCACTACTATGGGCATACGGTAACAATAACTAAGGCACTACTATGGCCATACTGTAACATTAACTAAGGCACTACTATGGGCATACTGTAACAATAACTAAGGCACAACTATGGGCATACTGTAACAATAACTAAGGCACTACTATGGGCATACTGTAACATTAACTAAGGCACTACTATGGGCATACTGTAACAATAACTAAGGCACTACTATGGGCATACTGTAACATTAACTAAGGCACTACTATGGGCATACTGTAATAATAACTAAGGCACTACTATGGGCATACTGTAATAATAACTAAGGCACTACTATGGGCACACTGTAACATTAACTAAGGCACTACTATGGGCATACTGTAACAATAACTAAGGCACTACTATGGCCATACTGTAACATTAACTAAGGCACTACTATGGGCATACTGTAACAATAACTAAGGCACTACTATGGGCATACTGTAACATTAACTAAGGCACTACTATGGGCATACTGTAACAATAACTAAGGCACTACTATGGGCATACTGTAACATTAACTAAGGCACTACTATGGGCATACTGTAACATTAACTAAGGCACTACTATGGGCATACTGTAACATTAACTAAGGCACTACTATGGCCATACTGTAACATTAACTAAGGCACTACTATGGGCATACTGTAACAATAACTAAGGCACTACTATGGGCATACTGTAACAATAACTAAGGCACTACTATGGGCATACTGTAACAATAACTAAGGCACTACTATGGGCATACTGTAACAATAACTAAGGCACTACTATGGGCATACTGTAACAATAACTAAGGCAATACTATGGGCATACTGTAACATTAACTAAGGCACTACTATGGGCATACTGTAACAATAACTAAGGCACTACTATGGGCATACTGTAACATTAACTAAGGCACTACTATGGGCATACTGTAACAATAACTAAGGCACTACTATGGGCATACTGTAACAATAACTAAGGCACTACTATGGGCACACTGTAACATTAACTAAGGCACTACTATGGGCATACTGTAATAATAACTAAGGCACTACTATGGGCATACTGTAATAATAACTAAGGCACTACTATGGGCATACTGTAACATTAACTAAGGCACTACTATGGCCATACTGTAACATTAACTAAGGCACTACTATGGCCATACTGTAACATTAACTAAGGCACTACTATGGGCATACTGTAACATTAACTAAGGCACTACTATGGCCATACTGTAACAATAACTAAGGCACTACTATGGGCATACTGTAACATTAACTAAGGCACTACTATGGGCATACTGTAACATTAACTAAGGCACTACTATGGGCATACTGTAACAATAACTAAGGCACTACTATGGGCATACTGTAACAATAACTAAGGCACTACTATGGGCACACTGTAATAATAACTAAGGCACTACTATGGGCATACTGTAACAATAACTAAGGCACTACTATGGGCATACTGTAACATTAACTAATGCACTACTATGGGCATACTGTAATAATAACTAAGGCACTACTATGGGCATACTGTAATAATAACTAAGGCACTACTATGGGTATACTGTAATAATAACTAAGGCACTACTATGGGCATACTGTAACATTAACTAAGGCACTACTATGGCCATACTGTAACAATAACTAAGGCACTACTATGGGCATACTGTAACATTAACTAAGGCACTACTATGGGCATACTGTAATAATAACTAAGGCACTACTATGGGCATACTGTAACATTAACTAAGGCACTACTATGGGCATACTGTAACAATAACTAAGGCACTACTATGGGCATACTGTAACATTAACTAAGGCACTACTATGGGCATACTGTAATAATAACTAAGGCACTACTATGGGCATACTGTAATAATAACTAAGGCACTACTATGGGTATACTGTAATAATAACTAAGGCACTACTATGGGCATACTGTAACATTAACTAAGGCACTACTATGGGCATACTGTAACAATAACTAAGGCACTACTATGGGCATACTGTAACAATAACTAAGGCACTACTATGGGCATACTGTAATAATAACTAAGGCACTACTATGGGCATACTGTAATAATAACTAAGGCACTACTATGGGCATACTGTAATAATAACTAAGGCACTACTATGGGCATACTGTAACATTAACTAAGGCACTACTATGGGCATACTGTAATAATAACTAAGGCACTACTATGGGCATACTGTAATAATAACTAAGGCACTACTATGGGCATACTGTAATAATAACTAAGGCACTACTATGGGCATACTGTAATAATAACTAAGGCACTACTATGGGCATACTGTAACATTAAGTAAGGCACTACTATGGGCATACTGTAACATTAACTAAGGCACTACTATGGGTATACTGTAACATTAACTAAGGCACTACTATGGGTATACTGTAACATTAACTAAGGCACTACTATGGGCATACTGTAATAATAACTAAGGCACTACTATGGGCATACTGTAATAATAACTAAGGCACTACTATGGGCACACTGTAACATTAACTAAGGCACTACTATGGGCATACTGTAACATTAACTAAGGCACTACTATGGGTATACTGTAACATTAACTAAGGCACTACTATGGGCATACTGTAACATTAACTAAGGCACTACTATGGGTATACTGTAACAATAACTAAGGCACTACTATGGGTATACTGTAACATTAACTAAGGCACTACTATGGGTATACTGTAACAATAACTAAGGCACTACTATGGGCATACTGTAACATTAACTAAGGCACTACTATGGGCATACTGTAATAATAACTAAGGCACTACTATGGGCATACTGTAATAATAACTAAGGCACTACTATGGGCATACTGTAATAATAACTAAGGCACTACTATGGGCATACTGTAATAATAACTAAGGCACTACTATGGGCACACTGTAACATTAACTAAGGCACTACTATGGGCATACTGTAACATTAACTAAGGCACTACTATGGGTATACTGTAACATTAACTAAGGCACTACTATGGGCATACTGTAACATTAACTAAGGCACTACTATGGGTATACTGTAACAATAACTAAGGCACTACTATGGGTATACTGTAACATTAACTAAGGCACTACTATGGGTATACTGTAACAATAACTAAGGCACTACTATGGGCATACTGTAACATTAACTAAGGCACTACTATGGGCATACTGTAACAATAACTAAGGCACTACTATGGGCATACTGTAACATTAACTAAGGCACTACTATGGGCATACTGTAACAATAACTAAGGCACTACTATGGGCATACTGTAACAATAACTAAGGCACTACTATGGGCACACTGTAACAATAACTAAGGCACTACTATGGGCATACTGTAACAATAACTAAGGCACTACTATGGGCATACTGTAACAATAACTAAGGCACTACTATGGGCATACTGTAATAATAACTAAGGCACTACTATGGGCATACTGTAACAATAACTAAGGCACTACTATGGGCATACTGTAACATTAACTAAGGCACTACTATGGGCATACTGTAACAATAACTAAGGCACTACTATGGGCATACTGTAACATTAACTAAGGCACTACTATGGGTATACTGTAACAATAACTAAGGCACTACTATGGCCATACTGTAACAATAACTAAGGCACTACTATGGGCATACTGTAACATTAACTAAGGCACTACTATGGGCATACTGTAACAATAACTAAGGCACTACTATGGGCATACTGTAACAATAACTAAGGCACTACTATGGGCATACTGTAATAATAACTAAGGCACTACTATGGGCATACTGTAACAATAACTAAGGCACTACTATGGGCACACTGTAACATTAACTAAGGCACTACTATGGGCATACTGTAACATTAACTAAGGCACTACTATGGGTATACTGTAACATTAACTAAGGCACTACTATGGGCATACTGTAACATTAAATAAGGCACTACTATGGGTATACTGTAACAATAACTAAGGCACTACTATGGGTATACTGTAACATTAACTAAGGCACTACTATGGGTATACTGTAACAATAACTAAGGCACTACTATGGGCATACTGTAACATTAACTAAGGCACTACTATGGGCATACTGTAACAATAACTAAGGCACTACTATGGGCATACTGTAACATTAACTAAGGCACTACTATGGGCATACTGTAACAATAACTAAGGCACTACTATGGGCACACTGTAACAATAACTAAGGCACTACTATGGGCATACTGTAACAATAACTAAGGCACTACTATGGGCATACTGTAACAATAACTAAGGCACTACTATGGGCATACTGTAACAATAACTAAGGCACTACTATGGGCATACTGTAACATTAACTAAGGCACTACTATGGGCATACTGTAACATTAACTAAGGCACTACTATGGGCATACTGTAACAATAACTAAGGCACTACTATGGGCATACTGTAACATTAACTAAGGCACTACTATGGGCATACTGTAACAATAACTAAGGCACTACTATGGGCATACTGTAATAATAACTAAGGCACTACTATGGGCACACTGTAACATTAACTAAGGCACTACTATGGGCATACTGTAATAATAACTAAGGCACTACTATGGGCATACTGTAATAATAACTAAGGCACTACTATGGGCATACTGTAACATTAACTAAGGCACTACTATGGCCATACTGTAACATTAACTAAGGCACTACTATGGGCATACTGTAACATTAACTAAGGCACTACTATGGGCACACTGTAACATTAACTAAGGCACTACTATGGGCACACTGTAACATTAACTAAGGCACTACTATGGGCATACTGTAACATTAACTAAGGCACTACTATGGGCATACTGTAACATTAACTAAGGCACTACTATGGGCATACTGTAACATTAACTAAGGCACTACTATGGCCATACTGTAACATTAACTAAGGCACTACTATGGGCATACTGTAACATTAACTAAGGCACTACTATGGGCATACTGTAACATTAACTAAGGCACTACTATGGGCATACTGTAACATTAACTAAGGCACTACTATGGGCATACTGTAACAATAACTAAGGCACTACTATGGGCACACTGTAATAATAACTAAGGCACTACTATGGGTATACTGTAACAATAACTAAGGCACTACTATGGGCATACTGTAACATTAACTAAGGCACTACTATGGGCATACTGTAATAATAACTAAGGCACTACTATGGGCATACTGTAATAATAACTAAGGCACTACTATGGGCATACTGTAATAATAACTAAGGCACTACTATGGGCATACTGTAATAATAACTAAGGCACTACTATGGGCACACTGTAACATTAACTAAGGCACTACTATGGGCATACTGTAACATTAACTAAGGCACTACTATTGGTATACTGTAACATTAACTAAGGCACTACTATGGGCATACTGTAACATTAACTAAGGCACTACTATGGGTATACTGTAACAATAACTAAGGCACTACTATGGGTATACTGTAACATTAACTAAGGCACTACTATGGGTATACTGTAACAATAACTAAGGCACTACTATGGGCATACTGTAACATTAACTAAGGCACTACTATGGGCATACTGTAACAATAACTAAGGCACTACTATGGGCATACTGTAACATTAACTAAGGCACTACTATGGGCATACTGTAACAATAACTAAGGCACTACTATGTGCACACTGTAACAATAACTAAGGCACTACTATGGACATACTGTAACAATAACTAAGGCACTACTATGGGCATACTGTAACAATAACTAAGGCACTACTATGGGCATACTGTAATAATAACTAAGGCACTACTATGGGCATACTGTAACAATAACTAAGGCACTACTATGGGCATACTGTAACATTAACTAAGGCACTACTATGGGCATACTGTAACAATAACTAAGGCACTACTATGGGCATACTGTAACATTAACTAAGGCACTACTATGGGTATACTGTAACAATAACTAAGGCACTACTATGGCCATACTGTAACAATAACTAAGGCACTACTATGGGCATACTGTAACATTAACTAAGGCACTACTATGGGCATACTGTAACAATAACTAAGGCACTACTATGGGCATACTGTAACAATAACTAAGGCACTACTATGGGCATACTGTAATAATAACTAAGGCACTACTATGGGCATACTGTAACAATAACTAAGGCACTACTATGGGCACACTGTAACATTAACTAAGGCACTACTATGGGCATACTGTAACATTAACTAAGGCACTACTATGGGTATACTGTAACATTAACTAAGGCACTACTATGGGCATACTGTAACATTAACTAAGGCACTACTATGGGTATACTGTAACAATAACTAAGGCACTACTATGGGTATACTGTAACATTAACTAAGGCACTACTATGGGTATACTGTAACAATAACTAAGGCACTACTATGGGCATACTGTAACATTAACTAAGGCACTACTATGGGCATACTGTAACAATAACTAAGGCACTACTATGGGCATACTGTAACATTAACTAAGGCACTACTATGGGCACACTGTAACAATAACTAAGGCACTACTATGGGCACACTGTAACAATAACTAAGGCACTACTATGGGCATACTGTAACAATAACTAAGGCACTACTATGGGCATACTGTAACAATAACTAAGGCACTACTATGGGCATACTGTAATAATAACTAAGGCACTACTATGGGCATACTGTAACATTAACTAAGGCACTACTATGGGCATACTGTAACATTAACTAAGGCACTACTATGGGCATACTGTAACAATAACTAAGGCACTACTATGGGCATACTGTAACATTAACTAAGGCACTACTATGGGCATACTGTAACAATAACTAAGGCACTACTATGGGCATACTGTAATAATAACTAAGGCACTACTATGGGCACACTGTAACATTAACTAAGGCACTACTATGGGCATACTGTAATAATAACTAAGGCACTACTATGGGCATACTGTAATAATAACTAAGGCACTACTATGGGCATACTGTAACATTAACTAAGGCACTACTATGGCCATACTGTAACATTAACTAAGGCACTACTATGGGCATACTGTAACATTAACTAAGGCACTACTATGGGCACACTGTAACATTAACTAAGGCACTACTATGGGCACACTGTAACATTAACTAAGGCACTACTATGGGCATACTGTAACATTAACTAAGGCACTACTATGGGCATACTGTAACATTAACTAAGGCACTACTATGGCCATACTGTAACATTAACTAAGGCACTACTATGGGCATACTGTAACATTAACTAAGGCACTACTATGGGCATACTGTAACATTAACTAAGGCACTACTATGGGCATACTGTAACAATAACTAAGGCACTACTATGGGCATACTGTAACAATAACTAAGGCACTACTATGGGCACACTGTAATAATAACTAAGGCACTACTATGGGCATACTGTAACAATAACTAAGGCACTACTATGGGCATACTGTAACATTAACTAAGGCACTACTATGGGCATACTGTAATAATAACTAAGGCACTACTATGGGCATACTGTAATAATAACTAAGGCACTACTATGGGCATACTGTAATAATAACTAAGGCACTACTATGGGCACACTGTAACATTAACTAAGGCACTACTATGGGCATACTGTAACATTAACTAAGGCACTACTATGGGTATACTGTAACATTAACTAAGGCACTACTATGGGCATACTGTAACATTAACTAAGGCACTACTATGGGTATACTGTAACAATAACTAAGGCACTACTATGGGTATACTGTAACATTAACTAAGGCACTACTATGGGTATACTGTAACAATAACTAAGGCACTACTATGGGCATACTGTAACATTAACTAAGGCACTACTATGGGCATACTGTAACAATAACTAAGGCACTACTATGGGCATACTGTAACATTAACTAAGGCACTACTATGGGCATACTGTAACAATAACTAAGGCACTACTATGGGCACACTGTAACAATAACTAAGGCACTACTATGGGCATACTGTAACAATAACTAAGGCACTACTATGGGCATACTGTAACAATAACTAAGGCACTACTATGGGCATACTGTAATAATAACTAAGGCACTACTATGGGCATACTGTAACAATAACTAAGGCACTACTATGGGCATACTGTAACATTAACTAAGGCACTACTATGGGCATACTGTAACAATAACTAAGGCACTACTATGGGCATACTGTAACATTAACTAAGGCACTACTATGGGTATACTGTAACAATAACTAAGGCACTACTATGGCCATACTGTAACAATAACTAAGGCACTACTATGGGCATACTGTAACATTAACTAAGGCACTACTATGGGCATACTGTAACAATAACTAAGGCACTACTATGGGCATACTGTAACATTAACTAAGGCACTACTATGGGCATACTGTAACATTAACTAAGGCACTACTATGGGTATACTGTAACAATAACTAAGGCACTACTATGGCCATACTGTAAAAATAACTAAGGCACTACTATGGGCATACTGTAACAATAACTAAGGCACTACTATGGGCATACTGTAACATTAACTAAGGCACTACTATGGGCATACTGTAACATTAACTAAGGCACTACTATGGGTATACTGTAACAATAACTAAGGCACTACTATGGCCATACTGTAACATTAACTAAGGCACTACTATGGGCATACTGTAACAATAACTAAGGCACTACTATGGGCATACTGTAACATTAACTAAGGCACTACTATGGGCATACTGTAACATTAACTAAGGCACTACTATGGGCATACTGTAACAATAACTAAGGCACTACTATGGGCACACTGTAATAATAACTAAGGCACTACTATGGGCATACTGTAACATTAACTAAGGTACTACTATGGGCATACTGTAACATTAACTAAGGCACTACTATGGGTATACTGTAACAATAACTAAGGCACTACTATGGCCATACTGTAACATTAACTAAGGCACTACTATGGGCATACTGTAACAATAACTAAGGCACTACTATGGGCATACTGTAACATTAACTAAGGCACTACTATGGGCATACTGTAACAATAACTAAGGCACTACTATGGGCATACTGTAACAATAACTAAGGCACTACTATGGGCATACTGTAACAATAACTAAGGCACTACTATGGGCATACTGTAACATTAACTAAGGCACTACTATGGGCATACTGTAACATTAACTAAGGCACTACTATGGGTATACTGTAACAATAACTAAGGCACTACTATGGCCATACTGTAACAATAACTAAGGCACTACTATGGGCATACTGTAACAATAACTAAGGCACTACTATGGGCATACTGTAACATTAACTAAGGCACTACTATGGGCATACTGTAACATTAACTAAGGCACTACTATGGGTATACTGTAACAATAACTAAGGCACTACTATGGCCATACTGTAACATTAACTAAGGCACTACTATCGGCATACTGTAACAATAACTAAGGCACTACTATGGGCATACTGTAACATTAACTAAGGCACTACTATGGGCATACTGTAACATTAACTAAGGCACTACTATGGGCATACTGTAACAATAACTAAGGCACTACTATGGGCACACTGTAATAATAACTAAGGCACTACTATGGGCATACTGTAACATTAACTAAGGCACTACTATGGGCATACTGTAACATTAACTAAGGCACTACTATGGGTATACTGTAACAATAACTAAGGCACTACTATGGGCATACTGTAACATTAACTAAGGCACTACTATGGGCATACTGTAACAATAGCTAAGGCACTACTATGGGCATACTGTAACATTAACTAAGGCACTACTATGGGCATACTGTAACAATAACTAAGGCACTACTATGGAGTACAAAATTAACAACAGCTGTGGACAGAGGGGTCTCTTGAGATGCATTGGGGAGGGGCCCCTTCAAAATGTTACTTTGCGCCATGGCCCACAAAGTTGTGACTATATCCCTTATACATGACATTCCATTACGCTATATAAATTGTGTAACAAAATGCTCAACTTTTGCCTTTATCACTGATACTGTCAGGCTGTGCCTCTGTGCTATAGTGAGGTGTAAGTCTACGCAGTTGTATGTCTTATATTGTATGTGATTTAAACCATTTTCACCATTCTCTTATGCTTTTTGTCCATAAACTTGGGTGTAATATAAAGGATCAACAGTAAGAGGGTCGGCAGTCAAAAGATTGACATCAGTTTGTCGACATGGACAAAGGTCGACGGTGCAAAAGGGCGACATAGTTAAAGGGTCAACAGGTTCACCATTTTTGTGTTGAACATTTGTTGTCAACCATTTGTACCTTTCGCCCTTTTTTATCGGACAACCTTGTGTACCTGTTGACCTTTTGCCATTGACAATCTGGTGTCAACCTATTGACTATCGACCTAAACATTGTCGAACTTTCAGCCGGGTCCCCATAAGCTTGTGCTTGGAAATAGTAAATAAACTCATTGTAAACAGAATATATTTTTTTCTTTCATGATTAATCTGAGCTCGATGGTAATTTATCAGTTCAGTTTGTTCCATAAGACTGAATGTACAGTGATGCATAGAAGGCATATTCTGTTCCAAGAACAACATGTGTGATGTGATGGGACAGGTGGGACTGCAGGTTTACATTAATCATGTAGAATAGGCTGATTCTCAGCAATTCAATATAAGGGGCCCAATGTGTGTAATGGGGGAAAGAGTGCGCAAGAATATACCTACTGTACAACTGCAGACTTTGTGTAGTGTCGGGGGGCAGGGGAGGTCATACTCTGATCTCATGCTGGACTGGAGATTAAGGTAAGGGCAGATATAGGTTATTAAGAACTTAAAGGCAGGGTTCAGATTAGGCATGGGTTAGAAAATCAGGGGCAGGGTTAGCCGGGGGCAGGGTGGCATTTACCCCCCCCCCCCCCAGCCGCTAGAATTCTGACATTTGGGGCCGCAGGATACTATACATTTGCATGCCTGGTGGCCAGATGGCAGGCGGAGAACGCTCCATGGCCACTCTGATTTTTGTTTTAGCAGCCAGGCAGCATCCTCTACCTACCTACCTCCTGGCCACCAGCCAGATCCATTATAGAGTCAGATGTGGGAGATTATATGTACTAAGCCTTGGAGAGAGAAAAAGTGGAGAGCGATAAAGTACCAACCGATCAGCTCCTAAATGTCACTTTCCAGGCTGTGGACGGGATGTACTAAGGGCGAAAATGCGGTAAAATCCCCGAAAATTGCATTTTTGGGTGTTTTACTGCTTTCCCCATATGTACAAAGCACCAGAATGTGATGCATACAGGTGGCGTTACCCTATAGAAGCCTATGAACCTCTTATCGGGACGTACTTCCTTGGGAGGGATCCAGTCGGATGGTTAGTTTTAGGGGTTAGGGTTAGGCACTAGGGAGAGGGGTAGGGGTGTGGGGAGGGGGAGGTTAGGTTCACGCACTAGAGGGGGAGGTTAGGGTTAGGCACCAAATAGTGAGGGTTAGGTTAGGGAGAGGGGGAGAGTTAGCATACTGACCAACAAGCGCCGGTATGCTAACCCTGTCGTTACTGCCGGAATCCCGACTGCCGGCATCCCATACCTAACCCGTCATCACAGTGGGGTAATTAAACTGCTCTTGTACAGTTGTTTGCTGAAGCCTATTACATTGTATAAAGGCTGGGAGACAGCTGTAACACTGTAACAGTAACTTTATATCAATGTAGCAGCTGTCAGTAATGAATTAAACTCGGATTCAAGCTTAGTACTGAGCTCTTCGGCAACAAGAACCCTATTGAATATTGTGGACTATAAACTTTGATAAATGTAACATTATACAGAGCCGCTCTCCTCCCCGCTGTCACCTGTTCTCTACTTTAAAGCCGGATACACACTAGAAGATGTCGGGCAAGTGTCACGATAGCCACTGGTGCCGGTATTTCTGCTCGCACCCTACTGAGGAGGATGTAGTCAGGATCCCGACCGCCAGAATGCTGATGGTCACGACACCAACAGTGGCATCCCAAAGGGGGCACACACCTGACCACGCACTCATGATCTATCAGCTGTTCGAACGAAAGTCTGATATATCGCCCACTGTATACCCAACTTAAGCTTGTCCAATAAAATGTGTGTCAGTCTGAAAGACATTTTGGCCGCGATGTACTAAATAGTTAATGCAGTAATACCCCTGAAAATGCAGTTATTGTGGGTTTTCTACAGCATTCCCCATATGTACAAAGCACCAGAATGCGAGGTCACTATAATGCTCTCTGTAATATATGTTGGTCATTAGTGTGGCCCCAGAATTGTTTATTGGCCAGTAGATTGCTTCCAGTATTGTATATCGATCACTAGCATGGTCCCTGTACTGTATATCGATCACTAGCATGGTCCCTGTACTGTATATCGATCACTAGAATGGTCCCTGTACAGTATATTGATCACTAGAATGGTCCCTGTACAGTATATTGATCACTAGAATAGTCCCTGTACAGTATATTGATAACTAGATTAGTCTCTGTATCGTAATGTATTTTGGCCACTTTATTGTATATCAGTCATTTGAATGTTTCTTGTATTGTACATTGGTTCCTATATTCTATATTGGTTCTTAGAATGCTCCCTGTATTGTACATCAGTCACTATAATGATTCCTGTATCGTATAAGTACTGCAATATAGTCATTATGTTGGAGAAATAAAGCGAGGCCTGGATTGTGCTAATTATCGCGTCTGCATCATTACAAAGAGACATGAACACACAACAGGAGCCACATTACTAATACTGAGGAAGAAGGACAAACACCGCTGTTATTGTTATCACCCATAGAGACATCTCATATGTACGGATGTGAGACTTCTGTCTCTTCATCAGAGCAGACTGCATAAAGGGTTATTACATTTAAGATACATGAAACCCTGAAGATGTCACGTTAAACACTTTACACATGATGAAACGATTATTTAATGGAGGACAGCTGTGCGGAATAAGCTACTTTATGAGGAATGCCCATTATAAGCCGCGTTATAATAACTGAACCATGTAGAGTCGTTATTTGCTTCCAAGAAGCTGTGACCGTAGATGCTCCTGACAGGACACAGCCAGACTCGTCCACCACGATACAAGTATGTACTAGTCAGAGGTTTATTGGGGGAAAGTCGGATGTGTTCAGAGGTGAAACTGAAAAATGTATAAGAAACATAAAATGTATCTATGTGTTTATTACTAGTTACATATATATATATATATATATATATATAGCGCATACTGGGCCTGATTCAGAGCCGGAGGCTCTGACAAGAGCGCTCGCTCTGAATCACGGCCGTCCTACCTATTATTGGAGCGGCCTCTTGGCCCCACCCACAGCTTATGCGATCGCCCAAGAAGATGGTCGCGATGGTCAAGACCATCGCGACCATAGGGCTTGCGACGAGAAACTTCGGTAGGGTCTCGCTGCTGCAAGCCCAGGAGTGCTTTTGGCTCTATCGGGTCTCGCGCATGCGCACGACGAAGCTCCCTCCGTCGTGCGCATGCGCACTAGGGCAACATCGACCCGCTTGTGAGCGCTCAGCGCTCGCGAGTGGGTCTGAATCAGGCCCACAGTTTCTGCAGTGCTGTACAAAGAAACTTTCATTCATCGCCATCAGTCCCTGTCCCAGTGGAGCTTACACTCTATGGGCCTGATCCAGAGCCACTTGCTAGATGCGATCGCTCGCACGATGTGTATGCAAATTGCGTAAGTACTGCTACCACACAGCAATGCATTAGCACACCCAGTATTTCTTAGAGCGTGATCACATTGTGTATGCAGATGCCCACCAGCCGGTCTTAAGACGCCCACTTGTGCACGTCATCTCCAGGAAGTGTATGCAACCATCGGCACATCGGGTAACATCGGATGTGATCACAGCGCTTGAGGGTGACCATACCCTGCCGCAAGCATTGCGAGCACTTCAGTGTAAAAACAAGCCAGGTGACGTGTACTGTGATGCTATCTTATAATTATGCACACCTCTAATACGCCGTTGAGATGCTCAGGCACGCCTGCGTTTACACCTCCTCTCCCCCATTTTTAATGGCCAGCCCCTGTTACCACCTACAAACGGCCTCTCCTGTCACTCACTCTGCTGGGCTGTCTATGCGCAGCGAGCAAATGCATTGTGAGCTTTCGCTAAGGTATGCACATGCGCACAACCCATACCATCGGCAGCAGCGAGAGTATGCATCTTAGCGAGCGGGTCTGAATCGGGCCCTATTTTCCTTGTTGCATGGACTCAAAAACATATTTTTTGCCAAAAGCCAATTAAATTCCACACAGATAGGGCCTTGGGGCCTGATTCAGAAAGGATCGCTAATGCGATTGCAAAAACGATTACGCACGCAGTCTCACTACGAAGACATGCTAATGATTGCAATCGCAATGCCACATGCAGCCTAACATAAGGATGCCCCCATTACCTTACACACATCCGTAATACTTAGGAAGACTGCGATACCATCGGTAACATGGAGTACCATCGCAGCCTCACACACACTTACACAGGCACTGACTTTACTCAGGAATTACTAACCTCATCACACACAGTGATTACACAAGACTGAGAAACCATCAGTAACATGGAGTACCATCGCAGCCTCACACACACTTACACAGGCTATGACCTTACTCAGGAATTACTAACCTCATCACACAGAGTGATTACACAAGACTGAGAAACCATCAGTAACATGGAGTACCATCACAGCCTCACACACACTTACACAGGCTCTGACCTTACTCAGGAATTACTAACCTCATCACACACAGTGATTACACAAGACTGAGATACCATCAGTAAGATGGAGTACCATCACAGCCTCACACACACTTACACAGGCTCTGACCTAACTCAGGAATTACTAACCTCATCACACACAGTGACTACACAAGACTGAGATACCATCAGTAACATGGAGTACGATCACATCCTCACACACACTTACAGAGCTCTGACCTTACTCAGGAATTACTAACCTCATCACACAGAGTGATTACACAAGACTGAGAAACCATCAGTAACATGGAGTACCATCACAGCCTCACACACACTTACACAGGCTCTGACCTTACTCAGGAATTACTAACCTCATCACACACAGTGATTACACAAGACTGAGATACCATCAGTAACATGGAGTACCATCACAGCCTCACACACACTTACACAGGCTCTGACCTAACTCAGGAATTACTAACCTCATCACACACAGTGACTACACAAGACTGAGATACCATCAGTAACATGGAGTACGATCACATCCTCACACACACTTACACAGCTCTGACCTTATTCTGGAATTACTAACCTCATCACACACAGTGACTACACAAGACTGAGATACCATCAGTAACATGGTGTACCATCACAGCCTCACACACACTCACACAGGCTCTGACCTTACTCAGGAATTACTAACCTCATCACAGGCAGTGATTACACAAGACTGAGATACCATCAGTAACATGGAGAACCATCACAGCCTCACACACACTTACACAGGCTCTGACCTTACTCAGGAATAACTAACCTCATCACACACAGTCATTACACAAGACTAGGATACCATCAGTAACATGGAGCACCATCACATCCTCACACACACTTACACAGGCTCTGACCTTACTCAGGAATTACTAACCTCATCACACGTAGTGATTACACAAGACTGAGACACCATCAGTAACATGGAGTACCATCACATCCTCACACACACTTACACAGGCTCTGACCTTACTCTGGAATTACTAACCTCATCACACACAGTGATTACACAAGACTGAGATACCATCAGTAACATGGAGTACCATCACAGCCTCACACACACTCACACAGGCTCTGACCTTACTCAGGAATTACTAACCTCATCACAGGCAGTGATTACACAAGACTGAGATACCATCAGTAACATGGAGTACCATCACAGCCTCACACACACTTACACAGGCTCTGACCTTACTCAGGAATAACTAACCTCATCACACGCAGTGATTACACAAGACTGAGAAACCATCAGTAACATGGAGTACCATAACAGCCTCACACACACTTACACAGGCTCTGACCTTACTCAGGATTTACTAACCTCATCACACACAGTGATTACACAAGACTAAGATACCATCAGTAACATGGAGCACCATCACATCCTCACACACACTTACACAGGCTCTGACCTTACACAGGAATTACTAACCTCATCACACACAGTAATTACACAAGACTGAGAGACCTTCAGTAACATGGAGTACCATCACATCCTCACACACACTTACACAGGCTCTGACCTTACACAGGAATTACTAACCTCATCACACGCAGTGATTACACAAGACTAAGATACCATCAGTAACATGGAGCACCATCACAACCTCACACACACTTACACAGGCTCTGACCTTACACAGGAATTACTAACCTCATCACACGCAGTGATTACACAAGACTAAGATACCATCAGTAACATGGAGCACCATCACATCCTCACACACACTTACACAGGCTCTGACCTTACACAGGAATTACTAACCTCATCACACACAGTGATTACACAAGACTGAGATACCATCAGTAACATGGAGTACCATCACAGCCTCACACACACTTACACAGACTCTGACCTTACTCAGGAATTACTAACCTCATCACACGCAGTGATTACACAAGACTGAGAAACCATCAGTAACATGGAGTACCATCACAGCCTCACACACACTGACACAGGCTCTGACCTTACTCAGGAATTACTAACCTCATCACAGGCAGTGATTACACAAGACTGAGATACCATCAGTAACAAGGAGTACCATCACAGCCTCACACACACTTACACAGGCTCTGACCTTACTCAGGAATTACTAACCTCATCACACGCAGTGATAACACAAGACTGAGAAACCATCAGTAAAATAGAGTACCATCACAGCCTCACACACACTTACACAGGCTCTGACCTTACTCAGGAATTACTAAACTCAGCGCATGCAGTGATTACACAAGACTGAGATACCATCAGTAATATGGAGTACCATCACATCCTCACACACACTGACACAGGCTCTGACCTTACTCTGGAATTTCTAACCTCATCACACAAAGTGATTACACAAGACTGAGATACCATCAGTAACATGGAGTACCATCACAGCCTCACACACACTCACACAGGCTCTGACCTTACTCAGGAATTACTAACCTCATCACAGGCAGTGATTACACAAGACTGAGATACCATCAGTAACTTGGAGAACCATCACAGCCACACACACACTTACACAGGCTCTGAACTTACTCAGGAATAACTAACCTCATCACACGCAGTGATTACACAAGACTGAGAAACCATCAGTAACATGGAGTACCATCACAGCCTCACACACACTTACACAGGCTCTGACCTTACTCAGGAATTACTAACCTCATCACACGCAGTGATTACACAAGACTGAGAAACCATCAGTAACATGGAGTACCATCACAGCCTCAAACACACTGACACAGGCTCTGACCTTACTCAGGAATTACTAACCTCATCACAGGCAGTGATTACACAAGACTGAGATACCATCAGTAACATGGAGTACCATCACAGCCTCACACACACTTACACAGGCTCTGACCTTACTCAGGAATTACTAACCTCATCACACGCAGTGATTACACAAGACTGAGAAACCATCAGTAAAATAGAGTACCGTCACAGCCTCACACACACTTACACAGGCTCTGACCTTACTCAGGAATTACTAACCTCAGCGCATGCAGTGATTACACAAGACTGAGATACCATCAGTAACATGGAGTACCATCACATCCTCACACACACTTACACAGGCTCTGACCTTACTCTGGAATTACTAACCTCATCACACACAGTGATTACACAAGACTGAGATACCATCAGTAACATGGAGTACCATCACAGCCTCACACACACTCACACAGGCTCTGACCTTACTCAGGAATTACTAACCTCATCACAGGCAGTGATTACACAAGACTGAGATACCATCAGTAACATGGAGAACCATCACAGCCTCACACACACTTACACAGGCTCTGACCTTACTCAGGAATAACTAACCTCATCACACGCAGTGATTACACAAGACTGAGAAACCATCAGTAACATGGAGTACCATCACAGCCTCACACACACTTACACAGGCTCTGACCTTACTCAGGAATTACTAACCTCATCACACACAGTGATTACACAAGACTGAGAGACCATCAGTAACATGGAGCACCATCACATCCTCACACACACTTACACAGGCTCTGACCTTACACAGGAATTACTAACCTCATCACACGCAGTGATTACACAAGACTAAGATACCATCAGTAACATGGAGCACCATCACAACCTCACACACTCTTACACAGGCTCTGACCTTACACAGGAATTACTAACCTCATCACACGCAGTGATTACACAAGACTAAGATACCATCAGTAACATGGAGCACCATCACATCCTCACACACTTACACAGGCTCTGACCTTACACAGGAATTACTAACCTCATCACACGCAGTGATTACACAATACTGAGATACCATCAGTAACATGGAGTACCATCACAGCCTCACACACACTTACACAGGCTCTGACCTTACTCTGGAATTACTAACCTCATCACACGCAGTGATTACACAAGACTGAGAAACCATCAGTAACATGGAGTACCATCACAGCCTCACACACACTGACACAGGCTCTGACCTTACTCAGGAATTACTAACCTCATCACAGGCAGTGATTACACAAGACTGAGATACCATCAGTAACATGGAGAACCATCACAGCCTCACACACACTTACACAGGCTCTGACCTTACTCAGGAATTACTAACCTCATCACACGCAGTGATAACACAAGACTGAGAAACCATCAGTAAAATAGAGTACCATCACAGCCTCACACACACTTACACAGGCTCTGACCTTACTCAGGAATTACTAAACTCAGCGCATGCAGTGATTACACAAGACTGAGATACCATCAGTAATATGGAGTACCATCACATCCTCACACACACTGACACAGGCTCTGACCTTACTCTGGAATTTCTAACCTCATCACACAAAGTGATTACACAAGACTGAGATACCATCAGTAACATGGAGTACCATCACAGCCTCACACACACTCACACAGGCTCTGACCTTACTCAGGAATTACTAACCTCATCACAGGCAGTGATTACACAAGACTGAGATACCATCAGTAACTTGGAGAACCATCACAGCCACACACACACTTACACAGGCTCTGAACTTACTCAGGAATAACTAACCTCATCACACGCAGTGATTACACAAGACTGAGAAACCATCAGTAACATGGAGTACCATCACAGCCTCACACACACTTACACAGGCTCTGACCTTACTCAGGAATTACTAACCTCATCACACGCAGTGATTACACAAGACTGAGAAACCATCAGTAACATGGAGTACCATCACAGCCTCAAACACACTGACACAGGCTCTGACCTTACTCAGGAATTACTAACCTCATCACAGGCAGTGATTACACAAGACTGAGATACCATCAGTAACATGGAGTACCATCACAGCCTCACACACACTTACACAGGCTCTGACCTTACTCAGGAATTACTAACCTCATCACACGCAGTGATTACACAAGACTGAGAAACCATCAGTAAAATAGAGTACCGTCACAGCCTCACACACACTTACACAGGCTCTGACCTTACTCAGGAATTACTAACCTCAGCGCATGCAGTGATTACACAAGACTGAGATACCATCAGTAACATGGAGTACCATCACATCCTCACACACACTTACACAGGCTCTGACCTTACTCTGGAATTACTAACCTCATCACACACAGTGATTACACAAGACTGAGATACCATCAGTAACATGGAGTACCATCACAGCCTCACACACACTCACACAGGCTCTGACCTTACTCAGGAATTACTAACCTCATCACAGGCAGTGATTACACAAGACTGAGATACCATCAGTAACATGGAGAACCATCACAGCCTCACACACACTTACACAGGCTCTGACCTTACTCAGGAATAACTAACCTCATCACACGCAGTGATTACACAAGACTGAGAAACCATCAGTAACATGGAGTACCATCACAGCCTCACACACACTTACACAGGCTCTGACCTTACTCAGGAATTACTAACCTCATCACACACAGTGATTACACAAGACTGAGAGACCATCAGTAACATGGAGCACCATCACATCCTCACACACACTTACACAGGCTCTGACCTTACACAGGAATTACTAACCTCATCACACGCAGTGATTACACAAGACTAAGATACCATCAGTAACATGGAGCACCATCACAACCTCACACACTCTTACACAGGCTCTGACCTTACACAGGAATTACTAACCTCATCACACGCAGTGATTACACAAGACTAAGATACCATCAGTAACATGGAGCACCATCACATCCTCACACACTTACACAGGCTCTGACCTTACACAGGAATTACTAACCTCATCACACGCAGTGATTACACAATACTGAGATACCATCAGTAACATGGAGTACCATCACAGCCTCACACACACTTACACAGGCTCTGACCTTACTCTGGAATTACTAACCTCATCACACGCAGTGATTACACAAGACTGAGAAACCATCAGTAACATGGAGTACCATCACAGCCTCACACACACTGACACAGGCTCTGACCTTACTCAGGAATTACTAACCTCATCACAGGCAGTGATTACACAAGACTGAGATACCATCAGTAACATGGAGAACCATCACAGCCTCACACACACTTACACAGGCTCTGACCTTACTCAGGAATTACTAACCTCATCACATGCAGTGATTACACAAGACTGAGAAACCATCAGTAAAATAGAGTACCATCACAGCCTCACACACACTTACACAGGCTCTGACCTTACTCAGGAATTACTAACCTCAGCGCATGCAGTGATTACACAAGACTGAGATACCATCAGTAACATGGAGTACCATCACATCCTCACACACACTTACACAGGCTCTGACCTTACTCTGGAATTATTAACCTCATCACACACAGTGATTACACAAGACTGAGATACCATCAGTAACATGGAGTACCATCACAGCCTCACACACACTCACACAGGCTCTGACCTTACTCAGGAATTACTAACCTCATCACAGGCAGTGATTACACAAGACTGAGATACCATCAGTAACATGGAGAACCATCACAGCCTCACACACACTTACACAGGCTCTGACCTTACTCAGGAATAACTAACCTCATCACACGCAGTGATTACACAAAACTGACAAACAATCAGTAACATGGAGTACCATCACAGCCTGACACACACTTACACAGGCTCTGACCTTACTCAGGAATTACTAACCTCATCACACACAGTGATTACACAAGACTAAGATACCATCAGTAACATGGAGCACCATCACATCCTCACACACACTTACACAGGCTCTGACCTTACTCAGGAATTACTAACCTCATCACACGTAGTGATTACACAAGACTGAGACACCATCAGAAACATGGAGTACCATCACATCCTCACACACACTTACACAGGCTCTGACCTTACTCTGGAATTACTAACCTCATCACACACAGTGATTACACAAGACTGAGATACCATCAGTAACATGGAGTACCATCACAGCCTCACACACACTCACACAGGCTCTGACCTTACTCAGGAATTACTAACCTCATCACAGGCAGTGATTACACAAGACTGAGATACCATCAGTAACATGGAGTACCATCACAGCCTCACACACACTTACACAGGCTCTGACCTTACTCAGGAATAACTAACCTCATCACACGCAGTGATTACACAAGACTGAGAAACCATCAGTAAAATGGAGTACCATCACATCCTCACACACACTTACACAGGCTCTGACCTTACTCAGGAATTACTAACCTCATCACACACACAGTGATTACACAAGACTGAGAAACCATCAGTAACATGGAGTACCATCACAGCCTCACACACTTACACAGGCTCTGACCTTACTCAGGAATTACTAACCTCATCACATGCAGTGACTACACAAGACTGAGACACCATCAGTAACATGGAGTACCATCACAGCCTCACACACACTTACACAGGCTCTGACCTTACTCAGGAATTACTAACCTCATCACACACAGTGATTACACAAGACTAAGATACCATCAGTAACATGGAGCACCATCACATCCTCACACACACTTACACAGGCTCTGACCTTACACAGGAATTACTAACCTCATCACACGCAGTGATTACACAAGACTAAGATACCATCAGTAACATGGAGCACCATCACAACCTCACACACACTTACACAGGCTCTGACCTTACACAGGAATTACTAACCTCATCACACGCAGTGATTACACAAGACTAAGATACCATCAGTAACATGGAGCACCATCACAACCTCACACACACTTACACAGGCTCTGACCTTACACAGGAATTACTAACCTCATCACACACAGTGATTACACAAGACTGAGAGTCCATCAGTAACATGGAGTACCATCACAGCCACACACACACACTTACACAGGCTCTGACCTTACTCAGGAATTACTAACCTCATCACACACAGTGATTACACAAGACTGAGAAACCATCAGTAACATGGAGTACCATCACAGCCTCACACACACTTACACAGGCTCTGACCTTACTCAGGAATTACTAACCTCATCACACACAGTGATTACACAAGACTAAGATACCATCAGTAACATGGAGCACCATCACATCCTCACACACACTTACACAGGCTCTGACCTTACACAGGAATTACTAACCTCATCACACACAGTGATTACACAAGACTGAGAGACCATCAGTAACATGGAGTACCATCACATCCTCACACACACTTACACAGGCTCTGACCTTACACAGGAATTACTAACCTCATCACACGCAGTGATTACACAAGACAGAAATACCATCAGTAACATGGAGCACCATCACAACCTCACACACACTTACACAGGCTCTGACCTTACACAGGAATTACTAACCTCATCACACACAGTGATTACACAAGACTGAGATACCATCAGTAACATGGAGTACCATCACAGTCTCACACACACTTACACAGGCTCTGACCTTACTCAGGAATTACTAACCTCATCACACGCAGTGATTACACAAGACTGAGAAACCATCAGTAACATGGAGTACCATCACAGCCTCAAACACACTGACACAGGCTCTGACCTTACTCAGGAATTACTAACCTCATCACAGGCAGTGATTACACAAGACTGAGATACCATCAGTAACATGGAGTACCATCACAGCCTCACACACACTTACACAGGCTCTGACCTCACTCAGGAATTACTAACCTCATCACACGCAGTGATTACACAAGACTGAGAAACCATCAGTAAAATAGAGTACCATCACAGCCTCACACACACTTACACAGGCTCTGACCTTACTCAGGAATTACTAACCTCAGCGCATGCAGTGATTACACAAGACTGAGATACCATCAGTAACATGGAGTACCATCACATCCTCACACACACTTACACAGGCTCTGACCTTACTCTGGAATTACTAACCTCATCACACACAGTGATTACACAAGACTGAGATACCATCAGTAACATGGAGTACCATCACAGCCTCACACACACTCACACAGGCTCTGACCTTACTCAGGAATTACTAACCTCATCACAGGCAGTGATTACACAAGACTGAGATACCATCAGTAACATGGAGAACCATCACAGCCTCACACACACTTACACAGGCTCTGACCTTACTCAGGAATAACTAACCTCATCACACGCAGTGATTACACAAGACTGAGAAACCATCAGTAACATGGAGTACCATCACAGCCTCACACACACTTACACAGGCTCTGACCTTACTCAGGAATTACTAACCTCATCACACACAGTGATTACACAAGACTGAGAGACCATCAGTAACATGGAGCACCATCACATCCTCACACACACTTACACAGGCTCTGACCTAACACAGGAATTACTAACCTCATCACACGCAGTGATTACACAAGACTAAGATACCATCAGTAACATGGAGCACCATCACAACCTCACACACTCTTACACAGGCTCTGACCTTACACAGGAATTACTAACCTCATCACACGCAGTGATTACACAAGACTAAGATACCATCAGTAACATGGAGCACCATCACATCCTCACACACTTACACAGGCTCTGACCTTACACAGGAATTACTAACCTCATCACACGCAGTGATTACACAAGACTGAGATACCATCAGTAACATGGAGTACCATCACAGCCTCACACACACTTACACAGGCTCTGACCTTACTCTGGAATTACTAACCTCATCACACGCAGTGATTACACAAGACTGAGAAACCATCAGTAACATGGAGTACCATCACAGCCTCACACACACTGACACAGGCTCTGACCTTACTCAGGAATTACTAACCTCATCACAGGCAGTGATTACACAAGACTGAGATACCATCAGTAACATGGAGAACCATCACAGCCTCACACACACTTACACAGGCTCTGACCTTACTCAGGAATTACTAACCTCATCACACGCAGTGATTACACAAGACTGAGAAACCATCAGTAAAATAGAGTACCATCACAGCCTCACACACACTTACACAGGCTCTGACCTTACTCAGGAATTACTAACCTCAGCGCATGCAGTGATTACACAAGACTGAGATACCATCAGTAACATGGAGTACCATCACATCCTCACACACACTTACACAGGCTCTGACCTTACTCAGGAATTACTAACCTCATCACACACAGTGATTACACAAGACTGAGATACCATCAGTAACATGGAGTACCATCACAGCCTCACACACACTCACACAGGCTCTGACCTTACTCAGGAATTACTAACCTCATCACAGGCAGTGATTACACAAGACTGAGATACCATCAGTAACATGGAGAACCATCACAGCCTCACACACACTTACACAGGCTCTGACCTTACTCAGGAATAACTAACCTCATCACTCGCAGTGATTACACAAAACTGACAAACCATCAGTAACATGGAGTACCATCACAGCCTGACACACACTTACACAGGCTCTGACCTTACTCAGGAATTACTAACCTCATCACACACAGTGATTACACAAGACTAAGATACCATCAGTAACATGGAGCACCATCACATCCTCACACACACTTACACAGGCTCTGACCTTTCTCAGGAATTACTAACCTCATCACACGTAGTGATTACACAAGACTGAGACACCATCAGAAACATGGAGTACCATCACATCCTCACACACACTTACACAGGCTCTGACCTTACTCTGGAATTACTAACCTCATCACACACAGTGATTACACAAGACTGAGATACCATCAGTAACATGGAGTACCATCACAGCCTCACACACACTCACACAGGCTCTGACCTTACTCAGGAATTACTAACCTCATCACAGGCAGTGATTACACAAGACTGAGATACCATCAGTAACATGGAGTACCATCACAGCCTCACACACACTTACACAGGCTCTGACCTTACTCAGGAATAACTAACCTCATCACACACAGTGATTACACAAGACTGAGAAACCATCAGTAACATGGAGTACCATCACATCCTCACACACACTTACACAGGCTCTGACCTTACTCAGGAATTACTAACCTCATCACACACACAGTGATTACACAAGACTGAGAAACCATCATTAACATGGAGTACCATCACAGCCTCACACACTTACACAGGCTCTGACCTTACTCAGGAATTACTAACCTCATCACATGCAGTGACTACACAAGACTGAGACACCATCAGTAACATGGAGTACCATCACAGCCTCACACACACTTACACAGGCTCTGACCTTACTCAGGAATTACTAACCTCATCACACACAGTGATTACACAAGACTAAGATACCATCAGTAACATGGAGCACCATCACATCCTCACACACACTTACACAGGCTCTGACCTTACACAGGAATTACTAACCTCATCACACGCAGTGATTACACAAGACTAAGATACCATCAGTAACATGGAGCACCATCACAACCTCACACACACTTACACAGGCTCTGACCTTACACAGGAATTACTAACCTCATCACACACAGTGATTACACAAGACTAAGATACCATCAGTAACATGGAGCACCATCACAACCTCACACACACTTACACAGGCTCTGACCTTACACAGGAATTACTAACCTCATCACACACAGTGATTACACAAGACTGAGAGTCCATCAGTAACATGGAGTACCATCACAGCCACACACACACACTTACACAGGCTCTGACCTTACTCAGGAATTACTAACCTCATCACACACAGTGATTACACAAGACTGAGAAACCATCAGTAACATGGAGTACCATCACAGCCTCACACACACTTACACAGGCTCTGACCTTACACAGGAATTACTAACCTCATCACACGCAGTGATTACACAAGACTGAGATACCATCAGTAACATGGAGTACCATCACAGCCTCACACACACTTACACAGGCTCTGACCTTACTCTGGAATTACTAACCTCATCACACGCAGTGATTACACAAGACTGAGAAACCATCAGTAACATGGAGTACCATCACAGCCTCACACACACTGACACAGGCTCTGACCTTACTCAGGAATTACTAACCTCATCACAGGCAGTGATTACACAAGACTGAGATACCATCAGTAACATGGAGAACCATCACAGCCTCACACACACTTACACAGGCTCTGACCTTACTCAGGAATTACTAACCTCATCACACGCAGTGATTACACAAGACTGAGAAACCATCAGTAAAATAGAGTACCATCACAGCCTCACACACACTTACACAGGCTCTGACCTTACACAGGAATTACTAACCTCAGCGCATGCAGTGATTACACAAGACTGAGATACCATCAGTAACATGGAGTACCATCACATCCTCACACACACTTACACAGGCTCTGACCTTACTCTGGAATTACTAACCTCATCACACACAGTGATTACACAAGACTGAGAAACCATCAGTAACATGGAGTACCATCACAGCCTCACACACACTCACACAGGCTCTGACCTTACTCAGGAATTACTAACCTCATCACAGGCAGTGATTACACAAGACTGAGATACCATCAGTAACATGGAGAACCATCACAGCCTCACACACACTTACACAGGCTCTGACCTTACTCAGGAATAACTAACCTCATCACACGCAGTGATTACACAAGACTGAGAAACCATCAGTAACATGGAGTACCATCACAGCCTCACACACACTTACACAGGCTCTGACCTTACTCAGGAATTACTAACCTCATCACACACAGTGATTACACAAGACTGAGAGACCATCAGTAACATGGAGCACCATCACATCCTCACACACACTTACACAGGCTCTGACCTTACACAGGAATTACTAACCTCATCACACGCAGTGATTACACAAGACTAAGATACCATCAGTAACATGGAGCACCATCACATCCTCACACACTTACACAGGCTCTGACCTTACACAGGAATTACTAACCTCATCACACGCAGTGATTACACAAGACTGAGATACCATCAGTAACATGGAGTACCATCACAGCCTCACACACACTTACACAGGCTCTGACCTTACTCTGCAATTACTAACCTCATCACACGCAGTGATTACACAAGACTGAGAAACCATCAGTAACATGGAGTACCATCACAGCCTCACACACACTGACACAGGCTCTGACCTTACTCAGGAATTACTAACCTCATCACAGGCAGTGATTACACAAGACTGAGATACCATCAGTAACATGGAGAACCATCACAGCCTCACACACACTTACACAGGCTCTGACCTTACTCAGGAATTACTAACCTCATCACACGCAGTGATTACACAAGACTGAGAAACCATCAGTAAAATAGAGTACCATCACAGCCTCACACACACTTACACAGGCTCTGACCTTACTCAGGAATTACTAACCTCAGCGCATGCAGTGATTACACAAGACTGAGATACCATCAGTAACATGGAGTACCATCACATCCTCACACACACTTACACAGGCTCTGACCTTACTCTGGAATTACTAACCTCATCACACACAGTGATTACACAAGACTGAGATACCATCAGTAACATGGAGTACCATCACAGCCTCACACACACTCACACAGGCTCTGACCTTACTCAGGAATTACTAACCTCATCACAGGCAGTGATTACACAAGACTGAGATACCATCAGTAACATGGAGAACCATCACAGCCTCACACACACTTACACAGGCTCTGACCTTACTCAGGAATAACTAACCTCATCACACGCAGTGATTACACAAAACTGACAAACCATCAGTAACATGGAGTACCATCACAGCCTGACACACACTTACACAGGCTCTGACCTTACTCAGGAATTACTAACCTCATCACACACAGTGATTACACAAGACTAAGATACCATCAGTAACATGGAGCACCATTACATCCTCACACACACTTACACAGGCTCTGACCTTACTCAGGAATTACTAACCTCATCACACGTAGTGATTACACAAGACTGAGACACCATCAGAAACATGGAGTACCATCACATCCTCACACACACTTACACAGGCTCTGACCTTACTCTGGAATTACTAACCTCATCACACACAGTGATTACACAAGACTGAGATACCATCAGTAACATGGAGTACCATCACAGCCTCACACAGGCTCTGACCTTACTCAGGAATTACTAACCTCATCACACACAGTGATTACACAAGACTAAGATACCATCAGTAACATGGAGCACCATCACATCCTCACACACACTTACACAGGCTCTGACCTTACACAGGAATTACTAACCTCATCACACGCAGTGATTACACAAGACTAAGATACCATCAGTAACATGGAGCACCATCACAACCTCACACACACTTACACAGGCTCTGACCTTACACAGGAATTACTAACCTCATCACACGCAGTGATTACACAAGTCTAAGATACCATCAGTAACATGGAGCACCATCACAACCTCACACACACTTACACAGGCTCTGACCTTACACAGGAATTACTAACCTCATCACACACAGTGATTACACAAGACTGAGAGTCCATCAGTAACATGGAGTACCATCACAGCCACACACACACACTTACACAGGCTCTGACCTTACTCAGGAATTACTAACCTCATCACACACAGTGATTACACAAGACTGAGAAACCATCAGTAACATGGAGTACCATCACAGCCTCACACACACTTACACAGGCTCTGACCTTACACAGGAATTACTAACCTCATCACACGCAGTGATTACACAAGACTGAGATACCATCAGTAACATGGAGTACCATCACAGCCTCACACACACTTACACAGGCTCTGACCTTACTCTGGAATTACTAACCTCATCACACGCAGTGATTACACAAGACTGAGAAACCATCAGTAACATGGAGTACCATCACAGCCTCACACACACTGACACAGGCTCTGACCTTACTCAGGAATTACTAACCTCATCACAGGCAGTGATTACACAAGACTGAGATACCATCAGTAACATGGAGAACCATCACAGCCTCACACACACTTACACAGGCTCTGACCTTACTCAGGAATTACTAACCTCATCACACGCAGTGATTACACAAGACTGAGAAACCATCAGTAAAATAGAGTACCATCACAGCCTCACACACACTTACACAGGCTCTGACCTTACACAGGAATTACTAACCTCAGCGCATGCAGTGATTACACAAGACTGAGATACCATCAGTAACATGGAGTACCATCACATCCTCACACACACTTACACAGGCTCTGACCTTACTCTGGAATTACTAACCTCATCACACACAGTGATTACACAAGACTGAGATACCATCAGTAACATGGAGTACCATCACAGCCTCACACACACTCACACAGGCTCTGACCTTACTCAGGAATTACTAACCTCATCACAGGCAGTGATTACACAAGACTGAGATACCATCAGTAACATGGAGTACCATCACAGCCTCACACACACTTACACAGGCTCTGACCTTACTCAGGAATAACTAACCTCATCACACGCAGTGATTACACAAAACTGACAAACCATCAGTAACATGGAGTACCATCACAGCCTGACACACACTTACACAGGCTCTGACCTTACTCAGGAATTACTAACCTCATCACACACAGTGATTACACAAGACTAAGATACCATCAGTACCATGGAGCACCATCACATCCTCACACACACTTACACAGGCTCTGACCTTACTCAGGAATTACTAACCTCATCACACGTAGTGATTACACAAGACTGAGACACCATCAGAAACATGGAGTACCATCACATCCTCACACACACTTACACAGGCTCTGACCTTACTCTGGAATTACTAACCTCATCACACACAGTGATTACACAAGACTGAGATACCATCAGTAACATGGAGTACCATCACAGCCTCACACACACTTACACAGGCTCTGACCTTACTCAGGAATTACTAACCTCATCACACGCAGTGATTACACAAGACTGAGAAACCATCAGTAACATGGAGTACCATCACAGCCTCACACACACTGACACAGGCTCTGACCTTTCTCAGGAATTACTAACCTCATCACAGGCAGTGATTACACAAGACTGAGATACCATCAGTAACATGGAGTACCATCACAGCCTCACACACACTTACACAGGCTCTGACCTTACTCAGGAATTACTAACCTCATCACACGCAGTGATTACACAAGACTGAGAAACCATCAGTAAAATAGAGTACCATCACAGCCTCACACACACTCACACAGGCTCTGACCTTACTCAGGAATTACTAACCTCAGTGCATGCAGTGATTACACAAGACTGAGACACCATCAGTAACATGGAGTACCATCACATCCTCACACACACTTACACAGGCTCTGACCTTACTCTGGAATTACTAACCTCATCACACACAGTGATTACACAAGACTGAGATACCATCAGTAACATGGAGTACCATCACAGCCTCACACACACTCACACAGGCTCTGACCTTACTCAGGAATTACTAACCTCATCACAGGCAGTGATTACACAAGACTGAGAGACCATCAGTAACATGGAGTACCATCACAGCCTCACACACACTTACACAGGCTCTGACCTTACTCAGGAATTGCTAACTTCCTTGCACGCACTGAGAGCCAGATTCAGACCCGCATGCTATGCTGCGCCCGCTCACATTGAGCGATTTTTCGCAATCTGCGCATGATTCGCAATGCGCATGTACGAACCACTCATTGCGATGGGAAAGTGCCCGCAGTCGGCCCGCTATTGTGAGTGACAGTGCTGTTTGTGAGTGTTGACAGGGGAAGGTGCGTGTAAACGGGGGTGAGGATGTGTGAACGCAGGCGTGCCCGACCGTCAGAACGGCGTTTAATGGGTGTGCATAATTAGCAAAGTTGCGTCATTACACACGTGACTGGGTTGTATTTTAGCCTGAACTGTTCGCAATGTTGTGGTGTGAAAAGGCTGCCACAAGCGCTGCGAGCAGCTCCGATGGCTCTCGTTGTTCCCGATTAATCCTACAACTGCCGGAGATGACGTGTGTTGTGAGTGGCAAAAGGGCGTCTTTATACAGGTGTGAATGCATAGTGCGGCCGCTCACTATTACTTAGTGGGCGGCTTTACATGACGCAGTGCGAACTCATGATTTAAATAGCCGGCCCCATTTAGCCAGCGAGCAAACGCAAATAGCGTCCAGGTCTGAATCAGGCCCTGAGTACACAAACTGTGTATGGCATCGTAGTGGCTAATTTATGCACTCACCTGTAACGGCGTTCAAATACACTGGCTCGCCTGCGACTCACCGACCATGCCCCCATGTCACCAACCCCAAATGGTACTTCCTGTCAATCACTCTGTGATGGGTCTGCGTAGTCACTGCATTTGCAGTGCTGATCGCAGTGGAGTGTTCGCACATACACTGTGATGCATACACATGCGAAGAACGCAACAACTGGCCGATTGCGTGCGTAATCGCAGTTGCGATTGGTAGTGAATCAGGCACTTGGTCAGTAATGCTAAGCACTGCGCTTCTGATAATAAGAGATTGCACACGCCTAGGCTCGCTGTGAGATTGGTTAGAGATTGCACTCGCCTAGGCTCGCTGTGAGATTGGTTATAGATTGCACTCGCCGTGAGATTGGTTAGAGATTGCACTCGTCTAGGCTCGCTGTGAGATTGGTTAGAGATTGCACTTGTCTAGGCTCGCTGTGAGATTGGTTAGAGATTGCACACGCCTAGGCTCGCTGTGAGATTGGTTAGAGATAGCACACGCCTAGGCTCGCTCTGAGATTGGTTAGAGATTGCACTCGCCTAGGCTCGCTGTGAGATTGGTTAGAGATTGCACTCGCCTAGGCTCGCCGTGAGATTGGTTAGAGATTGCACTCGCCTAGGCTCGCTGTGAGATTGGTTAGAGATTGCACACGCCTAGGCTCGCTGTGAGATTGGTTAGAGATTGCACACGCCTAGGCTCGCTGTGAGATTGGTTAGAGATTGCACACGCCTAGGCTTGCTGTGAGATTGGTTAGAGATTGCACACGCCTAGGCTCGCAGTGAGATTGGTTAGAGATTGCACACGCCTAGGCTCGCTGTGAGATTGGTTAGAGATTGCACACGCCTAGGTTCGCTGCGAGATTGGTTAGAGATTGCACTCGCCTAGGCTCGCTGTGAGATTGGTTAGAGATTGCACTTGCCTAGGCTCGCTGTGAGATTGGTTAGAGATTGCACACGCCTAGGCTCGCTGTGAGATTTATTAGAGATTGCACACGCCTAGGCTCGCTGTGAGATTGGTTAGAGATTGCACTTGTCTAGGCTCGCTGTGAGATTGGTAAGAGATTGCACTTGCCTAGGCTCGCTGTGAGATTGGTTAGAGATTGCAATCGCCTAGGCTCGCTGTGAGATTGGTTAGAGATTGCACTCGCCTAGGCTCGCTGTGAGATTGGTTAGAGATTGCACACGCCTAGGCTCGCTGTGAAATTGGTTAGAGTTTGCACTCGCCTAGGCTCGCTGTGAGATTGGTTAGAGTTTGCACTCGCCTAGGCTCGCTGTGAGATTGGTTAGAGGATTGCACACGCCTAGGCTCGCTGTGAGATTGGTTAGAGATTGCACACGCCTAGGCTCGCTGTGAGATTGGTTAGAGATTGCACACGCCTAGGCTCGCTGTGAGATTGGTTAGAGATTGCACACGCCTGGGCTCGCTGTGAGATTGGTTAGAGATTGCACTCGCCTGGGCTCGCTGTGAGATTGGTTAGAGATTGCACTCGCCTGGGCTCGCTGTGAGATTGGTTAGAGATTGCACACGCCTAGGCTCGCTGTGAGATTGGTTAGAGATTGCACTCGCCTAGGCTCGCTGTGAGATTGGTTAGAGATTGGACTCGCCTAGGCTCGCTGTGAGATTGGTTAGAGATTGCACACACCTAGGCTCGCTGTGAGATTGGTTAGAGCTTGCACACGCCTAGGCTCGCTGTGGGATTGGTTAGAGATTGCACACGCCTAGGCTCGCTGTGAGATTGGTTAGAGATTGCACACGCCTGGGCTCCCTGTGAGATTGGTTAGAGATTGCACTCGCCTGGGCTCGCTGTGAGATTGGTTAGAGATTGCACTCGCCTGGGCTCGCTGTGAGATTGGTTAGAGATTGCACTCGCCTGGGCTCGCTGTGAGATTGGTTAGAGATTGCACACGCCTAGGCTTGCTGTGAGATTGGTTAGAGATTGCACTCGCCTAGGCTCGTTGTGAGATTAGTTACAGATTGCACACGCCTAGGCTCATTGTGAGATTGGTTAGAGATTGCACATGTCTAGACTCGCTGTGTGATTGGTTAGAGATTGCACTCGCATGGGCTCGGTGTGAGATTGGTTAGAGATTGCACACGCCTGGGCTCGCTGTGAGATTGGTTAGAGATTGCACTCGCCTAGGCTCGCTGTGAGATTGGTTAGTGATTGCACATGCCTAGGCTCGCTGTGAGATTGGTTAGAGGATTGCACTCGCCTGGTTAGATCTCAAACTCTGTCCCCAGAACCCCACACTGGTCACGGTTTCCAGGTCATCCAGCAGGTGCACAGTTGTAGTCATTCTCACTGACACATTTTAAAAGGTCCACAGGTGGAGTTAATTATTTCACTTGTGATTCAATGAGGAGACCTGGAAAACATGCACTGTTTGGGGTCCTGAGGACTGGGGGCCTGATTCAGACCCGGACGCAAGTGGCCGTTCGCTTGTCCGCCGTACGAGCGGAAAAATTTAAATTCAAGCGCTCGCTCACATGTTCGCTCGTAGCTAACCTTCCGCCCCATATTCTCCCAACCCCTCCTCTAGCTAGCGAACGTTCAAAATAGCGAGCGTCCGTCTCCTCTTTGGTTGCATTGAGCGCTCGCACAAGTCATTTCCGGAAGTGGCCCTGTCAGTTTTCGATTGCCTTCTATTTAATTCTGCAAACATACTTGAATCGATTACTGGCAATCACTATATTAATTACCTTAATTGTTATTCACATGTTTGCAATCCTGTTTTTTTTTTCAATGTCAATAAACTTTATTCTTGTTAGTGTGTGTCATTTTTTCCGCAGAATACATACGGTTTGACCAATGGGATGGTTTTTCTAAATTAAAAGTTGGTTTGAATGCTACTGTTGTTTTGCATTTTTTTTATAGGCAGATTTTACTTCTTTAATTTTTATATTTAAATTAGCTTATGCATGTCACTGCATCAAGCCTATCATAACTCACATTATATTTGTGAGGGTGTAGGTCACATGACTCATACAATAACCAATAGAATTGTTCCTGTTAATTTACAAAGTACATTAGCCAATCATATTTTTTCTAGGACCTTTATTAAAACTGTTTTGTGTAAAAAAAATCATTGCCATCATGAGAGCCACCGCTTTTTGTAGGCGTGAGCTACTGGTCCTCACTGAGGTGATGGACCACTGAATAACGGACCATCCGCCCCCCATCACCAACCTCCTGAAGCAGAGGGCCTACGCGGAGGTGCGCCGCCACCTGCGTTCCCTCGGCTATCGCCGAAATATAAGCCAATTGGAACGCAGGTGGTCGGATCTGCGGTGCAGATCACCACGCCTGCTGGCCCTTTTGCATCTCCGGATTGCCCAAAGTAAGTCTTTCTGTGTATCTTTTTAAGTTTCATTTTTTTTTTTTTTTGGCTCATAACTGCGTATGCATGTTTACAGTATATCCCTGTTGGTTTATTTTGGACATACCTGCGTGTGCATGTTTACAGTATAGCCCTGTTGGTTTATTTTGGACATACCTGCGTGTGCATGTTTACAGTATATCCCTGTTGGTTTATTTTGGACATACCTGCGTGTGCATGTTTACAGTATATCCCTGTTGGTTTTTTTTGGACATACCTGCGTGTGCATGTTTACAGTATAGCCCTGTTGGTTTATTTTGGACATACCTGCGTGTGCATGTTTACAGTATAGCCCTGTTGGTTTATTTTGGACATACCTGCGTGTGCATGTTTACAGTATATCCCTGTTGGTTTATTTTGGACATACCTGCGTGTGCATGTTTACAGTATAACCCTGTTGGTTTATTGTGGACATACCTGCATGTGCATGTTTACAGTATATCCCTGTTGGTTTATTTTGAACATACCTGCATGTGCATGTTTACAGTATAGCCCTGTTTTTTTTTTTGGATTAAAACCTAAAAAAAAGGTATTTTATAATTAAAAATTATTTTCACCATCATTTAGGGGCAGAGCGGAGACACCGACATCACCGACGGGTGGCTCATCCCCTATCCCCCACTCCCACCCAAACATCCTCTGCCCACTCTTACCCAAATTCCCCCTCCACCCCAGACCTTGCCAACCGTCAGTCCCCTCCCTCTCCTCACATTACCATCCCTCCAACTTCCCCCTCCCCTCAAACCCCCCCTCTCTTTTCCTCACCATGATCCACTGGCCCACGTCAGATGAGGAGGAATTCTGGGTTCCAGGGCCAGTCTGCAGTGTGCCCGGTATGTTT
This sequence comes from Taudactylus pleione, assembly GCA_031769625.1. Taxonomy (NCBI): domain Eukaryota; kingdom Metazoa; phylum Chordata; class Amphibia; order Anura; family Myobatrachidae; genus Taudactylus; species Taudactylus pleione. The sequence continues at coordinate 3,077,068 of JAUIMM010000829.1, read as the reverse complement.
ACATTTTAAACTATGCTTTTTTGAAATTTTTTTATATTTTGGTTGATGTTGTCCTTTTGCCTGTGCAGTTCAAAATAGTAAAGTAGTTCAAATGTTTTTTATCTATATCTGTGGGAAACAATGTCAAGGATGCTTTCCCCTTACACATATGACACATGTCCAAACACTCACACTTGTGTTTTTCTTTTTTTTACGGTACCAACAAATGTCGTAGTTTGGCTTAGTTTTTTTGTTTTATTTTTCGATTTTATTTCTTCATTTTGGACCCTTATTTGTTTTAAATCTTTTTGTTTTGCATTCCTTTTGTTTTGGACATGTTTTGGTAACTGATGTTTTTTTTGGGGCTAGTCAGAATTTTTTGATGTTTTTTAAAATCTAAATGAAGGTGTAATTTTAGTAATCCGCACATTTTTTAAACCCACAGAGGACCAGAGGCGTAATGAGGCAATTGCTGGTGTATTGCTGGATCTCAGGGGACATGTCCTTGCCATGCTGGTGGCATTGGACCACCTTTTGGCGATCCTGCACCACTACGTTTTTTACTATCCAAAAAAACCCAAAACAAAAATAAAGTTTTGTAAGAGTTATTTAAGTCTCATTCCTTATCTGTAAATCTTAGATTGCTGAACCTTACATAAGTCTACTATTTGTCCCTGAGTTTTTAAGTAATGTAAATTTGTTTGTAGAAAGCTCAAGTAAGTATGTAAGCTTGCACATTAAACACATAACAATACCATTAGGTTTGTAGAATTAACCTCCAAACTCTTTTTTTTGGGGGGGTAGGGGTAATGCAAAAATTAAAGAAGCCTGCTTAGGCCTAGAATTGAAAACATACTGATTCACCATAATACCTTTGGTGTTTGGTTTTAGCAACAAAGCAGGGTACAAAAGTTTACAAATTTAGAAATTACAGTATTAGGCATTAAGCAAGTTTTCATTTTTTGGAACAGGTTACACTTGGTTGTAATTTACGAAGGAAATGGTTGGTTAATGTAAAAAAAAAAATTAATGCACACAAATAATAAACACCAAGTGAATTGACACAATAAATTCACACATTGAAAACACACACAAAAGTCCAAACAACACCAAAATCCACCCAAAATAAAAATAAATCAGGAACTGTTTGAAGAAGTAGCATGCCAACATGAATCCACAAATGAGGAGAAGAAATCATTGTTCCCGAAGTTATATCCAATGTGTCCACATAAAGTCATTTGGGTTGACCAGGTAGTATGCATGGATTTTTATGGTCATTTTAGGGAATAAAACAAAAACAAACAAAAAAAAAATTAAAAGTTTACATTAAAATATTACATGTCTACATTGTGTAAATTAAATTAATTTGTGGAAATAATTACCTAATAAATCTTGCAACAACTTCATCACGTATGGCCCCCCCACATACTGACCAACCTCGGGGGGGGCCGTCCTCAGGCAAGGCATCCTCTGGCTGCATTGGGACACCACTCCTTATGGCGATGTTGTGAAATATCCCACACAGGACCACAATTTTCAAAACCATAGCCGGCAAATACATGAGGTCGCCACCAGAGCGGTGGAGGCATCTGATTCGGCCTTTTAAAAGGCCAATACAGCATTCCACCACCTGCCTGGTGGCTGTAAGTGTGGAATTATACTTTGTGGCCCTGGTGTGGGAACCAAATAAGGAGTGAGCAGCCAGGGCGTACAAGGGTAACCACTGTCTCCTGTGAAAATATAAAAAACAACATCAGGACCATTGTGTACCAAGCTTTGCATTGGTTTCAACAGAAGGTGTCAACTTACCCAGAAGCCACGCATCACCAACTTGTAGGTTGTTTAATTTGTGCCAAATCCCTGATTGCCGGATGATGAAGGACTCATGTGCACTGCCTGGGAATTTGGCATTCAGGGACAGGATCTGGAGGGAGGCATCACATACCACCATTACATTCTTCGAATGAAAGTGCTTGCGGTTCCTAAATATTGCCTCCAAACTTGCTGGAGGCTGAAGTGGTATGTGAGTGCCATCCACAACCCCTATGATGTGTGGGAAGCCAGCAATTTGGTAAAAATTAGCCTTCACCACATTAAGGGAACCCATATCCAATGGCATTTTAATAAAATGATGGAGGTGTTTAAAAATGTGCATCCATCACTGCCCTCAGGATCCTTGAAAAGGAGGATTGGGAGATTCCTGCCACTATTCCCACTGTGGTTTGAAAGGATCCTGAGGCACAAAAATGTAACACCGACATTAATTGCGTAAGTGGTGGTATTGCTGTAGGACTGTCAATTTGCTGTTCAAGATCACTCTCTATTAATGAGAGTGTCTATGATGATTTGTGGCGGAAGATGGTAGCGCCTTAACACCTCATCATCTGGCATTCCAAAAAGGGTGACATGTGTTCTATATATCTGGGGCCTTGCACGTCTACAAGGCCTATGCCTGGGACAAAGTTGAGGTTGGTCGGGTTCTGGAACCAGGGCCAATATAATACGACCAACATCAACCTGAAATGTTAAGCCAGGTAGTTATTGTTTTAGACAAATGTGTTAAGAAAAATATACTTATCTTTTCAAAGAAAACCAAAGATTCTTACAGGCCTGGGTCGTGTCATGTGAAAATCCACCTACATTTCATAAGTAGAAAATATTTTTAAGATTAATTTAATAAACTAGGAATTAAGCCAAATATAGTTGTCGAAAATTTAGAGAAGGGAGCACACATTAATTCGCAAAATAGTACACTACATTTAGAGTTAAGACATGATTTTACACAGAACAAGCACACATTAGTTCGCAAAATAGTACGCTACATTTAGAGTTAAGACAGGATTTTACACAGAATAAGCACACATTAGTTCGAAAATAGTACGCTACATTTAGAGTTAAGACAGGATTTTACACAGAACAAGCACACATTACTTAGCGAAACATATGCTAAGACCAACACATCTAATTTGTTCATTAATCAAACCAAAAACACTTACCAAAAACAGACAAATATCCCAAAGTTCGAAAAGGTGACTTGGTCACAGCCAAAATAACTGTTAAACAAAAATAAATTTATAAGATAAAATTTTGTAAAAAAATGTAATAATAAATATATATGGGAATTATTGAAATACTCAAAAATACAAAAAAAAAAAATGCTAACGTAAACAAAGAAAGTAATAAAAAAATGCTCCTTCAAAAAAATACCAACTACTCCTTCACGAACCAACAAACAAAGAACCAACCACTACACCGAGAAACCTCCAACAATCCAAAAATGCCACCTCGAATGGAGTCACACCAAGCCATAAATAGTCTTTATTTTCCCGCTCAAATTAAGGACGGACAATAGGAGCGCACAAGGAATCATGCAGCCGAATAATGCTGACGCATGTATAAAAACGTCACTGAAGGACCAAATCGGTCTGCTACATTGAGAAAAGACAATGAGTACAGAGCAGCAAAGTACTAGCCAAGAGGCGCCATGTAATTATTTGTTAAATTATGTGAAAATGCTTATGTTTAACATTACATTTTGAAACATTTAACTTTAAACATTTTTATACCATTTTAAAAAAAGGTGTGGAGGATGCCTTGGAAGTGGCTGCTGGGCCTAGTAGGCAAACTAGGGCCAAAAAAAAAGGCAGCCACAATTCACAAGGAAGGAGATGGAGGTTTTGGTGCAAATGTGCAACGACAATCTGGCACAGGCACCAAGGAATATGGGTGCAACCCAGAGATGGAAACTGTGGGACGACATAGCCAGTGCTGTCAATGGGGTGGGTGAGTTTGAACGCTCAACCCTGGAGGTCAAACGCCGGAACGTAAAAACTACATTTGACTAAAAAGTGTTTACAGCTCCAAATACTGCAGTAATAATGCCAACTTTTTAACCAACAGATGGAGCGACTTCAAATATCAGCTTAAACAAAAACTGGCTGATAGGGCTAGGCATGCAGGGGGAACAGGTGGGGGTCCCACCCCTGTGTCACTTGAGCTCACGGATTTGGAGGAGCTGGCCCAGGGGTGTGTGCAGGATGAGGAGGTGTTTGGCGTGTCGAACATGGATACCGACATGCCAGACTTTGCGGCTCCTCATGTTGCCCCAGGTAAATGTTGTAATGTTAACAACTCAGAAATGTGTTTTGTAAAATATCTCGATTAGAAATTTAATCTTTTCTCTTTTTTCTCACAGAGACACAGGTGGATGAGTCTGCTCCAGAGGTGAGCTTTAGCCGCAGAATTTCTTCTGGCTCTGCAGGGGAGGAAGCAGTAGATCCGGCTGGGGACCCTGTGGCAGACAGTCCAGGCCATTCCCCCTTGCAGGCAGTGGCCCTCCTCACTGATCTCAATGTTAAAATGGATCAGCACACCGAGATTCTGCTGATGATGGAGGCCAATCTGCAACGGGTGGCGGACGCCCTGGAGGAAAATACTATTTTTAAAATTTTTTACCTTATAAAAAATATGTTTATGGAAAAAATTAAAAATTAAAAATAAAAAAATGGACACAATCATTTAATAAAATTCAGAAAAAAATCTGCAAAATTCTATTGTTGATTTATTCAAAAACGGGATAAAAGGTAATCCCTCAAACAAACTTAGAAACAATACAACGGAAATAGAAACATTTCATTTTTGGAAAAAAAAAGGGTTAAAAACAATTTATGAGTTTTAATTAACACTTAGCCAAAAACAAAAGGACGATTGGTTTCTTGTCCCCCCAAAAATTAAGAAAACAAAAAAAAGGCGTACAATATTGTTTCCCTTAAAAAGAAACACAAATATTTTAAAAGCCCCCCCCAAAAAAATTGTTAGCTAATTGATTGTATGACCCAGAAATTAGCAGCTGAGTAGTTCACCTGCGTTCGGTTTTTAGCTACTAAAAAAGGTCTATTTGCTAAACACCTTACAAGCAGTTTTGCAATTAAAAGATGATTGTTTTTGTGGCCTCAATTGATAAATCGCTACACCATCGATGAGCTCAGGGAAGTGCGAAGAGACCATCGTCATTGTGGTAGACTATACCAGACCACAAGCTGAGCGAGCAGTCTTAATGGAAATTGGATGAGACAGTGACGTATCACTTGTTCCGTTCACATTTGGCGCTCGCATAAGATAATTTATGTATGCCCCAAAAACGCCTCGACACGCCTGCGTTTTTCCATCTCCACCCCCGTCACAGCCCCAAAACGGACAATTCTGTCATTCACATTTGACATGTCACTTCCTGTTCACTGTGTCTACGATCGACTGAAAAATTACCGCAATCAGACGTACGCACATGCGCACTGTTACACCGACACATGTGTGGTTGTACAACATCGACTGACTACGAACGAGCGGCCGCTTACGAGCGGCTCTGAATCAGGCCCTGAGTTTGAGAACTTGTGTCATAGACCAAACACTAGAGTATTTTTGAAAAACATTTTGCATATAACATTGGCTGGTATTTTACTACAGTAACAACCACTCGCAAAGTGAGTGACGGGTAGTCAGCGTTTTGGGGTGGTAACGGGGGGTGGTTAGAAAAACACAGGCGTGTCTGACCATTTAGACCACGTTTTATGGGTGTAGACTTCGCAGCATGAGGTCACTCTGCGTGTCAGAGCTGCGGTGTCTGTGGATGGTCAGACCTGCCTTACATGGTGCGTGAGCGGCCGATGTGTGGCGATGGTACCGATGATTATACAGGAGAGCTGCGGTGTCTACGGATGGTCACACCTGCCTTACATGCTGTGTGACCGGCTGATGTGTGGCGATGGTACCGATGTTTACACAGGATAGCTGTGGTGTCTGAGGATGGTCAGACCTGCCTTACATGGTGCGTGACCGGCCGATGTGTGGCGATGGTACCGATGATTATACAGGAGAGCTGCGGTGTCTGTGGATGGTCAGACCTGCCTTACATGGTGCGTGAGCGGCCGATATGTGGCGATGGTACCGATGATTATACAGGAGAGCTGCGGTGTCTACGGATGGTCAGACCTGCCTTACATGCTGTCTGACCGGCTGATGTGTGGCGATGGTACCGATGTTTACACAGAATAGCTGTGGTGTCTGAGGATGGTCAGACCAGCCTTACATGGTTTGTGCCCGGCCGATGTGTGGCGATGGTACCGATGATTATACAGGAGAGCTGCGGTGTCTGTGGATGGTCAGACCTGCCTTACATGGTGTGTGAGCGGCCGATGTGTGGCGATGGTACCGATGATTATACAGGAGAGCTGCGGTGTCTACGGATGGTCAGACCTGCCTTACATGGTGCATGAGCGGCCGATGTGTGGCGATGGTACCGATGATTATACAGGAGAGCTGCGGTATCTGCGGATGGTCAGACCTGCCTTACATGCTGTCTGACCGGCTGATGTGTGGTGATGGTACCGATGTTTACACAGGATAGCTGTGGTGTCTGAGGATGGTCAGACCTGCCTTACATGGTGCGTGACCGGCCGATGTGTGGTGATGGTACCGATGGTTACACAGAAGTGCTGCGGTGTCTGTGGCTGGTCAGACCTGCCTTACATGGTGCGTGACCGGCCGATGTGTGGCGATGGTACCGATGGTTACACAGAAGAGCTGCGGTGTCTGTGGCTGGTCAGACCTGCCTTACATGCTGTGTGACCGGCTGATGTGTGGCGATGGTACCGATGTTTACACAGAAGAGCGACACTGGGTGGATATGGGAAAGTAGCAGTGGGCGTCTTTATGCTCGGGGAAGCTTTGGAAGCATGTTTTCGCAGCTGCATTCTGAGCGGAATCGCAGCTGCAATTGCATTAGTGCCCATCTCTGAATTCGGCCCTAAGTGCAGGAATCAATGGTTTACCCCGTACAAGGGTATGTACACCATCAGGGATATAGCACGGGGATGTGCGCCCTCAGGGATATAGCACGGGGATGCGAGCCCTCAGGGATATAGCACGGGGATGTGCAACCTAACTGTATATAGGTCCGGACTGGCCATTGGAATCAGCCTCTATGGAAACGTCCAAATCACTGGATGTCTTATGTAGAATGAGCGATCAAACAAAACAGAAGGATACAAAAATATCTCAGTTATGAAAAAAGTAACCAAAGCAGATGCCACAGCCAGTGCTATATTTCCCACTAGGCACATGAGGCACCACTGGCTGGGGGAGGCACATGAGGCACCACTGGCAGGGGGAAGCAGCATTGGCTGGGGAGGTACATGAGGCACCATTGGCTGGGGGAGGCACATGAGGCACCATTGGCTGGGGGAGGCACATGAGGCACCATTGGCTGGGGGAGGCACCATTGGCTGGGGAGGCACATGAGGCACCATTGGCTGGGGAGGCACATGAGGCACCATTGGCTGGGGGAGGCACATGAGGCACCACTGGCTGGGGGAGGCACAGCACTCCTCCTGCTTCAGAGCAAAGTCTACATCCTCCATGGTGCATCAGGGGGAGTCTGAGGAGCCGGCTCATGTGCAGTCCAGAAGCCGGAAGATTAGGTTCAAGTCAGGGGGAGTCTCAGGAGCGTTTGTATTTGTAATCCGGAAGCCCGGAAGGTGAAGCTCCCACATAAGAGCCCAGCAAAAAGCCCAAAAATACAGATAGCTGGAGGGGGAGGCGTCTCACCAGAATTTAATGGGGGCTGGTTGGAGCTATCGGGCACCCAATAATATTGTGCCTAAGGGCGGCCTGAAGTCTAAATCTGACCCTGGCCACAGTGCAATGTCCAAGAACCAGAATGGCCGCATCGATTGATCAGCGGGTATAGGACATGAATAAATCCATTAGTGCTACTCATGCTGCATAGAGAGCTTCATTACACGATCCATCACTATCCACAGCAAGCAGCGAGACGACAACTCCACCACCCTCCGCTCCCACATGTCCACCAAGGCGTAGTGTGCGCACATGTTATGCTGCGCGCTGAGGAGGGGGCGCTGTGAGCTCCTTAGCCAGGGGCACAGCCAGGAGGGGCACACTCAGCGTGATACTGCCCCCCTCTGCACTGGCACAGGAGACTGCTGTTACTGCTCTGTGGCAGCAGCTTCCCTCTCCCCCCTGCAGGCCACACACGGTCTGCTGACAGGTAATATGGAGGGGCAGCGGCGGACCCAGGCCCCTTCTGCGCCCCTCCAACAAGTACCCGCCCTTTGCCTCCGGTCTGTCAGGGTAACTCACCAGGGCTACAGTGATAGAAATACATCTCCCCGCTGGCCTTATACCCACCCAACTTTCGGAGTAGCACTACGCTGCTGCTGACCCTCCTCCACCCAGTGCTCTGGCGAAAACAGTACCCCCCATCCTCAGGTGTCTTCCCTCAGGAAGGATTTGACACTGACTAGTACAGAGGTGCAGAATATTACTGCCATTACCACCATGACTATATATATATTATATTGGAGCTAGAACCATTCATTTTGGTTTCAACTATTGCTGACCATTCAAGTGCATTGATATTTTATCTGCCTACTACCATTGTGCCTAGATGTTATATTAATGGCAGGGCCAAAACTAGCAATTTTTCACCCGGGGCAAGGCTGTAACTTGGTGCCTCCCCCCCCCAAAAAAAACCCCAACAAAACAAGACAGAAAACCTGCGTGTGGTTTTGTGACACAGTAATGCCCCTTACACAGTATGCCACACTAAGTAATACCTCTTATAACTCATTGTGCCACACAGTAGTTCCCCTTACACATTATGCCACACAGTAATGCCCCTTACATATTATGCCATACAGTAATGCCCCTTACACATTATGCCATACAGTAATGCCCCTTACACATTATGCCATACAGTAATGCCCCTTACACATTGTGCCACACAGTAGTTCCCCTTACACATTATGCCACACAGTAATGCCCCTTACACATTGTGCCACTCAATAGTTCCCCTTACACATTATGCCACACGGTAATGCCCCTTACACATTATGCCACACTAAGTAATACCTCTTATAACTCATTGTGCCAAACAGTAGTACCCCTTACACATTATGCCATATGGTAATGCCCCTTACACATTATGCCACACTAAGTAATACCTCTCATAACTCATTATGCCACACCATAGTACCCCTTACACATTATGCCATACAGTAATGTCCCTTACACATTATGCCACACTAAGTAATAACTCTTATAACTCATTATGCCACACCGTAGTACCCCTTACACATTATGCCATACAGTAATGCTCCTTACAACGTATTATGCCATAGTAATGCCCCTCACACATTATGCCATACAGTATTACCCCTTACACATTATGCCATATAGTAATGCCCCTTAAGTTATAACACATTATGCCACACAGTAATGCCCCTTATAAGTAACACATTATGCCACACAGTAATGTCACAGAATATCCTGTAAGGGTGCTGCAGACACATTATATTTCCTCATAGTTTCCTCAGAAAATGATATGTAATGTGCCCTCTGTTTTTGGCTCTTTACCTTCCTAGGGGCCATAATGAGGCAGCCTGAGCATCCCAGGTGCTGGGGCTTACAGTGCGTTATGCAGCAATTACTCTTTATTAGGTAATCAGAATGTGGCTGTAGAGGTCGCCCCCTCTCAGCTCCTGTCCCTTCCCCTCCATGTCTCTGATCCTCAGCCCCTTTATTAATGTCAGTGTCTCCCCCATGTCACAGGATACTATGAACCCGAGCACACCATGTCAATATCATTATCCCCCACCATCACCACTAGCCATGCTCGGCCTGCCATACCCGACTGGCTGCTGTGCCACCTCGCCGTGTACCTGTTACTCTTACCGGCTGGTGCTGCTGCTCTTTCCTCAATGCCAGGACACTTGAGGTCCTAGTGCCCGCCGCCGTCTCTATCAAATCTGCCAGAAACGACAGGGGAGGCATTGGCCCGCGTGGCTCCCCCTATGCCTGCAGCCATCCAGGCCCCACTCGGCAGCCTATCTAGCTGCCCCTCAAATCAAGCACCTGGTGCATGTGGACCCTAGCCCCCCCCCCCTTAGTTGTGGCCCTGTTAATGGTGCCTTTACTACACAGCAAATTGTATATTTAGTTTTTGATTTATGTTTGCAATCCCATTATATTAGATCACAGGTTTTCAAACTCAGTCCTCAGGACCTCAACCAGTGCATGTTTTCCAGATCTCCTCATAGAATCATAAGTGAAATAATTAGCTCCACCTGTAGATTTTTTTTAAAATGTGTCAGTGAGTAATGACTACACCTGTGCACCTGCTGGGTGACCTGGAAAATGTGACCTGTGTGGGGTCCTGAGGACGGAGTTTGAGAACCACTGTATTAGATCATGCGCGCTGTCATTTGGTATCACACATCACCATCTCTGGGCTGGTTGTCTTCTCTCTGATAAATACTGTTACTGTGAGTTCGGCACCACCTAGTGGTGGTTTATTTTAATATACCTATGATAATGTAGGGTGCTTTCACTATGTTCTCAGGGTCCAATTCAGACCCGCTCGCTAGGATGCATTTGCACTCAACCAGCCGATGTTTGCATGCGTACGCATCGCAGTGCGCATACCAGTTTGTGCGATCACCAGTCGATCGCCCAATGTGCATAGGCGCCCTGCTAGTTTGAGTGACAGGATGAGGCATTTGTGGGTGGTGACAGGGGTTGGTGGTGCGAATGCAGGCGTGTCTGGTCATCTTAATGCCATTTCAGAGGCATTAATTAAGATGCAGCATTATAGTACATGTCACATGCCTGTATTTTACACTGAAGCACTCGCAGTGCTTGCGGTAGGGTATGGTTAAATACAAGTGCTGCGTATGCATTCGATGGTATTCAATGTTACCGATGGTTGCATACACTTCCTGGAGTTGACGTGCATTAGTGGGCATTTTAAGACAGGCTAGTGGGCATCTAGTCACACACCACGCTAAGACATAGTGGGCGTACTAATGCCTTGCTGTGCGATCACGGGATTTGCATACGCTGGCTGTGTGTACATGCATCTAGCGAGCGGGTCTGAATCGAGCCCTCTGCTCCCTGTGATTTTGCTGACTCTCTTTAGTATGTTACCATTACTGTTTTGGTTTATTATGTATTTTCACAGTGCACCTGAGAGGAAGTGTTCCTTGCGTGTTCCATTATATTTTATACTACTACTGGTAACTCCATTTAGCAGTCCTGACACACCCCTGTCTCCTCCTTTATAAAGGGTCCCTGCTCTTTACATGTCCTCTCTAATGATTGGCCAAGTCCTTTTTTTTAGTGGCTGGCCACACCCCTTAAGCTTGGGCCACTACCACTGCATTCCTTGGTGGGCCCTTCATGACCCCAGTGCGACACTGCTGACACCTCTACTTCCTCCCTGATTGAATACCTGCAACATGGCTAAACCCAAACAAACCGTGTCTGAGCAATGCTCGTTACCACTCCAACCCCATCAAGATCCACTAGTAGAGTTTCTCAAGTGAGCAGGGCAGTGGCGTCCTTCCCCGCCGTGACACCCAGTGTGGGGAGGACTGCAGTTCACGTGACCTAGCCGTGCACCAAGAAAAAGGGATGTGGCCTCGTAGGTAGGACGTGACCTCATGGCCCATACCGCCATTGTTATCACTTCGGGGCAGGGGGGTCCCGGAGGTACCGACTGCCCCCGGTGACCACTCTGTGTACAGTGCCGGCTCCCTCACTGTGTCAGGAGCCGAGTACTGAACCTAATGCTACAGTGCAGAACCCGGCTCCTGTCACTGAGGAGGAGTCAGCACCTTGGTGACACCCAGGTGAGGCCCGCACCCCCTTTGTGCCTCCACTGCAGGTGGGGAATAACTCGGCACCTAATGATGCTGTGGCAACAACCCTGCAAGGAAACACTGCAGATGGAAATGCAGGTAAGGATGTGCTGCTGTCGAGGAAACCAAACACCAGAGTTTTAAACAACACTGGAAGAAAACTATACTGGAGAGTATAACTCTGGATTAGGAGCACCTATGTAGAACATTATTAATACTCAGGCACTGGAGGAGAGCACTGAGCAGGTTCTTATAGTGGCTGGCTGATGGGTGATTCCCTGCATGGGTCATCAGTGCTGGAGGTTAGTGGTAACATCTGAGAGAGGCGGAATATCATCTTTAGCCTGAGGCTGAGCCCAGCTGGGTCCTGTTGAGGATTCTAATTGGGAAGGCCATCAATCAGTGGCCTGCTGAGTTTTGGAGATGGCCCAGTGGTGTCCATGCCTGCTGGTACTGACAGTGATACTAAACATATCCTCGTGTCACTCTAAACTTTCACCACCTCTCAGGCCACCTCCATGCATTCATTAGCCAATAAGGATGACTACTTGGAGAATCGTCACTGGCAAAACAATATGCACTTTGTGGGGACAGGCTCTTTTTGACTACATGGGCTCTACTTTAGTCTTTGCCCTTAACCATCAGACTGAGCAAATTGATAGAGTGCATCTCTTTGCACAGGAACGACAGGAGGTAGTGGCAGAAACTGCCCTATCATTGCTAAATTTTTGTACTACTTATTTAAATATATTAAAATAATTGGTGGTTAATGACAGTTACAGTGGTCCAGAAATCTAAAATCTTTTCTCCTGTCTGCAATTTCCTAGTAGATAATACCAAACGGTCTGCCTTACACGTACTTTATCTGGCCAAATTGAAAGTCACTGATAATGGGCAAACTTTAATTTTTGATGATTCAGTTGCTGCTCGGACACACAATAATCCCTGTCGGGGGTCAGCGTCCTGCTCTGCTTCATCCTCGTTCCATGTCTCGTTCCTGATGTAGGGATGATGCTACTTGTCATGGAGTTTGTGACTCATTTAGAATGAGTAAACCTGTTAAGGTACTTTACATAATATTATCTTTGTATTCAAGGTATTTCTGTATACTGTAGCTACAGTACAATATTTACTTTATTGGAAATATTATCTCCCAGTTTATGACAGTTTACGTTTTTCTAAATCAGTACAGTTAAATTATTTTGTACTGCTCTTATGTTACTGTTTTTCATTTACAGTACTTACGTTTTTTTTTTTTTTATTCCTGGTGACCTCTGGTCCTCATACCACGGCTGACCGCTGCTTTTATATGATTGGAAAATATTTAAAAAATATATTAAAGCATATTCGATTGTTTTTTATTTAGTTTTTCATTAGTTTGTATTGTAGACTTGGATCCATTTTCTAATCAGCTTTTGCCTTGACCCGGGAGCTGTCCTCTTCCCCATTTTTTGGACTCTCCCTTACTCATTGCGATGAGAGGGATCCCCCCCCTGCTATCCTTCCATCAGGTATAACATACCCACTTACTGTATGGGGATAGGATACAGTGGCGTAACTTTAACCCAGGTGCCCGGAGGCAAGATAAATGTTTGTGCCCCCCCCTAGCACCTATGCCAGCCCCAGCTGCTGCCACCCCCTATGTAGTTCCTTTTATACAGTTCCTCCAGTAGTGGTCCCCCTATGCAGTACCTCCAGTAGTGGTCCCCCTATGCAGTGCCCCCAGTAGTAAGGTCCCCGATAGTGCTAAAGTAGTGAGGGCCCCTGTAGTGCCCCCAATAGCAAGGCCCCTGTAGTCATGACGTCACTCCCATAGTGCACTACGCAACCCAGAAGACGGAGCTCAGGAGTGAGCTCCGTCCTCTGGCTGCTCCTGGCGCCGGGGGTAGGAAGAAAGGAGCGGGCACCCGCTGGTAACATACTCAGTGGGCGCCTGGCAAATGGAGGGTAAAGGGGGTGCGACCGCTCCCCCTGCACCCTCCATAGTTAAGCCACTGGAGGCGGAGCGCCGATCAGCGGCTTTCCTTCTCCATGCAGGGCCCGGTGACAATGAAGCCAGGTGCCCCCTTCAGGGCTGGCGTCCGGCGGCAAATGACTCCATTGTCTCCGGGAGTTCCGCCACTAATTAGGATGACAACCTACAAAAGCTCACATACATTGCCTTCACAGATATATCCTTCTCTTAATGTCACCTCCTGGAATTGGGTGGGGTGAATTGAATAGCCCCATTAAACATAAAAAAGTCTCCACATATTTGAAAAAAAAAAAATCAGATGTAGTTTATTTTCAGGAGACGCATTGGAAACTTGGTGATGACTCTTCCTTACGGGATGAGTGGATTACAAAATGCCTTTCAGCCAAGAGATCAAATTAAGGAATCTGTAGCATAGTTCACTTGGACTCCTACAGATGTCATTTGCTGGATTATGAACATCTTGTTAATATACTTGTTCATGCCTCTGCATGCACTCAGTCTGGTACCGTACAGTGAACACCAAAGGATTATCCTCCTCATCAGACCTTTATATGCTGCCTGCAGGGCTGTCCACATTTCATGTGCTTTCCTAAGAATTATGTCATCTGGGTCATTTGTGATTTTCCACATCTCCCACTTCAGCTGCATCTCCACAGCAAATTCCACATGGCACGACTCACTGAACCTCTCAGTTTTATGAAGGTCATGCTGGCTGCTGCACTGGGCATTTTCTGGGTTGATCCAAACAAACAGGACTTCACTTTCTTCTTCACAAGCAGGGTACTGGGCCCATAACCTATAGCAAGGCCCCTGTAGTCATGACGTCACTCCCATAGTGCACTACGCAACCCAGAAGACGGAGCTCAGGAGTGAGCTCCGTCCTCTGGCTGCTCCTGGCGCCGGGGGTAGGAAGAAAGGAGCGGGCACCCGCTGGTAACATACTCAGTGGGCGCCTGGCAAATGGAGGGTAAAGGGGGTGCGACCGCTCCCCCTGCACCCTCCATAGTTAAGCCACTGGAGGCGGAGCGCCGATCAGCGGCTTCCTTCTCCATGCAGGGCCCGGTGACAATGAAGCCAGGTGCCCCCTTCAGGGCTGGCGTCCGGCGGCAAATGACTCCATTGTCTCCGGGAGTTCCGCCACTAATTAGGATGACAACCTACAAAAGCTCACATACATTGCCTTCACAGATATATCCTTCTCTTAATGTCACCTCCTGGAATTGGGTGGGGTGAATTGAATAGCCCCATTAAACATAAAAAAGTCTCCACATATTTGAAAAAAAAAAAATCAGATGTAGTTTATTTTCAGGAGACGCATTGGAAACTTGGTGATGACTCTTCCTTACGGGATGAGTGGATTACAAAATGCCTTTCAGCCAAGAGATCAAATTAAGGAATCTGTAGCATAGTTCACTTGGACTCCTACAGATGTCATTTGCTGGATTATGAACATCTTGTTAATATACTTGTTCATGCCTCTGCATGCACTCAGTCTGGTACCGTACAGTGAACACCAAAGGATTATCCTCCTCATCAGACCTTTATATGCTGCCTGCAGGGCTGTCCACATTTCATGTGCTTTCCTAAGAATTATGTCATCTGGGTCATTTGTGATTTTCCACATCTCCCACTTCAGCTGCATCTCCACAGCAAATTCCACATGGCACGACTCACTGAACCTCTCAGTTTTATGAAGGTCATGCTGGCTGCTGCACTGGGCATTTTCTGGGTTGATCCAAACAAACAGGACTTCACTTTCTTCTTCACAAGCAGGGTACTGGGCCCATAACCTATTGATATGAACTATTGGGGTAGAACCTGGGTGTTTATGTGAAAAGGAGGTTAATCCACACAGTGAGTCCTTAACCATGATTGCAGATTTATTGGTAACAGCGGTAAAAACTGTAACACAGTGGTGACAGGGTTGATAACAGCGGTGGTTGTAAGTTACAAGGCTATATAGGTTTTATTTCAAAGTGGTTTTTTTGTAAGTGGTATTATCAGGGGCATCGGGAGGGGGGGGAGTGGATACAGATTACAGATTACCCGGGCCCGGGCTTCCTGAGGGGCCTGGCGCCGCCCCCCCCTCCCTCACAGCAGCCCAGCTCACAGCGTGTGCTGAGCTGCAGTGGAGACTGCTTGTCTCACAGCAGTCTAATATTCCTGTGGGGGGGGGAGCGATCACACTGATCGTGCCCCCCCTGGCTTTGCACCAGGCTGAGGGGGCTCAGAGTGCCCCCCTCCCTAGTGCGAAGCGGCACTGCAAAACTTTTTTTTACAGGAAGGGGGCATGGCCACGCCTCCTGTGATTAGGCCACTCCCCCTATTACCCGAGCCCGCAGCTGCTCTCGGCAGGCCTGCGTATTATATGCACAGCATAATTTAGACAGGAGACCTTACTAGCTTTATCCTCTGTGATCAGTAAGGGATGATGTTTCCCTTCTTACCCTGCAGGTAATATATTGGGACCAGTCATCTGACATAGAAATACCATTGCGGTATGATTATACTGTTTTCATAGGTACTTTGTTATTAATTATTATCTGCAAAAACCAGAGTGACTTAAGGTCTTGCAATTTAACAATTTATTATCTCCTAGATACATGGGATGCTGTTTAGGCTCTGTCTGTTTGTATTAAGGGGCACATCCACTAGACGATCTACTCCCTGTCCAATCTCTAAACGATTTTCCCTTGATTTTTTTCCCTTGAAATTTTATCTTTCAGTCTGAACGATTTGCAAACGATCTTTAATAGATCAAGTGAAATTGACCTGCATATTTGGTCGACTGACGAGACGATCAAATGACCAGTGAGAGCACGCATTTTTGATCGTTAACAACCAAACACTGCACGATTTATAAACGATTTTTAAACGATTGAACGATAACGACGTTGTTATCGTTTAATAGCCTGCTAAAATCATGTAGTGGATGCCCCCCTTTAGAATTTTATGACTTGTATCTGGTGTGGGTGAGGTTATTGGGGGATGGGGTGTAATCAGTGACTACACATGTATACTTCACTATATACCCAGTAAGTTACAGGCTGCATAGGTCTTTATTTCAAAGTGATTTTTTTCTAAGTGGTATTACATGCTGAACATAATTTAAAGAGTTAGACAGGAGATAAACAGGAGGAACACAGGAGGACAACATTTAAAAAAAACTTTACAACTTGAAAATAATTGAAATGGATCTTCTGAGCTTCTGGATACTCTATAACTCTGCCACCAGTTTTCATTATAACCTGAACACACCTTTTGCCAGCAGCCTGCTTCAGCATTGCAAGCAACTACCAGTTGGATTGCTGAATTTAAATTTTTGAATATATGTTTTTTGACCCTACACTGTTTATATCATTCCTGTATCACTGTCAATTTATCTCTTCACCACTGCAGTATCTACCATTGTTTAACACCTTCTCATCTATAAGAATACTTTATCCTTAATTTAAGGTCCTGAAACTTTAACAGCTCTAAACTCATTTTGTTTATTAGATACTATTGTAGTTGTGCCTTTACATCTACTAACACTGTTCTTCCTTTTGTCTGATTTTTAGACATTTTAACTGTACTATTCCTGTATCTCACTCTCATCACTACTACTGCTGTTTTCTTCCCTCCCTAATCCCTGATCTACGCAATGTCTCTCTTTTCTTCTACTCCCCCCCTCACTCAGAAGCTACATAATACTGTCCTCTACCACCAGTTCTTTTCTCCCTCCATAGTCTCCTCCACCTTCTCCTCTCCTTCCTTCCTCTCCTCTGTCTCCCTTCATCCCATCTAGTACTCTCCACTGCATCTCCCATAACTCCTAAGCCCTGCACCCTCCAAGTTACACCTCTTCTTCTTCTCAACCCACACCACACTAAACCTCCATCTTGCCCACCACCTGCTGTCACCCTTCCTCACTCAGAAGCCCACCACATACCCACACTCTCCTTATCCCCCTGCTCTAAATCAATCTCAACCCCACACTACAGCAACCCTAACAGTCTCCTTCTCTCTCCTACCAACTGTTTCCCTCTCTCCTATCTCCTCTGGAAAGCCAGCCCTGTCTATAATCATCTGGTCCCTATCCATGACTGCTTCATATTCAACTCCTTCAATCTCCTAGCCATCACCAAATCCTGGACTTACCCATCTGACACCACTTCTCCTGCAGCTATCTCCTCATATTCTTTCACATTCCTTGGCCTGGAGGTTGCCACAGTGTTGGTGTTGGGGTACTTCTATCATCTCGTCACTGCCACCAACTCTTACCTTCTAAACTCTCCACTTCATTATTTGCTTTCAATGCTCATATCAGTGGCCTTTTCCAACTTCCTCGAGTAGCTGCCTTTCCTAGTCCCCCTGGACTTAGCTCAGAATTCCATGCTAACTCTGCTTCTGGGCTCCTAACCTTGAAATGGGCTCTCAAGACCCATTTCTTCCTGAAAGCTTTCCAGCTCTCATCCTAACCCACTACTCCATGTCCCTTCTTCACATTCCAGCCCATCTGTGTCACCCCTGTCTGTCTACCCCTCCCCTTTAGAATGTAAGCTCTCACGAGCAGGACCCTCTTCCCTCATGTGCTTCTCCTTCACTTACTCCTACTTTAATTCACAATAGCACCTGACACTTGGTTGCTGACACCCTGCTGCTTATTTATGTGTTCTGCACAAATCGTGTACTTGTCCTGCATTGTTTGTACTGCTAATAACTGTTTTCTTGTGTGCTCATTTGTTTATGTACTATGTAAGGCGCTGCGGAACCCTTGTGGCGCCATATAAATAAAGGATAATAATAAATATCAGCTGTAATACAGGTAATATACAGCTGCAATCTGTTTCACCCTTGAGCAGCCATGCACTGCACAGTGATGAGCGCAGGCTCCCGTCTGTGCTGTGAGGTCATACCCCTGGGCGCAGGCTCCCGTCTGTGCTGTGATGTCATACCCCTGGCATCACAGCACATAGGAGAAGGAGACAGGGCAGGAGAGCATTTATCTCCAACATTCATTGCCTAGAAAAAGTAGCCTGTGTAATCCCTAACACCTGTAGCCATACAGTGCGGGGCACAGAATCAGTGGCGTAACCATAAATTTTATCCCCCCCTGCCAAAAAATTTCTGGCGCCCCCCCTCCCCAATTGTTGCTGGGGCGAGGTGGAGAGGAGTGTGAGAGGTCGATTATTTATATATATATATATATATATATATATTATATATACACACACACACACACATTCACCCGTACAATGTACTTCTATCTTTTACTATCAGTCACACAGTATTATTCAGTATATGTATATATTATCTAATATATCTATATATTATGTACACTGTATAGTGTCAGTCAGTAAAAGTTAGATGTACATATGTATGTGTGTGTATATATATATATACAGTGTAAAAATGAAAAAGACATGTACATAACTAGTTGCATGTACAGTGAAGAGATGATATAGCTGACTTGTCCCTTACCGCCTCCCCCTTATCTGTTGCTGAGTGACACTGACAGGAGCGGGATGGATCTGGGCCCGGGATGCCAGCTGGACTCGGACCGGTGGTGAGGTGAGGTGGCTCTGCAATGCCCATGGGAGGAACTGCTGTAGCCTGGCATGCGCAGCAGCTCCTCCTCGGTCATTATCCTTTTGCTTCAAACACAGCTTCAGCCCATGTGCGGAAGCTGCCCCTGGAGACTGAAGGGGACACGCTGCTAATCACACGGCAGCCGGCCACGCAGCAAAATCAGCCCGGCTGGAGGGAACTTAGGGGAGGACGGAGCCAGCCCAGCAGGAACTCTCCTGGGCTCCCAGCGGCACAATCCGCCCCTGAAGGATTATTCAGACAGCATTCATCCAGCTGGCAGCCCTGTATCACTGCCAGTGATTAACTGGATCGCGACTCCCACGCGACTGCAGGTCACCCGCAGTCCTCACCTCAGGATTGATCAGCACAGGTGCAGCCGCAGCTGGCAGCCCTGTATCACCGCCAGCTCGCTGCTCCCATGCACCGGCGGCCCGCCTGTCAGTTACTCCGGTGCAGGCACAGCAGTCAGTGAGGCTGCCTCTCTCCCCTCACTTCATTGATGCCGGCACCTCCCTCATTCGGCGTCGCCCCCAAGCCACTGCGGGGGCTGCAGGGACAGTAGTTACGCCACTGCACACAATAATATATACAGCCCCCAGGCACCGCATAGCTACTACCAGACAAAGGTCCTCGGTCATCTATCTCTCATCTGCTCATATAGGTTCAGAGGTTTGTGCGATTCAGCCTAAAAAGATAGATCACCTCTGAGAAGAATCCCAGGCCCATCCGGGATCCATAGGAACGTCACCAATATTCCCTGACGGGGCCCTGGATCTGGTGATGTTCCTGCTTTCTCCTCCTGCACTGCTTCTCATTCACATTGAAATGAACAGCCATGACTGCAGCCACACAGAAGTGACATGGGATCAGGTCATGTTTATACAGGGTTTACATGTGTTCTAATAGGCCACATATGTGTAATGTGTGTGTCCATAGATGCAGCTGCTGTGTGTATAGCGTACAGCTCTGAATCCGTCCCCCTGACAGTGACTTGTGGTGAGGGGGCACACATGAAGATGGGTCTGAGTGCTGGGAGCCTGCCTCACCCCCTACTCACTGTAACATTCCCCTCACTACACTAAGCTTCAGTGTCCATTGATTCTTCTACCTGCATCACTGAATTTTCTCTTGCTGCTGCTGACTCAGCTCCGAACTCTAAACACTGCAGTGCACTTCCTGGTCACATGTCACATCCAAGGTGTCCATCAGTGCTCAAGGCACACCCCCCATACTCAGAGCAAGGAATGCCTCTATCAGCTCTCTTTCTGTGCAGCTTACTGCCCGTGGTGTGACCCCGCCCCCAGCTCTGCAAGCAGTGTCTGACTGTACAGAAGCGAGGCTGAGCTATTGCTGCCTCATCTCTCATATCCCTGCAGTACCAGGGAGTTCCACAAAGCTGGTGAGTGTTACCTAAATAAATTATTACAATAAAGAAAGAAGGAGTTTATAAATTATACATTTATTCATAGTATTATTCTAATAATTTTTATATCAAATCTCAGGAATATGACAGGGGAGGCTCTGCCTACCCTGCCTGTATGTCACTGGACCCTAAGTATCCAACTCTCTGTGGACACCTAACTACCAGAACAATTCAGCAGTGCTACAGTGCGGGGACACACAATCCAATAATTGGCTGTCCCTGAGATCCCTATACGGGATATAGTTGAGATCCCGGTGGTCAGGATGCTGGTGCTGGTATCCGGACACCAGTCAGAAACCCAGCGCCAGCATCCCAACTGCTGGCATCCTGAAGGTTAAGACGAGGGTTAAGTTTAGACTGCGGGGAGAAGGGCCGTAGCTAAGGTAGTACGGCCGGTGCCATGGCACAGGGCACCAGAGATCAGGGGGTGCTGTTTGGGCCTGTCAAATTTCTGTTTATTATCATTCTTGCTTGTAGCTTCCTCTTATTTCATCCCCAGCATCTCATGGCCTCTCCCATCTCTTCCCTCACCCTTCCCCATGAGGCCATGGCCCTCTCTCAGGTGCACTATATTATGTCCCTATTTATCCCCAGCATCTCCTGGCCTCTCCCATCTCTTCCCTGACCCTTCCCCATGAGGCCATGGCCCTCTCTCAGGTGCACTATATTATGTCCCTATTTATCCCCAGCATCTCCTGGCTCCCCTATCTTTTCCCTGGCCCTTCCCCATGAGGCCATGGCCCCTTCTCAGGTGCACTATATTATGTCCCTATTTATTCCCAGCATCTCCTGGCCTCCCCTGTCTCTTCCCTGGCCCTTCCCCATGAGGCCATGGCCCTCTCTCAGGTGCACTATATTATGTCCCTATTTATCCCCAGCATCTCCTGGCCTCCCCTATCTCTTCCCTGGCCCTTCCCCATAAGACCATGGCCCTCTCTCAGGTGCACTATATTATGTCCCTATTTATCCCCAGCATCTCCTGGCCTCTCCTATCTCTTCCCTGGCCCTTCCCCATGAGGCCATGGCACTCTCTCAGGTGCACTATATTATGTCCCTATTTATCCCCAGCATCTCCTGGCCTCCCCTATCTCTTCCCTGGCCCTTCCCCATGAGGCCATGGCCCTCTCTCGGGTGCACTATATTATGTCCCTATTTATCCCCAGCATCTCCTGGCCTCTCCTATCTCTTCCCTGGCCCTTCCCCATGAGCCCATTCCCCTTTTTTGGGTGCATTATGTCCCTTTGAAAAATGAGGGGGGCGCCAATGCTCTTTCTGGCATAGGGTACCAAAAAGCCTAGTTACGGCTCTGGCGGGGAGGGTTAGGGTACTTACCGGCAGGTGTCGGTATTCTTTCTAATTTTGGCTTTAAACTTTAGGTAAATCTCCAAAATAAATTCCTAAGGTGACAGAAGTTGATTCTGGTGCTTAGTTGCAACACAAGAGTCTCAAACATTTTTTGCCCTAAGTCCCGGACCTTAAATCACGTCCGAAAAATAAAATTCCAAAAGTGCCCCAATTTTGTCTTTAAACTTTAGGTACTTCGCCATAATAAATCCCTGAAGCAATGGAAGTTGATACTTGTGCAATCAGTCTGGATGCTGGATCCCGTACCCAACCCCCTAATATTGCTAGAAAACTAGCTGTGATGTCATAGCCCACCACCATTATAACACTTTAGTATAAATAGATGTACAATAACATACATTATGTACAGTTACAATCCAGAAAATAGCAAAGTACAGTATGTTATATAATAACTACTGTAACACAGATAAATGTTGGAATGTCAATTCTCCTGGCAACGTTAGCGAGGAAAGTTCCCCCTACCCTTCCCTCATCATCTGAAGGGTCTCTACTGTGCATACAGGTGTTCATTTACCCCCAGGTCTCTACTGTCTCTACTGTACATACAGGTGTTCATTTACCCCCTGTTCTCTACTGTGCATACAGGTGTTCATTTACCCCCAGGTCTCTACTGTACATACAGGTGTTCATTTACCCCCAGGTCTCTACTGTGCATACAGGTGTTCATTTACCCCCAAGTCTCTACTGTGCATACAGGTGTTCATTTACCCCCAGGTCTCTACTGTGCATACAGGTGTTCATTTAGCCCCAGGTCTCTACTGTACATACAGGTGTTCATTTACCTCCATGTCTCTACGGTGCGTACAGGTGTTCATTTACCTCCATGTCTCTACGGTGCGTACAGGTGTTCATTTACCCCCAGGTCTCTACTGTGCATACAGGTGTTCATTTACCCCCAGGTCACTACTGTACATACAGGTGTTCATTTACCCCCAGGTCTCTACTATGCATACAGGTGTTCATTTACCCCAGGTCTCTACTGTACATACAGATGTTCATTTACCCCCAGGTCTCTACTATGCATACAGGTGTTCATTTACCCCAGGTCACTTCTGTGCATACAGGTGTTCATTTACCCCCAGGTCTCTACTGTACATACAGGTGTTCATTTACCCCCAGGTCTCTACTGTACATACAGGTGATCGTTTTCTCCCACTCCCAGGTCTCTACTGTACATACAGGTGCTCATTTTCCCCCAGGTCTCTACTGTGCATACAGGTGTTCATTTACCCCCAGGTCTCTACTGTACATACAGGTGATCATTTTCTCCCACTCCCAGGTCTCTACTGTACATACAGGTGCTCATTTTCCCCCAGGTCTCTAATATGCATACAGGTGTTCATTTACCCCCAGGACTCTATTGTGCATATAGGTGTTCATTTGCCCCCAGGTCTCTACTGTGCATACAGGTGATCATTTACCCCCAGGACTTTATTGTGCATACAGGTGTTCATTTACCCCAGATCAATACTGTGCATACAGGTGTTCATTTACCCCCAGGTCTCTACAGTGCATACAGGTGTTCATTTACCCCCAGGTCTCTACTGTGTATACAGGTGTTCATTTACCCCCAGGTCTCTACTGTACATACAGGTGTTCATTTACCCCCAGGTCACTACTGTGCATACAGGTGTTCATTTACCCCCAGGTCTCTACTGTGTATACAGGTGTTCATTTACCCCCAGGACTCTATTGTGCATACAGGTATTCATTTACCCCCATGTCACTACTGTGCATACAGGTGTTCATTTACCACCAGGTCTCTACTGTACATACAGGTGTTCACTTACCCCCAGGTCTCTACTGTACATACAGATGTTCATTTACCCCCAGGTCTCTACTGTACATACAGTTGTTCATTTACCCCCAGGTCTCTACTGTGCATACAGGTGTTCATTTACCCCCAGGTCTCTTCTGTGCATACAGGTGCTCATTTACCCCAGGCCTCTTCTGTGCATACAGGTGCTCATTTACCCCCAGGTCTCTCCTGTGTATACAGGTGTTCATTTACCCCCAGCTCTCTACTGTGTATACAGGTGTTCATTTACCCCCAGGTCTCTACTGTGTGTACAGGTGTTCATTTACCCCCCGGTCTCTACTGTACGTACAGGTGTTCATTTACACCCAGAATTACACCCTGTAGTTTGGAGTTATGACACTATTTCCTTAGCAAGTAAACATAATAAACTGTATGCCCACTACTGTAATGCTTTATGAACACATTTTCCTTGCCCTAAAGTTATACGAGGGTGGGTAAATAAGTTAACATGACCTCTCATTGTGTAAATATTCAGCTCGTTCATATACATACTGTATAATGAATAGTATGGCCTTGTTACAGATTATTTTTGCACATAGTCCCCATACTTGTCAGTGCAGTTGTACCAATGGTATGCTTTCTACCCTCTTGTGCTTCTCCCTACTGTAATTTAATTTATCTCTAACTCCCCACTAGGGCATCCAACACTCGGCTGATTATATGGGTGTAGAGGTCACTAATATAGCAATGTGTATTATACATGTCCATGTCCTGCTTTGCATTGTATTGTATTGTAAGTCGCTGGTTACTTATTTGTTTATGTGCTATGTAAGGCGTTGCGGAACACTTGTGCGCCATATAAATAAATGATAATAATACTCCAAGGCATCTATCTCGGCATAGAGGAAATCAGTGTGAAGAGCCTGAAGCCAGGGCATGGCGCTTGCTGAACCTCACCGACAGTTGCAAATCGCCTTCCGTCCACGTTCTTCTTTAGTGGTCCAAAGAGATGGACTCAGTGCGAGGTGAGGGCTGTAGGGAGGATGGTCCAGTACCTCCCAATGGTAGCGCCATTACAACTCACGTGTGTGGTTGGCTGGGTGTGGCCTGGCGTTATTGAGCAGTAATACGACGCCTGTTTGCAGCAAGCCTGGTCGTTTTCGATCCATTGGGGTGATGGATCCAGAGTATTAATCCAATTGCCATGTATAAGGGGCAGAAAGGAATTTATTTACCCCATTTATCCATGCCCAGAGTAGTGTTCCATACATTTGGGGGTTTATTCTGTCTCCCTCTAGAAGACATCTAGGGGGGTATATTTACTAAAGTCTGGGTTGCCCATAGCAACCAACCAGATTTAGCTATTATCTCCAAGAAGGTGCTAAATAAATGATAAGTAGAATGTGATTTGTTGCTATGGGCAACATCCCCACTTCTATAAACCCGCACTTTAGTAAATATGCCCCATAGAATGTTTAAATGGTTGGTCTTGAATGACTCCTTCTCCACCTCCCCAGCTATATCTAACAATGTAAGATTACTAAGATCTCACCTGGACAGGAAAGATCCTGTAGCCAGGGGCAATTACGCACCTCTGGATGGGATTTATAGGTGCTTTCCATGTCAGTTATCCATAATGGAGACGTTATCTCCAAAACAAACATAAATAAACTGTTTGTGTGCAGCGCTGCCAACGCACCTATTACCGTGATATATTGCTGCTGACTGCATGACCACATGGCCCCGGGCTTAGTAATTACCACATAACATACAGAGATAATTAAGATGAATAAGAGACAAGTGCATTAAATCACCTTTTCTCATTATTTCACGGGGTAATATGGTACAAACTACAGTTTTCCTAATACTGGTTCTATATCTAGCCCGTTGACACCAGAGCTTGCACTCCATTCATTATTCTTTTCTGTCTTTAACACATGTTGGTTGACCAGGACCCGTTGGCCATTTTCATAGACATACAGTACCCCGACACTGAGGTGTAAGGGTAAATAACATGTTCTTATAGCTGGATTGTGTTTCAGTATAGATCATTGATCATTGTGGGAGGGATAATCCATTCCCCCAACAGACTTCCATATTATATATACAGGGGCAGGGGCAGAATTCTATAGGAGGAAATCAAACGTCGTCCTGCACTGAAATACATTGCAGACATATTTTCCTGTTCCCTACAAGAAATGAAATGATACACTCGCATTCCTCCCAACATGACCCTCTCCAGGAGGGACACAATGCTCTGGTCCTGGACTTCCCTGATAATATATGATTGGTGGAGGCTCCAGGGGTGGGGTTGCAGCACAGTCCAAGATTCAAATAGGGGAGTCACACCAACTGCCAGTGAGTCCCAGCCAGTGATGTTGGCAGTGTGTGAGATGACAGTTGGTGTGACTCCCCTATTTGAATTTTGAACTGTGCTGCAGCCCCAGCTCTTACCAGGGAAATCCAGGACCAGAGCATTGTGTCCCTCCTGGAGAGGGTCATGTTGGGAGGTATGCATACTGTTCCTGTTCCCTACAAGAAATGAAATGATACATCCTGTTCCGATCTGATTATGGAAGTACGTTCAGCTCCACCGATCTCACTGATATGTATAGAGACAGTACCTGAACCTTTACCAGACGCTTGCTTTATTATCTAACCTCTGGGTCACAGTGTTCTAAGAGGGACCAATTGGATCACATTTCCACTTTGGACATTACTCTGCAGAATGAGGAAAAATAAAATGATCTGCAGGTTATATTTAGCCCGGATAGTGCTGATATAATCTTTATAATTCTCTGTGTTGAATATTTGAGGTCAGCGAATTTCCTCCTATTGATCAGATGCCGCCGGCTCATTACATGTCTTGTTCAGAGCCTAAATAATTCTCAGAATAAGTAGAAGTACTATAGTATTGTTTCCGATCGGCGCATATTTAGAAGTCAGTCCAGCTCCACAAACACACATAACTACGCGCATCATTCCTGGGGTGGGATGTACTACATGGAAAATGTGATAAAAACCCTGTTTTCTGGGTTTTACCGCATCCTCCACATGTACTATTGGTTGTCAGCCGGGGCTCCAACGCGGAGGGTAACGCCAGCTTTTGCTGGCATTACCCCATAGAAGCCTATGGGCTTCTACCACATCAGGCTGGTATGAGGGATCCGATCGGATCCCTCCCAGCATGCCCTGCTCCCGCTGCATCACTCTAAGCACGCCTAGAGGGACTCCTGGGTCATAAACGCGGAGGTCCAGGGAGCAGCGCTAATCACAAAGTACAGCTCTTATCAGAAGAGCTGTCCTCTACGGTACTGTGCAGCTGCTTGCCGGGCAGTCATCAGGGCTGTGACTGAGCCGGCCGGCAGCAGCTACATGCAGAGAGGACCAGAGCACAGTGCTGTCAGGCTCAGCACTGCAATGCATACTGGGTAATAACTCACAGTAGTCTCTGCAGTGGGGTCAGAGGAGCATGTGCTGAGCTCTGATTGGAGGAGCCCATCACATGCTCCTCTGACCCAGCAGCAGCGCAGCCTCATGGGTGTGACTCATTGTGAGGCTGTGACTGCTGGGTAGTGTCTACATCCCCATCACGGAGAGCACCCAGATGTCATCAGCCAGTGTCCAGCATCATGCCCTACCATCCAAGTGGGCATAGAGGGGGTATATAACCATGTGCGAAGCGTGGCGAGCCCGCAAGGGGGCAACTTCTTTCTTTAGCTGGCCTTAATGGCCGTGAACTGCACTTCCGCCCTCACTCACGTCACTTCCAGGTCCCTAGCATATACACATACAAACTTCCAAGAGAGGAGAAAGAATGTCCTATTTTGGCGCACAAGTATGAAATATATATATAAAATATAACTTTTAATAATGTAATCTATTAAAAAGCCGTCAAGTGAAATATTAAAATGTTTATTCATGTGCAGGCTCGGATAGGTTTGAGTTTGCACGTGGAGTTTGGATTTTTCCCTCCAAAAAAACGGAACTCAGAACGAGGCAAAACGTCATCTTACATGGACGAACATCATCATTCCTGGACAAAAGACCAGGAATGATGATGTTCGTCCATGTAAGATGACGTTTTGCCTCGTTCTGAGTTCCGTTTTTTTGGAGGGAAAAATCCGAACTCCACGTGCAAACTCGAACCTATCCGAGCCTGCACATCCCTAAGAAAAATTAAAGAAATATTTAAAATACACGCTGAATCATTATTGGCTGCTGTTTAATGAACGTAAGTATATTCAATTAGGTATGAATAACCTTCATGTAATTTATGTGATTATTCCTAATCTTCCTCTCAGAATTAGTAACACTACACCACATATATATATAGAACAAAGTCATAATCTAATGGATATTTATAAATACACAGGTGAATCTTATATCCATCAACAAGACATTCATTTGTCTCTGGTTGTCAAGAATTCGCCTGAGAAATTCCTATAAACATAGTGAGTGTATTAGCAATGTGAGAGACATGCAGCTCCCACTGTAGCACTCTTACTAATTAAGATACACTGTTACTGCTCTATATCACAGGTTGAAACATTTGTTGCAATAATGATCTATTGGAGTAAAGAGGAAAACTGAGCAGTTTAACAAGGAGTGTCCTGTGTGCCTCTAATCAATATCTCTATAGTCATAGGCAAACGCAGGGGGGGTTTCCATCTGCCTGGAAACCCCCCTCCCCAGCCCACACCATGACTACAATAGAAATAGTAATATAATAGAATGTTACTAGTGCTGCATGTTATTCTCACTATCACAAATTAAATAATTAGCACCACCTGTGGATCTTTTAACATGTATCAGCTAGTAATAAATACACCTGTGCACCAACTAGGAGATCTGGAAAACATGCACTGTTAGGGATGTGCTGCTATAGAGCCCAATATGTACATATATGTCCAGGGCAGTGCTAGATTGATCCCAAACTCCAAGACTTGCTTTAATACTCTGGAATGGTGGCCACATCTAAGATGAAAACATTCAGCTTAGGCAAGATACTGTACTGCTGCATTTAATGGCTTATTGTGATCGCTGGTCCTGTATATGCTGGAATTATGACACACAATACACTATGTATGACACATATAATGGGTTACTGTGATCACTGGTCCTGTATATGCTGGAATTATGACACACAATACACTATGTATGACACATATAATGGGTTACTGTGATCACTGGTCCTGTATATGCTGGATATATGACACACAATACACTATGTATGACACATATAATGGGTTACTGTGATCGCTGGTCCTGTATATGCTGGAATTATGACACACAATACACTATGTATGACACATATAATGGGTTACTGTGATCACTGGTCCTGTATATGCTGGATATATGACACACAATACACTATGTATGACACATATAATGGGTTACTGTGATCGCTGGTCCTGAATATGCTGGAATTATGACACACAATACACTATGTATGACACATATAATGGGTTACTGTGATCACTGGTCCTGTATATGCTGGATATATGACACACAATACACTATGTATGACACATATAATGGGTTACTGTGATCGCTGGTCCTGAATATGCTGGAATTATGACACACAATACACTATGTATGACACATATAATGGGTTACTGTGATCACTGGTCCTGTATATGCTGGAATTATGACACACAATACACTATGTATGACACATATAATGGGTTACTGTGATCACTGGTCCTGTATATGCTGGAATTATGACACACAATACACTATGTATGACACATATAATGGGTTACTGTGATCGCTGGTCCTGTATATGCTGGAATTATGACACACAATACACTATGTATGACACATATAATGGGTTACTGTGATCACTGGTCCTGTATATGCTGGAATTATGACACACAATACACTATGTATGACACATATAATGGGTTACTGTGATCACTGGTCCTGTATATGCTGGATATATGACACACAATACACTATGTATGACACATATAATGGGTTACTGTGATCGCTGGTCCTGAATATGCTGGAATTATGACACACAATACACTATGTATGACACATATAATGGGTTACTGTGATCACTGGTCCTGTATATGCTGGAATTATGACACACAATACACTATGTATGACACATATAATGGGTTACTGTGATCACTGGTCCTGTATATGCTGGAATTATGACACACAATACACTATGTATGACACATATAATGGGTTACTGTGATCGCTGGTCCTGTATATGCTGGAATTATGACACACAATACACTATGTATGACACATATAATGGGTTACTGTGATCACTGGTCCTGTATATGCTGGAATTATGACACACAATACACTATGTATGACACATATAATGGGTTACTGTGATCACTGGTCCTGTATATGCTGGATATATGACACACAATACACTATGTATGACACATATAATGGGTTACTGTGATCGCTGGTCCTGAATATGCTGGAATTATGACACACAATACACTATGTATGACACATATAATGGGTTACTGTGATCACTGGTCCTGTATATGCTGGAATTATGACACACAATACACTATGTATGACACATATAATGGGTTACTGTGATCACTGGTCCTGTATATGCTGGAATTATGACACACAATACACTATGTATGACACATATAATGGGTTACTGTGATCGCTGGTCCTGTATATGCTGGAATTATGACACACAATACACTATGTATGACACATATAATGGGTTACTGTGATCACTGGTCCTGTATATGCTGGAATTATGACACACAATACACTATGTATGACACATATAATGGGTTACTGTGATCACTGGTCCTGTATATGCTGGATATATGACACACAATACACTATGTATGACACATATAATGGGTTACTGTGATCGCTGGTCCTGAATATGCTGGAATTATGACACACAATACACTATGTATGACACATATAATGGGTTACTGTGATCACTGGTCCTGTATATGCTGGAATTATGACACACAATACACTATGTATGACACATATAATGGGTTACTGTGATCACTGGTCCTGTATATGCTGGAATTATGACACACAATACACTATGTATGACACATATAATGGGTTACTGTGATCACTGGTCCTGTATATGCTGGAATTATGACACACAATACACTATGTATGACACATATAATGGGTTACTGTGATCACTGGTCCTGTATATGCTGGAATTATGACACACAATACACTATGTATGACACATATAATGGGTTACTGTGATCACTGGTCCTGTATATGCTGGAATTATGACACACAATACACTATGTATGACACATATAATGGGTTACTGTGATCACTGGTCCTGTATATGCTGGAATTATGACACACAATACACTATGTATGACACATATAATGGGTTACTGTGATCACTGGTCCTGTATATGCTGGAATTATGACACACAATACACTATGTATGACACATATAATGGGTTACTGTGATCGCTGGTCCTGAATATGCTGGAATTATGACACACAATACACTATGTATGACACATATAATGGGTTACTGTGATCACTGGTCCTGTATATGCTGGAATTATGACACACAATACACTATGTATGACACATATAATGGGTTACTGTGATCACTGGTCCTGTATATGCTGGATATATGACACACAATACACTATGTATGACACATATAATGGGTTACTGTGATCACTGGTCCTGTATATGCTGGATATATGACACACAATACACTATGTATGACACATATAATGGGTTACTGTGATCGCTGGTCCTGAATATGCTGGAATTATGACACACAATACACTATGTATGACACATATAATGGGTTACTGTGATCACTGGTCCTGTATATGCTGGAATTATGACACACAATACACTATGTATGACACATATAATGGGTTACTGTGATCACTGGTCCTGTATATGCTGGAATTATGACACACAATACACTATGTATGACACATATAATGGGTTACTGTGATCGCTGGTCCTGTATATGCTGGAATTATGACACACAATACACTATGTATGACACATATAATGGGTTACTGTGATCACTGGTCCTGTATATGCTGGAATTATGACACACAATACACTATGTATGACACATATAATGGGTTACTGTGATCACTGGTCCTGTATATGCTGGATATATGACACACAATACACTATGTATGACACATATAATGGGTTACTGTGATCGCTGGTCCTGAATATGCTGGAATTATGACACACAATACACTATGTATGACACATATAATGGGTTACTGTGATCACTGGTCCTGTATATGCTGGAATTATGACACACAATACACTATGTATGACACATATAATGGGTTACTGTGATCACTGGTCCTGTATATGCTGGAATTATGACACACAATACACTATGTATGACACATATAATGGGTTACTGTGATCACTGGTCCTGTATATGCTGGAATTATGACACACAATACACTATGTATGACACATATAATGGGTTACTGTGATCACTGGTCCTGTATATGCTGGAATTATGACACACAATACACTATGTATGACACATATAATGGGTTACTGTGATCACTGGTCCTGTATATGCTGGAATTATGACACACAATACACTATGTATGACACATATAATGGGTTACTGTGATCACTGGTCCTGTATATGCTGGAATTATGACACACAATACACTATGTATGACACATATAATGGGTTACTGTGATCACTGGTCCTGTATATGCTGGAATTATGACACACAATACACTATGTATGACACATATAATGGGTTACTGTGATCGCTGGTCCTGAATATGCTGGAATTATGACACACAATACACTATGTATGACACATATAATGGGTTACTGTGATCACTGGTCCTGTATATGCTGGAATTATGACACACAATACACTATGTATGACACATATAATGGGTTACTGTGATCACTGGTCCTGTATATGCTGGAATTATGACACACAATACACTGTATGACACATATAATGGGTTACTGTGATCACTGGTCCTGTATATGCTGGAATTATGACATACAATACACTATGTATGACACATATAATGGGTTACTGTGATCGCTGGTCCTGAATATGCTGGAATTATGACACACAATACACTATGTATGACACATATAATGGGTTACTGTGATCGCTGGTCCTGAATATGCTGGAATTATGACACACAATACACTATGTATGACACATATAATGGGTTACTGTGATCGCTGGTCCTGTATATGCTAGAATTATGACACACAATACACTATGTATGACACATATAATGGGTTACTGTGATCACTGGTCCTGTATATGCTGGAATTATGACACACAATACACTATGTATGACACATATAATGGGTTACTGTGATCGCTGGTCCTGAATATGCTGGAATTATGACACACAATACACTATGTATGACACATATAATGGGTTACTGTGATCACTGGTCCTGTATATGCTGGAAGTATGACACACGATACACTATGTATGACACATATAATTGGTTACTGTGATCGCTGGTCCTGTATATGCTGGAATTATGACACACAATACACTATGTATGACACATATAATGGGTTACTGTGGTCACTGGTCCTGTATATGCTGGAATTATGACACACAATACACTATGTATGACACATATAATGGGTTACTGTGATCACTGGTCCTGTATATGCTGGAATTATGACACACAATACACTATGTATGACACATATAATGGGTTACTGTGATCACTGGTCCTGTATATGCTGGAATTATGACACACAATACACTATGTATGACACATATAATGGGTTACTGTGATCACTGGTCCTGTATATGCTGGAATTATGACACACAATACACTATGTATGACACATATAATGGGTTACTGTGATCACTGGTCCTGTATATGCTGGAATTATGACACACAATACACTATGTATGACACATATAATGGGTTACTGTGATCACTGGTCCTGTATATGCTGGAATTATGACACACAATACACTATGTATGACACATATAATGGGTTACTGTGATCACTGGTCCTGTATATGCTGGAATTATGACACACAATACACTATGTATGACACATATAATGGGTTACTGTGATCACTGGTCCTGTATATGCTGGAATTATGACACACAATACACTATGTATGACACATATAATGGGTTACTGTGATCGCTGGTCCTGAATATGCTGGAATTATGACACACAATACACTATGTATGACACATATAATGGGTTACTGTGATCACTGGTCCTGTATATGCTGGAATTATGACACACAATACACTATGTATGACACATATAATGGGTTACTGTGATCACTGGTCCTGTATATGCTGGAATTATGACACACAATACACTGTATGACACATATAATGGGTTACTGTGATCACTGGTCCTGTATATGCTGGAATTATGACATACAATACACTATGTATGACACATATAATGGGTTACTGTGATCGCTGGTCCTGAATATGCTGGAATTATGACACACAATACACTATGTATGACACATATAATGGGTTACTGTGATCGCTGGTCCTGAATATGCTGGAATTATGACACACAATACACTATGTATGACACATATAATGGGTTACTGTGATCGCTGGTCCTGTATATGCTAGAATTATGACACACAATACACTATGTATGACACATATAATGGGTTACTGTGATCACTGGTCCTGTATATGCTGGAATTATGACACACAATACACTATGTATGACACATATAATGGGTTACTGTGATCGCTGGTCCTGAATATGCTGGAATTATGACACACAATACACTATGTATGACACATATAATGGGTTACTGTGATCACTGGTCCTGTATATGATGGAAGTATGACACACGATACACTATGTATGACACATATAATTGGTTACTGTGATCGCTGGTCCTGTATATGCTGGAATTATGACACACAATACACTATGTATGACACATATAATGGGTTACTGTGGTCACTGGTCCTGTATATGCTGGAATTATGACACACAATACACTATGTATGACACATATAATGGGTTACTGTGATCACTGGTCCTGTATATGCTGGAATTATGACACACAATACACTATGTATGACACATATAATGGGTTACTGTGATCACTGGTCCTGTATATGCTAGAATTATGACACACAATACACTATGTATGACACATATAATTGGTTACTGTGATCGCTGGTCCTGTATATGCTGGAATTATGACACACAATACACTATGTATGACACATATAATGGGTTACTGTGATCACTGGTCCTGCATATGCTGGAATTATGACACACAATACACTATGTATGACACATATAATGGGTTACTGTGATCGCTGGTCCTGTATATGCTGGGATTATGACACACAATACACTATGTATGACACATATAATTGGTTACTGTGATCGCTGGTCCTATATATGCTGGAATTATTACACACAATACACTATGTATGACACATATAATGGGTTACTGTGATCACTGGTCCTGTATATGCTGGAATTATGACACACAATACACTATGTATGACACATATAATGGGTTACTGTGATCACTGGTCCTGTATATGCTAGAATTATGACACACAATACACTATGTATGACACATATAATGGGTTACTGTGATCGCTGGTCCTGTATATGCTGGAATTATGACACACAATACACTATGTATGACACATATAATGGGTTACTGTGATCACTGGTCCTGTATATGCTGGAATTATGACACACAATACACTATGTATGACACATATAATGGGTTACTGTGATCACTGGTCCTGTATATGCTGGAATTATGACACACAATACACTATGTATGACACATATAATGGGTTACTGTGATCGCTGGTCCTGTATATGCTGGAATTATGACACACAATACACTATGTATGACACATATAATGGGTTACTGTGATCACTGGTCCTGTATATGCTGGAATTATGACACACAATACACTATGTATGACACATATAATGGGTTACTGTGATCGCTGGTCCTGAATATGCTGGAATTATGACACACAATACACTATGTATGACACATATAATGGGTTACTGTGATCACTGGTCCTGTATATGCTGGAATTATGACACACAATACACTATGTATGACACATATAATGGGTTACTGTGATCTCTGGTCCTGTATATGCTGGAATTATGACACACAATACACTATGTATGACACATATAATGGGTTACTGTGGTCACTGGTCCTGTATATGCTGGAATTATGACACACAATACACTATGTATGACACATATAATGGGTTACTGTGATCGCTGGTCCTGAATATGCTGGAATTATGACACACAATACACTATGTATGACACATATAATGGGTTACTGTGATCACTGGTCCTGTATATGCTGGAATTATGACACACAATACACTATGTATGACACATATAATGGGTTACTGTGATCTCTGGTCCTGTATATGCTGGAATTATGACACACAATACACTATGTATGACACATATAATGGGTTACTGTGATCGCTGGTCCTGTATATGCTGGAATTATGACACACGATACACTATGTATGACACATATAATGGGTTACTGTGATCACTGGTCCTGTATATGATGGAAGTATGACACACAATACACTATGTATGACACATATAATGGGTTACTGTGGTCACTGGTCCTGTATATGCTGGAATTATGACACACAATACACTATGTATGACACATATAATTGGTTACTGTGATCGCTGGTCCTGTATATGCTGGAATTATGACACACAATACACTATGTATGACACATATAATGGGTTACTGTGGTCACTGGTCCTGTATATGCTGGAATTATGACACACAATACACTATGTATGACACATATAATGGGTTACTGTGGTCACTAGTCCTGTATATGCTGGAATTATGACACACAATACACTATGTATGACACATATAATGGGTTACTGTGATCACTGGTCCTGTATATGCTGGAATTATGACACACAATACACTATGTATGACACATATAATGGGTTACTGTGATCGCTGGTCCTGTATATGCTAGAATTATGACACGCAATACACTATGTATGACACATATAATTGGTTACTGTGATCGCTGGTCCTGTATATGCTGGAATTATGACACACAATACACTATGTATGACACATATAATGGGTTACTGTGATCACTGGTCCTGCATATGCTGGAATTATGACACACAATACACTATGTATGACACATATAATGGGTTACTGTGATCGCTGGTCCTGTATATGCTGGAATTATGACACACAATACACTATGTATGACACATATAATGGGTTACTGTGATCGCTGGTCCTGTATATGCTGGGATTATGACACACAATACACTATGTATGACACATATAATTGGTTACTGTGATCGCTGGTCCTATATATGCTGGAATTATTACACACAATACACTATGTATGACACATATAATTGGTTACTGTGATCGCTGGTCCTATATATGCTGGAATTATTACACACAATACACTATGTATGACACATATAATGGGTTACTGTGATCACTGGTCCTGTATATGCTAGAATTATGACACACAATACACTATGTATGACACATATAATGGGTTACTGTGATCGCTGGTCCTGTATATGCTGGAATTATGACACACAATACACTATGTATGACACATATAATGGGTTACTGTGATCACTGGTCCTGTATATGCTGGAATTATGACACACAATACACTATCTATGACACATATAATGGGTTACTGTGGTCACTGGTCCTGTATATGCTGGAATTATGACACACAATACACTATGTATGACACATATAATGGGTTACTGTGATCACTGGTCCTGTATATGCTGGAATTATGACACACAATACACTATGTATGACACATATAATGGGTTACTGTGATCGCTGGTCCTGTATATGCTGGAATTATGACACACAATACACTATGTATGACACATATAATGGGTTACTGTGATCGCTGGTCCTGAATATGCTGGAATTATGACACACAATACACTATGTATGACACATATAATGGGTTACTGTGATCACTGGTCCTGTATATGCTGGAATTATGACACACAATACACTATGTATGACACATATAATGGGTTACTGTGATCACTGGTCCTGTATATGCTGGAATTATGACACACAATACACTATGTATGACACATATAATGGGTTACTGTGATCGCTGGTCCTGTATATGCTGGAATTATGACACACAATACACTATGTATGACACATATAATGGGTTACTGTGATCACTGGTCCTGTATATGCTGGAATTATGACACACAATACACTATGTATGACACATATAATGGGTTACTGTGATCGCTGGTCCTGAATATGCTGGAATTATGACACACAATACACTATGTATGACACATATAATGGGTTACTGTG
Source organism: Taudactylus pleione (assembly GCA_031769625.1). Lineage (NCBI taxonomy): Eukaryota > Metazoa > Chordata > Amphibia > Anura > Myobatrachidae > Taudactylus > Taudactylus pleione. Next base: position 3,038,906 of record JAUIMM010000829.1, on the reverse strand, counting down.
ATCACTGGTCCTGTATATGCTGGAATTATGACACACAATACACTATGTATGACACATATAATGGGTTACTGTGATCTCTGGTCCTGTATATGCTGGAATTATGACACACAATACACTATGTATGACACATATAATGGGTTACTGTGGTCACTGGCCCTGTATATGCTGGAATTATGACACACAATACACTATGTATGACACATATAATGGGTTACTGTGATCGCTGGTCCTGAATATGCTGGAATTATGACACACAATACACTATGTATGACACATATAATGGGTTACTGTGATCACTGGTCCTGTATATGCTGGAATTATGACACACAATACACTATGTATGACACATATAATGGGTTACTGTGATCGCTGGTCCTGTATATGCTGGAATTATGACACACAATACACTATGTATGACACATATAATGGGTTACTGTGATCGCTGGTCCTGTATATGCTGGAATTATGACACACAATACACTATGTATGACACATATAATTGGTTACTGTGATCGCTGGTCCTGTATATGCTGGAATTATGACACACAATACACTATGTATGACACATATAATGGGTTACTGTGGTCACTGGTCCTGTATATGCTGGAATTATGACACACAATACACTATGTATGACACATATAATGGGTTACTGTGATCACTGGTCCTGTATATGCTGGAATTATGACACACAATACACTATGTATGACACATATAATGGGTTACTGTGATCACTGGTCCTGTATATGCTGGAATTATGACACACAATACACTATGTATGACACATATAATGGGTTACTGTGATCACTGGTCCTGTATATGCTAGAATTATGACACACAATACACTATGTATGACACATATAATGGGTTACTGTGATCACTGGTCCTGTATATGCTGGAATTATGACACACAATACACTATGTATGACACATATAATGGGTTACTGTGATCACTGGTCCTGTATATGCTAGAATTATGACACACAATACACTATGTATGACACATATAATTGGTTACTGTGATCGCTGGTCCTGTATATGCTGGAATTATGACACACAATACACTATGTATGACACATATAATGGGTTACTGTGATCACTGGTCCTGCATATGCTGGAATTATGACACACAATACACTATGTATGACACATATAATGGGTTACTGTGATCGCTGGTCCTGTATATGCTGGGATTATGACACACAATACACTATGTATGACACATATAATTGGTTACTGTGATCGCTGGTCCTATATATGCTGGAATTATTACACACAATACACTATGTATGACACATATAATGGGTTACTGTGATCACTGGTCCTGTATATGCTGGAATTATGACACACAATACACTATGTATGACACATATAATGGGTTACTGTGATCACTGGTCCTGTATATGCTAGAATTATGACACACAATACACTATGTATGACACATATAATGGGTTACTGTGATCGCTGGTCCTGTATATGCTGGAATTATGACACACAATACACTATGTATGACACATATAATGGGTTACTGTGATCACTGGTCCTGTATATGCTGGAATTATGACACACAATACACTATGTATGACACATATAATGGGTTACTGTGATCACTGGTCCTGTATATGCTGGAATTATGACACACAATACACTATGTATGACACATATAATGGGTTACTGTGATCACTGGTCCTGTATATGCTAGAATTATGACACACAATACACTATGTATGACACATATAATGGGTTACTGTGATCACTGGTCCTGTGTATGCTGGAATTATGACACACAATACACTATGTATGACACATATAATGGGTTACTGTGATCACTGGTCCTGTATATGCTGGAATTATGACACACAATACACTATGTATGACACATATAATGGGTTACTGTGATCTCTGGTCCTGTATATGCTAGAATTATGACACACAATACACTATGTATGACACATATAATGGGTTACTGTGATTGCTGGTCCTGTATATGCTGGAATTATGACACACAATACACTATGTATGACACATATAATGGGTTACTGTGATCGCTGGTTCTGAATTTGCTGGAATTATGACACACAATACACTATGTATGACACATATAATGGGTTACTGTGATCACTGATCCTGTATATGCTGGAATTATGACACACAATACACTATGTATGACACATATAATGGGTTACTGTGATCTCTGGTCCTGTATATGCTGGAATTATGACACACAATACACTATGTATGACACATATAATGGGTTACTGTGGTCACTGGTCCTGTATATGCTGGAATTATGACACACAATACACTATGTATGACACATATAATGGGTTACTGTGATCGCTGGTCCTGTATATGCTGGAATTATTACACACAATACACTATGTATGACACATATAATGGGTTACTGTGATCACTGGTCCTGTATATGCTGGAATTATGACACACAATACACTATGTATGACACATATAATGGGTTACTGTGGTCACTGGTCCTGTATATGCTGGAATTATGACACACAATACACTATGTATGACACATATAATGGGTTACTGTGATCGCTGGTCCTGTATATGCTGGAATTATGACACACAATACACTATGTATGACACATATAATGGGTTACTGTGATCGCTGGTCCTGTATATGCTGGGATTATGACACACAATACACTATGTATGACACATATAATGGGTTACTGTGATCGCTGGTCCTGTATATGCTGGGATTATGACACACAATACACTATGTATGACACATATAATTGGTTACTGTGATCGCTGGTCCTGTATATGCTGGAATTATGACACACAATACACTATGTATGACACATATAATGGGTTACTGTGATCACTGGTCCTGTATATGCTGGATATATGACACACAATACACTATGTATGACACATATAATGGGTTACTGTGATCGCTGGTCCTGAATATGCTGGAATTATGACACACAATACACTATGTATGACACATATAATGGGTTACTGTGATCGCTGGTCCTGTATATGCTGGAATTATGACACACAATACACTATGTATGACACATATAATGGGTTACTGTGATCACTGGTCCTGTATATGCTGGAATTATGACACACAATACACTATGTATGACACATATAATGGGTTACTGTGATTGCTGGTCCTGTATATGCTGGAATTATGACACACAATACGCTATGTATGACACATATAATGGGTTACTGTGATCGCTGGTCCTGAATATGCTGGAATTATGACACACAATACACTATGTATGACACATATAATGGGTTACTGTGATCTCTGGTCCTGTATATACTGGAATTATGACACACAATACACTATGTATGACACATATAATGGGTTACTGTGATCTCTGGTCCTGTATATACTGGAATTATGACACACAATACACTATGTATGACACATATAATGGGTTACTGTGGTCACTGGTCCTGTATATGCTGGAATTATGACACACAATACACTATGTATGACACATATAATGGGTTACTGTGATCGCTGGTCCTGAATATGCTGGAATTATGACACACAATACACTATGTATGACACATATAATGGGTTACTGTGATCACTGGTCCTGTATATGCTGGAATTATGACACACAATACACTATGTATGACACATATAATGGGTTACTGTGATCGCTGGTCCTGTATATGCTGGGATTATGACACACAATACACTATGTATGACACATATAATGGGTTACTGTGATCGCTGGTCCTGTATATGCTGGGATTATGACACACAATACACTATGTATGACACATATAATGGGTTACTGTGATCACTGGTCCTGTATATGCTGGGATTATGACACACAATACACTATGTATGACACATATAATGGGTTACTGTGATCACTGGTCCTGTATATGCTGGATATATGACACACAATACACTATGTATGACACATATAATGGGTTACTGTGATCGCTGGTCCTGAATATGCTGGAATTATGACACACAATACACTATGTATGACACATATAATGGGTTACTGTGATCACTGGTCCTGTATATGCTGGAATTATGACACACAATACACTATGTATGACACATATAATGGGTTACTGTGATCACTGGTCCTGTATATGCTGGAATTATGACACACAATACACTATGTATGACACATATAATGGGTTACTGTGATTGCTGGTCCTGTATATGCTGGAATTATGACACACAATACACTATGTATGACACATATAATGGGTTACTGTGATCGCTGGTCCTGAATATGCTGGAATTATGACACACAATACACTATGTATGACACATATAATGGGTTACTGTGATCACTAATCCTGTATATGCTGGAATTATGACACACAATACACTATGTATGACACATATAATGGGTTACTGTGATCTCTGGTCCTGTATATGCTGGAATTATGACACACAATACACTATGTATGACACATATAATGGGTTACTGTGGTCACTGGTCCTGTATATGCTGGAATTATGACACACAATACACTATGTATGACACATATAATGGGTTACTGTGATCGCTGGTCCTGAATATGCTGGAATTATGACACACAATACACTATGTATGACACATATAATGGGTTACTGTGATCACTGGTCCTGTATATGCTGGAATTATGACACACAATACACTATGTATGACACATATAATGGGTTACTGTGATCTCTGGTCCTGTATATGCTGTAATTATGACACACAATACACTATGTATGACACATATAATGGGTTACTGTGATCGCTGGTCCTGTATATGCTGGAATTATGACACACGATACACTATGTATGACACATATAATGGGTTACTGTGAACACTGGTCCTGTATATGATGGAAGTATGACACACGATACACTATGTATGACACATATAATTGGTTACTGTGATCGCTGGTCCTGTATATGCTGGAATTATGACACACAATACACTATGTATGACACATATAATGGGTTACTGTGGTCACTGGTCCTGTATATGCTGGAATTATGACACACAATACACTATGTATGACACATATAATGGGTTACTGTGATCACTGGTCCTGTATATGCTGGAATTATGACACACAATACACTATGTATGACACATATAATGGGTTACTGTGATCACTGGTCCTGTATATGCTGGATATATGACACACAATACACTATGTATGACACATATAATGGGTTACTGTGATCGCTGGTCCTGAATATGCTGGAATTATGACACACAATACACTATGTATGACACATATAATGGGTTACTGTGATCACTGGTCCTGTATATGCTGGAATTATGACACACAATACACTATGTATGACACATATAATGGGTTACTGTGATCACTGGTCCTGTATATGCTGTTATTATGACACACAATACACTATGTATGACACATATAATGGGTTACTGTGATTGCTGGTCCTGTATATGCTGGAATTATGACACACAATACACTATGTATGACACATATAATGGGTTCCTGTGATCGCTGGTCCTGAATATGCTGGAATTATGACACACAATACACTATGTATGACACATATAATGGGTTACTGTGATCACTGATCCTGTATATGCTGGAATTATGACACACAATACACTATGTATGACACATATAATGGGTTATTGTGATCTCTGGTCCTGTATATGCTGGAATTATGACACACAATACACTATGTATGACACATATAATGGGTTACTGTGGTCACTGGTCCTGTATATGCTGGAATTATGACACACAATACACTATGTATGACACATATAATGGGTTACTGTGATCGCTGGTCCTGAATATGCTGGAATTATGACACACAATACACTATGTATGACACATATAATGGGTTACTGTGATCACTGGTCCTGTATATGCTGGAATTATGACACACAATACACTATGTATGACACATATAATGGGTTACTGTGATCGCTGGTCCTGTATATGCTGGAATTATGACACACAATACACTATGTATGACACATATAATGGGTTACTGTGATCGCTGGTCCTGTATATGCTGGGATTATGACACACAATACACTATGTATGACACATATAATGGGTTACTGTGATCGCTGGTCCTGTATATGCTGGGATTATGACACACAATACACTATGTATGACACATATAATTGGATACTGTGATCGCTGGTCCTGTATATGCTGGAATTATGACACACAATACACTATGTATGACACATATAATGGGTTACTGTGATCACTGGTCCTGTATATGCTGGATATATGACACACAATACACTATGTATGACACATATAATGGGTTACTGTAATCGCTGGTCCTGAATATGCTGGAATTATGACACACAATACACTATGTATGACACATATAATGGGTTACTGTGATCACTGGTCCTGTATATGCTGGAATTATGACACACAATACACTATGTATGACACATATAATGGGTTACTGTGATCACTGGTCCTGTATATGCTGGAATTATGACACACAATACACTATGTATGACACATATAATGGATTACTGTGATTGCTGGTCCTGTATATGCTGGAATTATGACACACAATACACTATGTATGACACATATAATGGGTTACTGTGATCGCTGGTCCTGAATATGCTGGAATTATGACACACAATACACTATGTATGACACATATAATGGGTTACTGTGATCACTGATCCTGTATATGCTGGAATTATGACACACAATACACTATGTATGACACATATAATGGGTTACTGTGATCTCTGGTCCTGTATATGCTGGAATTATGACACACAATACACTATGTATGACACATATAATGGGTTACTGTGGTCACTGGTCCTGTATATGCTGGAATTATGACACACAATACACTATGTATGACACATATAATGGGTTACTGTGATCGCTGGTCCTGTATATGCTGGAATTATGACACACAATACACTATGTATGACACATATAATGGGTTACTGTGATCACTGGTCCTGTATATGCTGGAATTATGACACACAATACACTATGTATGACACATATAATGGGTTACTGTGATCTCTGGTCCTGTATATGCTGTAATTATGACACACAATACACTATGTATGACACATATAATGGGTTACTGTGATCGCTGGTCCTGTATATGCTGGAATTATGACACACGATACACTATGTATGACACATATAATGGGTTACTGTGAACACTGGTCCTGTATATGATGGAAGTATGACACACGATACACTATGTATGACACATATAATTGGTTACTGTGATCGCTGGTCCTGTATATGCTGGAATTATGACACACAATACACTATGTATGACACATATAATGGGTTACTGTGGTCACTGGTCCTGTATATGCTGGAATTATGACACACAATACACTATGTATGACACATATAATGGGTTACTGTGATCACTGGTCCTGTATATGCTAGAATTATGACACACAATACACTATGTATGACACATATAATTGGTTACTGTGATCGCTGGTCCTGTATATGCTGGAATTATGACACACAATACACTATGTATGACACATATAATGGGTTACTGTGATCACTGGTCCTGCATATGCTGGAATTATGACACACAATACACTATGTATGACACATATAATGGGTTACTGTGATCGCTGGTCCTGTATATGCTGGAATTATGACACACAATACACTATGTATGACACATATAATGGGTTACTGTGATCGCTGGTCCTGTATATGCTGGGATTATGACACAATACACTATGTATGACACATATAATTGGTTACTGTGATCGCTGGTCCTATATATGCTGGAATTATTACACACAATACACTATGTATGACACATATAATGGGTTACTGTGATCACTGGTCCTGTATATGCTAGAATTATGACACACAATACACTATGTATGACACATATAATTGGTTACTGTGATCACTGCTCCTGTATATGCTGGAATTATGACACACAATACACTATGTATGACACATATAATGGGTTACTGTGATCACTGATCCTGTATATGATGGAATTATGACACACAATACACTATGTATGACACATATAATGGGTTACTGTGATCGCTGGTCCTGTATATGCTGGAATTATGACACACAATACACTATGTATGACACATATAATGGGTTACTGTGATCACTGGTCCTGTATACGCTGGAATTATGACACACAATACACTATGTATGACACATATAATGGGTTACTGTGATCACTGGTCCTGTATATGATGGAAGTATGACACACGATACACTATGTATGACACATATAATTGGTTACTGTGATCGCTGGTCCTGTATATGCTGGAATTATGACACACATTACACTATGTATGACACATATAATGGGTTACTGTGGTCACTGGTCCTGTATATGCTGCAATTATGACACACAATACACTATGTATGACACATATAATGGGTTACTGTGATCACTGGTCCTGTATATGCTGGAATTATGACACACAATACACTATGTATGACAGATATAATGGGTTACTGTGATCACTGGTCCTGTATATGCTAGAATTATGACACACAATACACTATGTATGACACATATAATTGGTTACTGTGATCGCTGGTCCTGTATATGCTGGAATTATGACACACAATACACTATGTATGACACATATAATGGGTTACTGTGATCACTGGTCCTGCATATGCTGGAATTATGACACACAATACACTATGTATGACACATATAATGGGTTACTGTGATCACTGGTCCTGTATATGCTGGAATTATGACACACAATACACTATGTATGACACATATAATGGGTTACTGTGATCACTGGTCCTGTATATGCTAGAATTATGACACACAATACACTATGTATGACACATATAATGGGTTACTGTGATCACTGGTCCTGCATATGCTGGAATTATGACACACACAATACACTATGTATGACACATATAATTGGTTACTGTGATCGCTGGTCCTGTATATGCTGGAATTATGACACACAATACACTATGTATGACACATATAATGGGTTACTGTGATCACTGGTCCTGTATATGCTGGAATTATGACACACAATACACTATGTATGACACATATAATGGGTTACTGTGATCGCTGGTCCTGTATATGCTGGAATTATGACACACAATACACTATGTATGATGCATATTAAAGCTGGATAAGTGCTAATTCTACCCTCTTCATGGACTGGCCACACTCACTCTAAAATCAAGCATTTGGAAACCCCCCTCTAGAAATCCTGCGTTTGCCACTGATAGTGATGATTTTATGATGGAACTATTGAATTAAATTATTGTAGGGTATGAATATTATTCCCTGCATGGTAAGTAATTTGAATATAATTATTCCATGTGCTGTCTGTCTCCGTTAATACGGTCAGCATGTATTTGATAATCAGTGTATTCCAGTAATTAGTACTCTTACTCACAGCAAAGAATTTTGTAGGATATAAGTAATAGATTCCCACTTTAGCTACCACATAGTTATATTCTCTCTACTGCAAGAATTGATTAGTATAGGCAGCACTAAATTTACGGTCAGTGTGTTATATTATCAATACACAATTATCATTGGCATTTCATGTGGGTATATGTTCCTTTTTAATCTGGAGCTAGAGTTAGGTATTATATCCTCGTTTGCGTCCCGTATTAGAGTTAGGGCACCTATATTCTATGTGCGCCAGTCTCCCTCTACAAGCGCTCAGTTGCGGGGCCGTATTTATTATTCACGCATCCCATGTAAGGAGTCAAAGTCTTAATCTTTTATAGGTTGATCCGCATTTACAGCAGTATTTGTTTGCAGTCCATTACAGATTGCTCGAGCATGCAGTCGCCACGTCTCGGGCAAATCCGTTAGTCCACACACTGATCGTATTGGTTCACATGTATATTAACAAAGGTAGTGGTCAGCGTGTTGCCGCACTCGTCTGTAAAGTATAACAAGCTCGTCAAGTGTATTCTTACCGCGTCTCATGCAAATCTGTTACTCACTTAATAACATTACTGATATTGCTAATATTCCACATAAAGGTTATATTTAGTTCACATATAATTTACATAAACAGCAGCACTAATGCTCAGCGTGTTACCGCCAACATACGTTTCACCTAAAAAGTTTTGTCAAGGCTAACCAGAGTGTATTCTACAGCTGGTTTATATAGGCTGTCAAAGTCCAATCATCATATCTTTCCCAGTCACGTGTTATTTCTGACCAATAGAAATTAATCCAATTTCAAAAGCACCATCTGTCGTGTATCTCTACACAGAGGCCGTGCATATACATATATATATACATGCGTGCACATACACATATATATATATACATACACATCCATAAATACTCAAATAACAGACATAATTAGAGTATGGACTAATCAATAGTAGAGCTGCACAAATAAATGTATTAAGAAAAAAAATACAATAAATCATATCAATTACCGATAGCGCCCTAGCATGAAGGGTAAATAAGCTCTGCCGGCTGCCTGTGGATGCTGCTGGTGAGTACACTGTGTGGGCACTACAGGTGGTATAAAGTGTGGGGACTACAGATGGCATAATGTGTGGGCACTACAGGTGGCGTAATGTGTAGGCATTACAATGTGACATAATGTGGGGGGCACCCACTGCATCTCTCTCTGTCACCCACTGCCTGTCACCCTCTCCCCTGTCACCCTCTCCCCTGTCACCCTCTCCCCTGTCACCCACTGCCTGTCACCCACTCCCTGTCACCCACTGCCTGTCACCCTCTCCCTGTCACCCACTGCCTCTTCCCTCTCCCTGTCACCCTCTCCCTGTCACCCTCTCCCTGTCACCTCTCCCTGTCACCTCTCCCTGTCACCCACTCCCTGTCACCTCTCCCTGTCACCTACTGCCTCTCCCCTCTCCCTGTCGCCCCCTCTCCTTGTCACCTTCTTGCCTCTCTTTGTCTACCTCTTGTCTCTCCCTGTCACCCTCTACCTCTCTCAGTCACACACTACACTTTGAACGGGGGGACGGGGGCCCAAAGCAAAATTTCGCACCTGTGCCCACCACTCACAAGTTCCGCCACTGTTCCTGACCTCATTTCTCCTTGCTCTTTCCCACATTTTGAGGCTCATTTCTTTGAGCTTGGCATGGGTGAAGGCAATAGGGCCTGATGGTTAGATGTACAGTAAAGCCTTATGGGAAAGATATTCCACATGAGGTATCCTAACCATCGGGACCGTCTGACTTTCTCCTTCTTATCAGAGAGGTCATACGGTGGACACAACATGTCGCTGATTGCTAGTATATTGCGGGACAAATTCAGAGATGAGTGTAAGTCGCGAGCAGACTTGGCCGCATTGCGTTGCTTGGTGGTAAATGTGGACCTTCATCCGTATTCAGAGTCAGCCTTTTCTTTGCTGCTGAGGAAATAGGTTATCAATATCGGCGCACATCTGCTCCAGTCCTGTGCCAGGGGCATGAGATCCGTCCATGAAGAGCCCACAATTCTGCCTACACACCCAGGACATGCCCTCAGAATACTTACCCTATGTGCAAACGCTGTATAGATATGTATGACTCAGCCAGGGGGCCTGCGCAGAGCGCAAAATCACGAGAGCCGTCCGATCAATGGACTTGAGTACAACACTGATATGTCCCATAGTTAACGTATTATCTATATAAAAACCATTAGATACCCAATATAGGAATATCCGAACTCCCATTATATTTTGTTTCCAAACCATTGCAGTTATGTGAGCCCCTTGCCTCAACTACAGATTATCATAACATCCAGCACCAACAAAGACACATACAAACCCAGTGGTGAAGCGTTTAGCTCACTCCTATGCAGTGGCGTCACAATGGCGGGGGGCGGGCCGCACCAGGGTGTCACTCCTCAGTGACAGGAGCCGGGTGCTGCAGTGTAGCATTACCTGCAGCACTTAGCTTCTTACACAGTGAGGGAGCCGACACTGCACACAGACTGGTCCCCGGTGGCAGTCCGCACCGCAGGGACCCCGGGAGTGACTAAAACCGGGGTACGGCTCACGAGGCCATGCCCTCTGCCAGTGAGGCCACGCCCCTGCCCATGAGGCCATTTCTTTTTCGCTGCGTGCACTACAACCATCCCCACACAGGGTGTCACCTTGGGGAGGGATGCTACTGCCCCTATGCATTGACGTTGAAGGCATCAGCAACTTACTGTATCTGCTCCTAAGCACGTCAGTGACCCTGCAGACCGATCGGAGCACAAACCAATATTTTCACCATACTCTAGATTTTCTGTTCCATGCATCTGAAGATTTGCACAACATAAAGTCTAATGTATCGAGCCAGGAGCAAATATCTGCAAGTCATCGACAAGTCTCATCTCAATGGGACGTGAGTAACTTGCGCCCACATGCCCTCACTGTGCTGAACCTATGCATGTAACTCTCCAAACCACCTTCCCAAGTGCCAGGAGTCGCAAGGCTGAGATACCAGATGTGCACATACTCAGTGCAGCATTTACACTCAGTGCAGTATTTACACTCAGTGCAGCATTTACACTCAGTGCAGTATTTACACTCAGTGCAGCATTTACTCTCAGTGCAGCATTTACTCTCAGTGCAGCATTTACTCTCAGTGCAGTTCTCAGTGCAGTATTTACTCTCAGTGCAGCATTTACACTCAGTGCAGCATTTACACTCAGTGCAGCATTTACGCTCAGTGCAGCATTTATGCTCAGTGCAGCATTTACGCTCAGTGCAGTATTTACGCTCAGTGCAGTGTTTATGCTCAGTGCAGTATTTACTCTCAGTGCAGTATATACGCTCAGTGCAGTGTTTATGCTCAGTGCAGTATTTACTCTCAGTGCAGTGTTTATGCTCAGTGCAGTATTTACTCTCAGTGCAGTATTTACTCTCAGTGCAGCATTTACACTCAGTGCAGCATTTACACTCAGTGCAGTATTTACACTCAGTGCAGCATTTACACTCAGTGCAGTATTTACACTCAGTGCAGTATTTACTCTCAGTGCAGCATTTACACTCAGTGCAGCATTTACGCTCAGTGCAGTATTTACACTCAGTGCAGTATTTACTCTCAGTGCAGTATTTACTCTCAGTGCAGCATTTACACTCAGTGCAGCATTTACACTCAGTGCAGTATTTACACTCAGTGCAGCATTTACACTCAGTGCAGTATTTACACTCAGTGCAGTATTTACTCTCAGTGCAGCATTTACACTCAGTGCAGTATTTATGCTCAGTGCAGCATTTACACTCAGTGCAGCATTTACGCTCAGTGCAGCATTTACGCTCAGTGCAGTATTTATGCTCAGCGCAGCATTTACGCTCAGTGCAGTGTTTATGCTCAGTGCAGTATTTACTCTCAGTGCAGTATTTACGCTCAGTGCAGTATTTACGCTCAGTGCAGTGTTTATGCTCAGTGCAGTATTTACGCTCAGTGCAGTATTTACGCTCAGTGCAGTATTTACGCTTCCAATCTAGGCAGGAACAAGTGCAGTTCCTTCTGTGCATAAGTTCAGCCAACGCAGCTCAAGATGCCTCCAGAAGTAAACTAGCAGCATATGTGTCAGGGTTATGTCAGGAGTAACAGATGTGTGGTTTGTCAGTGTTAGTAGTAAAATCAACTTTTGCATTACCCTGTTAGTACACAATATAATACTGCAATACAGTGTTACATACACAAGACAGAATAGTGTATGAAGTGTTATTAATACATGCGAAAATACCATTTCTCATATAAAATATAATAATACTTTGGCTGGAGACCCGGCACACGTAGTTAAAATGGTGGCATGCAGCACTGAAGGGGTTAACCCTCATGATGCAGTGCCATCTTTAAATGCCTGATCAGCGCTGAGGCACAAATTTTAACAGGGGTATTCAATATGAAAGGTTAACTTCACTGTCGAAGTTAACGTTTCATATCGGAGTTTTTACCTGCGTTAAAGTATGGTGCGCGCTCCTGGTTATCCCCGTATTCAATATAAAATTAACTAAAACGGGAAACTCCGAAGTTGGATTTGCGTAAAGTTACGAATTTTTCCTTAAAATAATTGTAAGACCCCCCTAAAGTTGTAAAAACATGGGGGAACACTATGGGTACCCCCGTTTTAGCCTTTAATTGAAAGTCGGGGATTTAAATAGCGGCAGCAGGTGTTTTTTTCCCGACATTGAAGAAGTGATGCAGAAGAGCACTTAGGTTATTTTTTTCGTTTTTTTAAGTGGTCCCATCAAATTTGGGGTACATGAAAATGGGTAGTAGCATATTTTGATGTCCCTAAAGTAAGTTTTTAAAAATTCTGCATTTGTGCACCTGCCGCTATAATTCTATTCTTCAAAACACCTGCCGCTAATAGCTTATTCTATAATACACCTGCCGCTATAAATCTATTCTAGAATACACCTGCCGCTAATAATCTATTCTATAATACACCTGCTGCCTACATGCAGAATAGCCCTGAACCTATTTCCCTATTGTTAAACAATTTTTTACCATTTTTTTTTTGCACCCCAATTTTTAAATTCATTTTTTGGGGTGTCCCTATTTTTTTTTTTTTGACACAGTTCTTTTTTAAATGTCAATCTCAGGGGTGCAGGCTATTTTTTTTTAAGCCTGCACCCCTAAACCCCAATTCTGCACTTTTTTTCGACACCTATTCCATGGTGAAAAGTTATCCCCGTTTTTTATCACAGACTTTTCAAAACTGCGATAAGTCTCTGAAATTGAATACGGTGTAAAACTAAAACCTGCGATAATGATGTCATACCTCCGATATTAACACAAAAACGATGTTCTCGCACCCATATTGAGTACCCCTGTAAATGTTTTACCAGCGCCAGGCGATGTGTGATTAATAATTATAATTTTTTATATATATATATATATATATATATATATACAGCTCCCAGTGCCCCAAGGATCCAGGTGTCATGGCTGTAGCAGCATGCAGTTAACCCCCCAGTACTTTGCACTGGGGGAATATATATCGATGTGCCTCATGCCTCGAAAGCTCTGGAGGCTGCGGCTTTGCAGTAGGTGCCGGTAGCGCTGGGGGACCGGCAAAGCCAGGTCCTGGTACCCTCCCGGCACTGAGAGGAGACAGCAGCTGTGGCGATTTTGGCTGTTCACATCCAGTGCGCTGGACTAGGGTAGAGCCCCAGCACTCCCCAGGCTGCAGGAGGAGAAGCACGGCGAGGTGGCTGTTGCATTACGCTGGGGAACAGGAGAGTAGTTCCCGGTACCACCAGCCCTGAGCGCTGGGACTAGTGTTATACAATGTAGCTAAATACATTGTATTGTAGGCGGCTACAGGGCCTGGGTGTGCTAAGCCTCATACTAGGCACAGAGGGGTAAATATTTCATGTTACAAAGGTTAAAATCTCTGTATTACAATCATTGGTTGTTTTTTTCATTTTAATAATGAAATGTGAATCTTCTCTCCTGCCACACTTCAAATGGAAATATGAAGTAATGTGGATATATAACTGCAATTTCATATACTACTGTATATTGGAGGGGTCAGTACACAATCAGAAGCCCACCAACATGTACGAGGAGAGAGGTTTCTGTCTTTTAGGTGGTGCACAGAAATTATATTTAATTTGATAAAAAAACAACATTTATTAGATAGACCTTAAAAATTGTCCTTTTCTTTAGGACGTTAGCCAGCGAAATAGAGGTAAAAAAATGAGAACGTGGTGACAAGAAGTATAATGAAGAAAGTAGATATAAAATAAAAGATATCCTGCTGTCTGTCTGTGTTATTATAGCTTCATGGGATGATTATACATATTTATATTAAGCTCTGAGTCATAAAGGCTATGAGAGGGCGACAATCACGTTAATAGAATGAAGTCTGAACTCGGTCTGTAAATACAACAAACCTACATATTATAAAGAGTTATAAAAGTGAATCTGAAGGGAATTAGAAAGTCGGAGTTAAGGTGCCCATCCACTAGACGGTTAAGTTGAGCGATTGAATGGTAACGATCGTTCAATCGTTCATAAATCGTTTGCAAAATGTCTAAAACGACCAGCAATGCGCGTGCCCGCTGGTCGTTTAGGCATCTATCATCGTGCAAACATGCTGGTCAACCTGATGATAACGTCGGGTTGAGCATGTTTGTAGATGATTGATGAGCCTGCACTGAACGACTGCTCGCTCGGTGCAGGCTCATCACAGACTGACAAACGACTGCATCATTACAATGTCGTAATCGTGCAGTGGTTTTCATGTCTGCTAGTGGACGTGTGCCTTTAGTGTATATAATAATAACGTGGTCAGGAGAGAGAGACCAATGCACCCCTTGGAGCTCAATAAATGTTAATAATATAACTAATAAGTGGAATACATATCCAGGCTTAATACAACAGATATTATACTATACTGATCTACCAAGGAGAATAAGTGACTAACGTGATTACCATACTGAGCGGATCAGTCAGTATATTCCTATAGAGTCTCATGTATAGGATTCTACGTTACAAGCTATGGTTGTATGTAATGCATCACTAGGCTCTATATGACCAGCTATAATTGAGTATAACGTGATTGTCGCCCTCTCATAGCCTTTATGACTCCGAGCTTAGTACAAATATATATAATCATCCCATGAGGCTATAATAACACAGACAGACAGCAGGATATCTTTTATTTTATATCTACTTTCTCCAATATACTTCTTATCACCACTTTCTCATTTTTTAACCTCTGTTTTGCTGGCTAATGTCCTAAAGAAAAGCAAATTTTTAATGTATAGCTAATAAATGTTGTTTTTTTATAAAATGAAATATAATTTTTGTGCGCCACCTAAAAGACAAAAACTTCTTCCCTCTAATATTTTTGGAGTGCTATTATACTTGTCAGTTGGCAGCACCCCCGAATGAAATCAAACCTCATTCACGATAATAATACGGGGATTTCTCTATGTAATGTTGTAGGTGTGTGCAGATGTGTCTATTCCTTTGTATTTTTGAACAATCAGAAGCAGTTAGATAGCGCTGAGGATCGTCATCATTTTCATTGTTTCTCATTGCTCCAACCCTCCTCCTGCACGCATCTGCAAGAGAGATACAGGTGTATGCATCACTGCCCCCTAGTGGATGTCAGTAGCAATTACATGAACGTGCTCTTGTACTGTACATGGCCTATGCTTGCTCGTTCCTTCCCTCCCCCATCTATTACTCCTGACGTAAGAAGTAACGTGTAAGATGCAGCAAAATCTGTACTGTATATGGACATTGGCTTTTTTTTGGGAAATTACTATTTAATGCAAATAAATCATAAGTCCGCTTAACTCAGAGGTGTATCTATAATGGGTGCAGGGTGTGCGGTGCACACAGACCCCTGGGTATAGGGGGGGCCCTCACCGCACACCTGGCACCCATATTATCTATCTCCGAGGTCCTGCGTCCGGTGTCTCAGCCCTGGCCAAATGCGGGAAAACGTCCGCTGCCGCCATTTTTCCAGTGTTTTGCTCATACGCAGTGAGGAAATCGACAGGAAAATGGTGGGCGCACCATTTCCCCGGCAACCTCAGCATGTGCAGTAGACTCTGGGCGCACTCTAGTGCCCAGAGTCTACTGATGCTGTGGTCGGCGGTCAGACGCGTCAGTCTGCTGCCAGCTGCCAAAGAGAGAGGAGGGGCCCCCAGATGAGTAATGAACAAGAGCCCCCTCCTCTCTTAATATGCCCCTGGCTTAACTCTTCATGATCCCCTCTAATTCACACTTACTGTACAGTTGTTATGCAAGCTACAAGTCTCTGGTATCAGTCACCCTTTGCAAAGGGTTGCTAAAAGTGACTGACTCTATTGTAAACGTCTCCAATGTAGAGAGAGATATATCTGTCCGCAATCACAACATCTCCGATATATTCACTCCTAATACAGTATACAGTGTATCGCCCAAATCACCCGATTTATAACCGGTCAGCCCAGTAAATAACATAGAGCTACAGAATACAATATACTCGTATTTCAATGTAAATACCAAAATATCAAGCTGCTCTTTGTCAGGTAATAAAATGATAATCCCCGTCATTAAACGGATGTGGTTTCTCCAGGTGTTCCAGCAAAGTCTAGGAATACAGCCAGATCTCACTATCACGTCCCCAGATTGCAACAGACCAGTTTCATATCTTAGAGAAATTAATTTGTTGGATAAACATGTGAAGACACTGCCAGAGAGGAAGCTAATACATCGGTAAGGTAATGATATAGTTAATAAATCCTACAATTGCCTCTCATCTCTATGAGACAAGTCACCGGTTATTTGTCCAGTGCATCCATCCACATAAAACAATTATATTTGTCCGTTTTATCCATTTCCCTAGAATATCCTCCTCTCTGACCTATGACAAGTGTACAATGTGAGGAGAGTACAAAAGGATTGAATTCACTGTGATGCATTCTCCTTCAGAATTTAGTATGGAGCAAACTAGATTAAGGACCTTAAGAAACCAATCATAGCAATGGCTTGCAGCTCCGCCAACCTCTGAACTTATGAAAAGAAAGCGGAGTATCACTCCTTATCAATGTTTTGAATGGGTGACTTACTGTAACCATTTGGCACTAATCAATCTGAACTTTTAATTTTCTCCTTGATGTCTAATACTTACTTACCCTAAGTACCTGCAAAATTGTAGGACCAGTAACCTAATTGCTATTGTGAGACACAAGGGATTGTACTATGCAAATGGAGCTATTGACATGGCTTTAATAATCTCATTGTTTGGCATTATACTTACTGTATCTCCCTCTATTATTTCATAAAGTCACTAAAATCCTTTAAACTGCCTCACCTAGCTATTTAGTGTCTTCTTTGTGTCATGTGTAAAGTTGTAATATTCTCACAATAGGATTAAGGACCTCATTCAGAGTCGATCGTAGCGGCCGCACGGTCGTACGCCACCGATGTTCGCTAAACTGCGCATGCATAAAGTTCGCAGTGCGCAAACTAGCCGCTATGATCAGAAATTTCTCTCTCCTTGAACACAGCCAGGTCGGTAGTTTGAGTGACAGATTGAGGTGTTTGTGGGTGGTAACAGGGGAAGGTGCTTGAAAACGGGGGAGTGGAGATCCGAACGCAGGCGTGCCTAATTATGCGAACAACGTTTTATGGGAGTGCATAATTAGCAAAGTAGTGTCATGGCACACGTGACATGGGAGGTTTTTACACTGACATGATCGTAGAGCTTAAGAGAGGGTATGGTCAACCTTAAGCTCTACGACCAGTTCCGATGGTTCCCGATGGTCTCGATTAATCCTTATATGCCCTGAGATGATGTGTAATGTGTACGAGAAGGTGGCATATTTTTTTTGTCTTCCGGCCGCTTCCTCCCCTTGGTTGGCCAGCTACTGATCCGATCTTAGGGACGCAACATGCGAGTGCATCATTTGCAAATTCCGGCCCCTTTTCCCGTACGACCGTGCGGCCGCAACGACCGACTCTGAATGAGGTCCTAATTCTCATAAATATGTATTGTTTTGCCAGCTGGCCATGAATGAATAAAAAAATGGAAGGGGGGGGCAATGTGTATCCCCATAGCTGTGCCATAGATCTGAAAATAAATGTCTAAAATCTAAAATACTTATCTTACATTCTAGGATGACTTTCTCACACTCAGTTAATGTAAATAAAAGTATTTATAACCCACATAAAGTTCTCCTGCCAAGTTCTTTCTGCTACAATCTGTAAAATTAGAATTTCTTAAAATAAAACATAAATATATCAATGTATTCTGACACAAGTGCTGGAAGGTTACTGAGTCACTGATAATTGGCCTTCCAGGTGGGTCGTTTAGTGATTTATCTACATTAGGAAGGCAACAGGAGATGTGATATTAGGGTGTAATAAATACAGTAATCTTTACTAATGACAACTTTATAAAGACTCTGATCTAGAAGAGTCCTTATAAAATGACACAATCATTCAATAGTATATTTGCTTATTTAATTTAATTATCCCAGAAATGATACCAATGTGCTGCCATCTCTATCAGCCTATTTTATAATGAAATCTTTATTACTCACAATTCTCATAATGTTTTTCCTGATTTGTTAATTAAGTCTTCTCTGTATATACTGTATAATGTCAGTACCGCACAAATCTTTCAGACATTAAATATAATATGTCATTAGTTGCCTATAAACACTATTGAACCATGATTGAGCTGAGCATAACGTGAAATAGTGGTGGAGTATTTGTGTCACCTTAGTTTCAGCTTTGTAACAAATCTGCTAAGAGGTGAACAATAATCTGCCAGTTGTTCGGCTGCTGACGGATGAGAAAGAGGCTCAATAAAGAGACATGCAAACTAGACTACACACGTTTAGATGAATAACAGATCCCATGTGTGGTCAACGTCCATTCATACTGGTTCCTTCTGTTAGGATCTCTTATTTCTAGCACATTTATTGCTTCTATATATAGCAGCACCTAAATATTTTATGTAAATAGTAATTATATTCATTGCAGAAGTATTGCATTGAAAATGTTGGTGGCGCAAAAAACACAAATGGGCTGCCAAGGGGGGACCCGGGTGGACAATGATTCAGAACCACCGGTCTAAAACATGAAATTAAAAAAAAGACTGCAAAAGGCTTCAGATGCCCTGATACTAGGGTGATCATGCTGTATTGTCTGGCTATAGACGTACCCACTGTAAGGGTTCAGATGCCATGGTACTAGGAGTATCATGCTACTTTGTCTGGTTATAGACATACCCACTGTAAGGCTTCAGATGCCCAGGTACTAGGGTGCTCATGCTTCTTTGTCTGGCTATAGAGGTGCCCACTGTTAGGGTTCAGATGTCCAGATACTAAGGTGCTCATGCTTCTTTGTCTGCATATATAGAGGTGCCCACTGTAAAGGTTCAGATGCCCAGGTACTAGGGTGCTCATGCTTCTTTGTCTGGCTATAGAGGTACCCACTGTAAGTGTTCAGTTGCCCAGATACTAAGGTGATCATGCTGCTTTGTCTGGTTATGGAGGTACCCACTGTAAGGGTTCAGATGCCCAGATACTAGGGTGCTCATGCTTCTTTGTCTGCATATATAGAGGTGCCCACTGTAAGGGTTCAGATGCCCAGATACTAGGGTGCTCATGCTTCTTTGTCTGCATATATAGAGGTGCCCACTGTAAGGGTTCAGATGCCCAGATACTAAGGTGCTCATGCTTCTTTGTCTGCATATATAGAGGTGCCCACTGTAAGGGTTCAGATGCCCAGGTACTAGGGTGCTCATGCTTCTTTGTCTGCATATATAGAGGTGCCCACTGTAAGGGTTCAGATGCTCAGATACTAGAGTGCTCATGCTTCTTTGTCTGAATATATAGAGGTGCCCACTGTAAGGCTTCAGATGCCCAGGTACTAGGGTGCTCATGCTTCTTTGTCTGGCTATAGAGGTACCCACTGTAAGTGTTCAGATGCCCTGATACTAAGGTGATCATGCTGCTTTGTCTGGTTATGGAGGTACACACTGTAAGGGTTCAGATGCCCAGATACTAGGGTGCTCATGCTTCTTTGTCTGCATATATAGAGGTGCCCACTGTAAGGCTTCAGATGCCCAGGTACTAGGGTGCTCATGCTTCTTTGTCTGGCTATAGAGGTACCCACTGTAAGTGTTCAGATGCCCTGATACTAAGGTGATCACACTTCTTTGTCTGGCTATGGAGGTACACACTGTAAGGTTTCAGATGCCCAGATACCAGGGTGACCATGCTGCTTTGTCTGGTTATGGAGGCACCCACTGTTAGGGTTCAGATGCCCTGATACTAGGGTGATCATGCTGCTTTGGCTATGGAGGCACCTACGTTAAGGGTTCAGATACCCAGATACCATGGTGATCATGCTGCTTTGTCTGGTTATGGAGGTACCCACTGTAAGGGTTCAGATGCTCAGGTACTAGGGTGCACGCTGCTTTGTCTGGCTGTGGAGGTACCCACTGTAAGGGTTCAGATACCCAGATACTGTACCAGGGTTTTCATGCTGCTTTGCCTGGCTATAGAGGAACCCACATTAAGGGTTCAGATGCCCAGATACTAGGGTTCTCATTCCCGTTTTTCTGGCTACGGAGGTACCCACTGTAAGGGTTCAGAAGCCCAGATACTAGGGTGACCATGCTGCTTTATCTGGCTATAGAGTTACCCACTGTAAGGGTTCAGATGCCCAGAAACTAGGGTGTTCATGCTGCTTTGTCCAGCTACAGAGGTACCCACTGAATAACATCATTGCCAGCTAAACTTCTAGAAGCCTAACACCTCAGGGTTCTGTGACTTACATGATGGATGAGAAGAGGTCTCCGATCCAGTGGGTCAGTGCTATCTAGAGCCTACTGTGCTGAATACATATATTGATACATAGAGGGGTATTCAATATGGGAGCGAAAACTTAGTTTTTGCGATGTTTTCGCACCTATGACGTCATTATCGCAGGTTTTGCTTTTAGACTGTATTCAATTTCAAAGACTTTTCGCAGGTTCGAAAAGTCTTTGAAAAAAAAACGGGGATAACTTTTCACCACTAAATAGGTGGCGAAAAAAAGTGCAGAATTGGGGTTTAGGGGTGCAGGCTTAAAAAAAATAGCCTGCACCCCTGGGAATTACATTTTAAAAATAACTGTGTCAAAAAAAATAAAAAATAAAAAAATCGGGACACCCCAAAAAATGAATAAAAAAATTGGGGTGGGAAAAAAAATAATGGGAAAAAATTGTTTAAAACTAGGGAAATATGTTCAGGGCTATTCTGCAAGTATGCGGCAGGTGTATTATAGAATAGGCTATTAGCGGCAGGTGTTTTCTAGAATAGATTTATAGCGACAGGTGCACAATTGCAGAATTTTTTAAATCTTACTTTAGGGACATCAAAATATGCTAGTACCCGTTTTCATGTACCCCAAATTTGATGGGACCACTTAAAAAAACGAAAAAAATAACCTAAGTGCTCTTCTGCAACACTTCTTCAATGTCGGGAAAAAAACACCTGCTGCGGCTATTTAAATCCCCGACTTTCATTTGCAGGCTAAAACGGGGGTACCCATAGTGATCCCCCATGTTTTTACAGTTTTAGGCGGGTCCTACAAATTATTCCAGATAAATGTAATTTTTTTTCGCAGATCCCACTTCGCAGGTTCCCGTTTTCGGAGGTTTTATATTGAATAGGGGGATAAAGCGGGCGCGCGCCCGATACTTTATCCCTGAAAAATCTCCGATGTGGAGCAAAAACTCCAGCACGGACTTTTCGCTCCCATATTGAATACCCCTCATAGTGGTACTGTATACTGTATTCTGCAGATCATTAGATTACTCACCTAGCGATTGGTCTCCCAGAATATTACTCTGTTCTACCTATACTTGCCAGATACATGTTTATTTGCATATTTATTTAATATTATTTATATAGTGCACATATTACACAGCACTTTCCAGTCACTCGCATTAGTCCCTGCCCCAGTGGAGCTTATACTCTATGTTCCCACCACATAGACACACACTAGAGTTACATTTTTATCAGAAGCCAATTAACTAATTTGAATGTTTTTGGAGTATGCTGGAACCACTGGTCTCCCAGAGGAAATCTATGCACACATGTGAGAACATACAAACTCCACATAGTTACTTGCTCAGGAAGTGAACTCATCACATCAGTGCTGTCAGGTAGTAGTGCTAATCACTATGCCAACCGTGCTCTAAAATCAAGCATTTAGAAACCTCCACCCCCCTCCAAAAAATTCTGCAGATCACTACTCTGACCTATTTGTCTACTGACAGAGGCATATTAATAATGTATTATGAGTATTATTGTTTTCTGACTTCTCCTGGGGTATGCAGAACATTACTCTTTTTCAACTGCCCCTTGATATATTCATTTTGGCATGGATGGTATTTGCCCAAAAAACACTCCACTTCTCAGTCAGGGCTGGCTAGACCTGACAAACATCATTGGTCAGCTGAGTATGAAGGCTTCTGTCATACCTAGTAGACTGTTGTCAGCCATGAAGGATAATGATGGTCTGTTGGGTCATAATTACACCCTGATCAGCGAGTGGCTGGAATTATCCACCAATCAGGGTACTGGGAGACCATCTGGTGGGTATGACAGTTTCCCAGTGCAGCCAAAGTTTAACTCCAGGCTTCCAAGAAAAAGTGTGGATAGATCCATTTGATTCTTTATTTTTTTCTCTAGAAATTTGTGGTACTGTATCCTGCCGACTAACGCCATTCTAAGATGGCGTCAATTGCTGGTTGCCAGCCTTTTCGGACCTTGATAAATTGACCATATTCCCAATATCCATATAAAGCTATGGGGACTGCTTTTGCGTACTGAAATATACGGACCATCGCCAATATCTCTGATGGTCATTGGCCCCAATACTAAATCTTTTGCAGTCCTCTAATAATGACCATTTTCTGAGGGTTGACTGTAATTATAACCGTCATAAATATCCTTCATGTAGAGACTTAGAAATTGGGAGGAAATACCCGTTCCTGAATGGTCTTTATTCCAGAATATAACTTGTTGAAAATAAATGGTAACAATGAAACTGAAAGAGAGGTCAGCGATTATACTATTTCGAGGGACTTTCACAATTCCTTATACTTCCCACACAAGCAAATATCATAAACCAGTTGCGGCCACCGGGTCTCCCTCCTGCTTTTACGTCAATAAAAAATTATGACTTTAAAAAGTATATACAGTAAAATATGACCATAAAAGCAACATACTGTATATACCACCTGACGGGTCTTTTATCAATGAATTATGAGGTTTTGTAATTTTAGGAGCTGATTGTAGAGTTACATCAGTTCACTTCATTTAGACATATGATTATAATTCTAGTGTGTACAGACCCTTATAGACAGCACTCCTCCTGCTTCTGGACAGTGCGGCCAGCTGGCACAGAGGGGTTGCAATCGGAAAACCGACTGTCTTAATCCCGACAGCCGGCTTCCCGATTGCTTTATCCCAGCGTGGGATAAATGACCGGCGTCTATATCTAGACGCCTGTCATTTACCCGACGCCAGGAGACCGGCGCCCGGCATCCCAATCGAAGGGATGCCGGGCGCCGCCAGCGGACAGACGCGGGGGGGGGTTAGGGTTAGGCACCCCCCCGGGAGGGTTAGGGTTAGGCTAGGGGGAGGGAGGGTTAGCCTAGGGGAAGGGAGGGTTAGTCATCCCCGGGGGGGACTTTCGGTTAGGCACCCCCCCCGGGGGACTTAGGTGTAGGCAGCGGGGAAGGGGGGGTTATGGTTAAGCACTTAGAGGGGGGGTTAGGGTTAGGCACTTGGGGGGGAGGTTAGGGTTAGGCACCCCTAAGGAGGGTTAGGGTTAGGGGGTTAGGTTAGCAGATACTTACCTTAGGGACGATCGGGATTTCCAGCGCTGTCGGGCTTCCGCTGCCGGGAACTCTGCTTTTGTCGGCCAGGCACTTCCGGGATTCGAACTGTCGGCCACAGGGCCAGCGGTATTTCATACTGATTCCAGCCCAGAGGGACTAGATCAGACAGATTGGGTGCGGATCGTTTTTACGTTTCATTTTCCAAGTATACGAAGAAACACAACCAAATACTATCAGAGAATATATTTTATTTCAGATTCAGCAATTTAATATGAGCATATATAAAACTGGAGATTTTACAAAATTGCAATTAGATTTTTTAAGTCTTTATGCGGCTCACACTCGCACTTTCTATAACGGTACATTTCCTATACAATAAGGGGATTTTAGCAGACATAATCATTATACGTGTTAATGTATTAATGTTTTACCAAAGTTAATGATGTAACAGCCCGCTAACAGGATTGGCAACTGTCAGTAAATGAACTGAAAGAAAATAGGAGTGCAGAAGACCCCCACCCACACTCTGCTCTTTGCACGATCAAAAAATGCGCCCTTTTCTAAATTCTACTATGTTGCCAGGTAGGACCAGAATAGCAATGAGGCGGATGGGACTACAGCCTCCGGCCACCACATACAAATAAGCCCATGACCATGGCAGCATCATAATGATCAGCCACCAGCTGGCCACACTGTCAGCCATAATCATAAGAATTAATATTGTATTTCTGTTTTTCTAACAAAATAATTTTTTCTTACTTTTATGTGTTTACAAAGACATTGAGGCTGACAGTATACACAGCCACACAGCACTGGCCTCACCCACACAGCACTGGCCACACCCACACAGCACTGGCCACACCCACGCAGCACTGGCCACACCAACACAGCACTGGCCACACCCACACAGCACTGGCCACAGACACTGACCACACCCACACAGCATGGGTCACACCCACACAGACTGGTCACACCCACACAGAACTAGTCACACCCACACAGCACTGGTCACACCCACACATAACTGACCACACCCACACAGCACTGGTCACACCCACACAGCACTGGTCACACCCACACAGCACTGGTCACACCCACACATTACTGGTCACAGCCACACATTACTGGTCACAGCTACACAGCACTGGACAAAGAAAAAGTTCCAACCATTCAGCTCCACACCAGGGGTGCCGAGAGGGGTGTGTGTAAAGGGTACTATTTACCAGAGCTTGGGGGTGTTGGAGGCCCGCATCCCACCCCAGCCGCCGCTACTTAAGTTTGGTCAGCACACACGCTGCAGCAGCCTCTCTCCCCAGCCCAGCACACACGCTGCGGCAGCCTCTCTCCCCAGCCCAGCACACACGCTGCAGCAGCCTCTCTCCCCAGCCCAGCACACACGCTGCAGCAGCCTCTCTCCCCAGCCCAGCACACACGCTGCAGCAGCCTCTCTCCCCTGCCCAGCACACACGCTGCAGCCTCTCTCCCCAGCACACACGCTGCAGCAGCCTCTCTCCCCAGCCCAGCACACACGCTGCAGCAGCCTCTCTCCCCAGCCCAGCACACACACTGCAGCAGCCTCTCTCCCCAGCCCAGCACACACGCTGCAGCCTCTCTCCCCAGCACACACGCTGCAGCAGCCTCTCTCCCCAGCCCAGCACACACGCTGCGGCAGCCTCTCTCCCCAGCCCAGCACACACGCTGCAGCAGCCTCTCTCCCCAGCCCAGCACACAGGCTGCAGCAGCCTCTCTCCCCAGCCCAGCACACAGGCTGCAGCAGCCTCTCTCCCCAGCCCAGCACACACGCTGCAGCAGCCTCTCTCCCCAGCCCAGCACACAGGCTGCAGCAGCCTCTCTCCCCAGCCCAGCACACACGCTGCAGCAGCCTCTCTCCCCAGCCCAGCACACACGCTGCAGCAGCCTCTCTCCCCAGCCAAGCACACATGCTGCAGCAGCCTCTCTCCCCAGCCCAGCACACAGGCTGCAGCAGCCTCTCTCCCCAGGCCAGCACACACGCTGCAGCAGCCTCTCTCCCCAGCCCAGCACACACGCTGCAGCAGCCTCTCTCCCCAGCCCAGCACACACGCTGCAGCAGCCTCTCTCCCCAGCCCAGGACACACGCTGCAGCAGCCTCTCTCCCCAGCCCAGCACACACGCTGCAGCAGCCTCTCTCCCCAGCCCAGCACACACGCTGCAGCAGCCTCTCTCCCCAGCCCAGCACACACGCTGCAGCAGCCTCTCTCCCCAGCCCAGCACACACGCTGCAGCAGCCTCTCTCCCCAGCCCAGCACACACGCTGCAGCAGCCTATCTCCCCAGCCCAGCACACACGCTGCAGCAGCCTCTCTCCCCAGCCCAGCACACACGCTGCAGCAGCCTCTCTCCCCAGCCCAGCACACACGCTGCAGCAGCCTCTCTCCCCAGCCCAGCACACACGCTGCAGCAGCCTCTCTCCCCTGCCCAGCACACACGCTGCAGCCTCTCTCCCCAGCACACACGCTGCAGCAGCCTCTCTCCCCAGCCCAGCACACACGCTGCAGCAGCCTCTCTCCCCAGCCCAGCACACACACTGCAGCAGCCTCTCTCCCCAGCCCAGCACACACGCTGCAGCCTCTCTCCCCAGCACACACGCTGCAGCAGCCTCTCTCCCCAGCCCAGCACACATGCTGCAGCAGCCTCTCTCCCCAGCCCAGCACACACACTGCAGCAGCCTCTCTCCCCAGCCCAGCACACACGCTGCAGCAGCCTCTCTCCCCAGCCCAGCACACACGCTGCAGCAGCCTCTCTCCCCAGCCCAGCACACACGCTGCAGCAGCCTCTCTCCCCAGCCCAGCACACACGCTGCAGCAGCCTCTCTCCCCAGCCCAGCACACAGGCTGCAGCAGCCTCTCTCCCCAGCCCAGCACACACGCTGCAGCAGCCTCTCTCCCCAGCCCAGCACACACGCTGCAGCAGCCTCTCTCCCCAGCCCAGCACACACGCTGCAGCAGCCTCTCTCCCCAGCCCAGCACACGCGCTGCAGCAGCCTCTCTCCCCAGCCCAGCACACACGCTGCAGCAGCCTCTCTCCCCAGCCCAGCACACACGCATACCTCCCAACTGTCCCGCATTCAGTGGGACAGTCCCATTTTTTTGGGACTTTCCCGCTGTCCCACCCGCGGGCCGCAGTGTCCCGCGGTGGGGGGAAGTTAGGAGAAGCATACAGCACTGCTCTGCTATGCAGAGCAGCGTGTATGCAGAGCGAGAGTAGATGCTGAGCGCATGCACACAGCATCTATTCACAGCACGGAGGGGAACCCCGGGGGCAGCCCAGCATCCCAGAGATGCTGGGCACGCCCCTTAGTGATGTAAACAAGGCGTGACACTAGACCACACCCCCTTTAAAGGTAGGCCACGCCCCCTTTCCGGGAGTGCGCGCTGAAGGCACGCTGGTGTCCCTATTTCCATCCTGCAAATGTTGGGAGGTATGCACACGCTGCTGTCACGCGAAGTGGTCGCAAATAAGTTGATTTTTTTTGTAAGGAGGGGATCTGGCTACACCTCCCTGTACCTGGGCCCAGCAGAGCTGTCGGCAGCCTTGATCCTAACTGTCCCTTTACAGGCTGTTTGAAAAATAACAGGAGCTGATTGGTTGGTACATTATCTCAAGGCTCAGTACATAGACCCTTCAGTACCTTATGCTAATGTAGACTAATACTGGCAGAAAGCTGCGCCCCCCCCATTTTTTTATTTTCCCCCGGCTGACGCAACTGTCATCATTAGCATCTGCACGTGCGCCAGCCCCATGCTGGATGCAAGAGATCCCTCAGAAACCGTTTTTTCCTCGCCGTGCATGTGACTCAGAATAGCGCAGAGCTTTAGCGACACTCCCATTGCACTCTCACAAGTAAAGGTGTTACCAGGTTAAATGCACAAAGTTCACATACCCTGTACATCACTAGTGGGTTTGTGCGCTGTAGCAATGCCACGTAGTCTGACCAATAGGACTGAGCCGCGCCCTATGTCATGTGGCCTCCTCAACGCAACATAGTGCAAATGTACATGGTCACAATTGTGGGCAAAGTACACACTCAAAGCCCTCAGTGCACTATAAAGCCCTCAGTGCACTATAAAGCCTTCAGTGCGCTACAAAGCCCTCAGTGCGCTACAAAGCTCTCAGTGCACTATAAAGCCCTCAGTGCACTATAAAGCCCTCAGTACACTACAAAGCTCTCTGTGTTCAGTTGATGCTTTAGGTACAGAAATGAATAATGCTTATTATCAGTTGGAGACCTCGATGCGCGCGCATGACGTCGTACATCACAGCATAGAGCAGCTCTCACTGGGCTATGACTAGGCGCGCCCAGCATTTTCCCCATTGCAGTCTAAGGTCATAGACGCGGGCAGCACACTAGTCGCGCCATCCATCGCAGAAA
This sequence comes from Taudactylus pleione, assembly GCA_031769625.1. NCBI lineage: Eukaryota > Metazoa > Chordata > Amphibia > Anura > Myobatrachidae > Taudactylus > Taudactylus pleione. The sequence goes on along the minus strand of JAUIMM010000829.1, from coordinate 3,009,225 downwards.
CAATGATGGCGGCTACATCTATATACAAGTTTTAGCTCATCCCAAAGGGCACAATACACCGTCATTAAGTACAGGGCATATCCTTTATTTGCACCAATATATAATTACACGGCAGAGTTACTAACTGTGTCACCATGCGTTACAGTGTAACAGTTTACAGAGCACATTCCATGGGCTTAACAGGGTTCCACTGACTTACTGTATGACTAGAAAGAATCACATGGTATGCTGTATTTTCACATATAACAGGGATTATTAGGCTTTAAACCTTTCTGGCACATTTATGAATTGCTTAGAGCACAATAAGTAGAAGGATGTCTGAAATATGATCCTTTTCCTGTGTGTTACTGTACGTTCTCCAGCACCAGTGTCACAGACCAGTAACTGCTCTGACTGGAGGCACAATACTGGGATCTGCACAGCATGCTGGGTACGGATCCCACAGGGAAAGTTACTACAAGTGAAAAATGTTGCAAATCAGTAAACACTATACTACTCAGGGCCGTAGCTAGGATAGTGCGGCCGGTGCCATGGCACAGGGCACCGCAGGTCAGGGGGCGCTGTTTGGGCCTGTCACATTTCTGTTTATTATCATTCTTGCTTGTAGCTTCCTGTTATCTTATCCCCAGCATCTCCTGACGTCTCCTATCTCTTCCCTGGCCCTTCCCCATGAGGCCATGGCCCTTTTTTGGGTGCATTATGTCCCTTTGAAAAATGAGGGGGGCGCCAATGTTCTTTCTTGCACAGTGCACCAAAAAGTCTAGTTACGGCTCTGATACTACTATATAGAATATGGGAACAGATTTGCAGTGTTCTCATGATAAATGCACGTCCAATAACATGTGCAGCTTTGCATGTGCCTTACTGTTCTATATTACAGAGTATAAACTTGCTTTAAACATCCTGAAAATTGCCATTAGGGAGTGAAACAAATTACAATCTTCCTTAGAAATAAGGTCACAATTCCATATGTGATATTTCTTTACAGATTTGCAACACTTTTATTAACATGTCTCCATTCACATTGTGCCATTGTGTTCTCATATATAAAACAGGGATTACATCATTCCTGCAATGTATCTTCTAGTGCCCCCTACTGGCAGCTCATTTGCTCTTACTCTACTGAAAACCACATGCTCCCTCTAGTGGTCTAGTATATTACACTAAGAAGAAAGTATGTGTATAGTGACACTAAGAAGAAAGTATCTGTATAGTGACACTAAAAAGAAAGTATCTGTATAATAACACTAAGAAGACAGTATCTGTATAGTAACACTAAGAAGAAAGTATCTGTATAGTAACACTAACATGACAGTATCTGTATAGTAACACTAAGAAGACAGTATCTGTATAGTAACACTAAGAAGACGGTATCTGTGTAGTAACACTAAGAAGAAAGTATCTGTATAGTAACACTAAGAAGAAAGTATCTGTATAGTAACACTAAGAAGAAAGTATCTGTATAGTGACACTAAGAAGAAAGTATCTGTATAGTAACAATAAGAAGAAAGTATCTGTATAGTGACACTAAAAAGAAAGTATCTGTATAATAACACTAAGAAGACAGTATCTGTATAGTAACACTAAGAAGAAAGTATCTGTATAGTAACACTAACATGACAGTATCTGTATAGTAACACCAAGAAGACAGTATCTGTATAGTAACACTAAGAAGACGGTATCTGTGTAGTAACACTAAGAAGAAAGTATCTGTATAGTAACACTAAGAAGAAAGTATCTGTATAGTAACACTAAGAAGAAAGTATCTGTATAGTGACACTAAGAAGAAAGTATCTGTATAGTAACAATAAGAAGAAAGTATCTGTATAGTAACACTAAGAAGAAAGTATCTGTATAGTAACAATAAGAAGATAATAACTGTATAGTGACACTAAGAAGACAGTATCTGTATAGTAACACTAGGAAGAAAGTATCTGTATAGTAACACTAAGAAGAAACTATCTGTATAGTAACACTAAGAAGAAAGTATCTGTATAGTAACACTAAGAAGAAAGTATCTGTATAGTAACACTAAGAAGAAAGTATCTGTATAGTAACACTAAGAAGAAAGTATCTGTATAGTAACACTAACATGACAGTATCTGTATAGTAACACTATAAAGAAAGTATCTGTATAGTAACAATAAGAAGACAGTATCTGTATAGTAACACTAAGAAGACAGTATCTGTATAGTGACACTAAGAAGAAAGTATCTGTATAGTAACACTAAGAAGAAAGTATCTGTATAGTGACACTAAGAAGACAGTATCTGTATAGTAACACTAAGAAGAAAGTATCTGTATAGTAACACTAAGAAGAAAGTATCTGTATAGTGACACTAAGAAGACAGTATCTGTATAGTAACACTAAGAAGAACGTATCTGTATAGTGACACTAAGAAGAAAGTATCTGTATAGTAACACTAAGAAGAAAGTATCTGTATAGTAACACTAAGAAGAAAGTATCTGTACAGTAACACAAACATGACAGTATCTGTATAGTGACACTAAGAAGACAGTATCTGTATAGTAACACTAAGAAGAAAGTATCTGTATAGTAACACAAACATGACAGTATCTGTATAGTGACACTAAGAAGACAGTATCTGTATAGTAACACTAAGAAGAAAGTATCTGTATAGTGACACTAAGAAGACGGTATCTGTATAGTAACACTAAGAAGTCAGTATCTGTATAGTGACATGAAGAAGAAAGTAGCTGTATAGTAAAACTATCTGTATAGTAACACTAACATGACAGTATCTGTATAGTCAAACGAAGAAGAAAGTATCTGTATAGTAACAATAAGAAGAAAGTATCTGTATAGTGACACGAAGAAGAAAGTATCTGTATAGTAACAATAAGAAGAAAGTATCTGTATAGTGACATGAAGAAGAAAGTATCTGTATAGTAACAATAAGAAGAAAGTATCTGTATAGTGACACTGAGAAGAAAGTATCTGTATAGTAACACTAAGAATAAAGTATCTGTATAGTGACACGAAGAAGAAAGTATCTGTATAGTAACAATAAGAAGAAAGTATCTGTATAGTGACACTGAGAAGAAAGTATCTGTATAGTGACACTAAGAAGAAAGTATCTGTATAGTAACACTAAGAAGAAAGTATCTGTATAGTAACACTAAGAAGAAAGTATCTGTATAGTGACATGAAGAAGAAAGTATCTGTATAGTAACAATAAGAAGAAAGTATCTGTATAGTGACACTGAGAAGAAAGTATCTGTATAGTGACACTAAGAAGAACGTATCTGTATAGTAAAACTAAGAAGAAAGTATCTGTATAGTGACAATAAGAAGACAGTATCTGTATAGTAACACTAAGAAGAAAGTATCTGTATAGTAACAATAAGAAGAAAGTATTTGTATAGTGACACTAAGAAGAAAGTATCTGTATAGTAACACTAAGAAAACAGTATCTGTGTAGTGACACGAAGAAGAAAGTATCTGTATAGTAACACTAAGAAGACAGCATCTGTGTAGTGACACGAAGAAGAAAGTATCTGTATAGTAACAATAAGAAGAAAGTATCTGTATAGTAAAACTAAGAAGAAAGTATCTGTATAGTGACAATAAGAAGACAGTATCTGTATAGTAACACTAAGAAGACAGTATCTGTATAGTAACAATAAGAAGAAAGTATCTGTATAGTGACACTAAGAAGAAAGTATCTGTATAGTAACACTAAGAAGACAGTATCTGTGTAGTGACACAAAGAAGAAAGTATCTGTATAGTAACACTAAGAAGACAGTATCTGTGTAGTGACACAAAGAAGAAAGTATCTGTATAGTAACAATAAGAAGAAAGTATCTGTATAGTATAACTAAGAAGAAAGCATCTGTATAGTAACACTAAGAAGACAGTATCTGTATAGTAACACTAACATGACAGTATCTGTATAGTAACACTAAGAAGAAAGTATCTGTATAGTAAAACTAAGAATAAAATATCTGTATAGTAACACTAACATGACAGTATCTGTATAGTGACAATAAGAAGACTGTATCTGTATAGTGACACAAAGAAGAAAGTATCTGTATAGTGACAATAAGAAGAAAGTATCTGTATAGTGACACAAAGAAGAAAGTATCTGTATAGTAACACTAAGAAGACAGTATCTGTATAGTAACACTAAGAAGAAAGTATCTGTACAGTGACACTAAGAAGAAAGTATCTGTATAGTGACACTAAGAAGAAAGTATCTGTATAGTAACACTAAGAAGACAGTATCTGTATAGTGACACTAAGAAGACAGTATCTGTATAGTCAAACGAACAAGAAAGTATCTGTATAGTAACAATAAGAAGAAAGTATCTGTATAGTGACACGAGGAAGAAAGTATCTGTATAGTAACAATAAGAAGAAAGTATCTGTATAGTGACACGAAGAAGAAAGTATCTGTATAGTAACAATAAGAAGAAAGTATCTGTATAGTGACACTGAGAAGAAAGTATCTGTATAGTAACACTAAGAATAAAGTATCTGTATAGTGACACGAAGAAGAAAGTATCTGTATAGTAACAATAAGAAGAAAGTATCTGTATAGTGACACTGAGAAGAAAGTATCTGTATAGTGACACTAAGAAGAAAGTATCTGTATAGTAACACTAAGAAAAAAGTATCTGTATAGTAACACTAAGAATAAAGTATCTGTATAGTGACATGAAGAAGAAAGTATCTGTATAGTAACAATAAGAAGAAAGTATCTGTATAGTGACACTGAGAAGAAAGTATCTGTATAGTGACACTAAGAAGAACGTATCTGTATAGTAAAACTAAGAAGAAAGTATCTGTATAGTGACAATATGAAGACAGTATCTGTATAGTAACACTAAGAAGACAGTATCTGTATAGTAACAATAAGAAGAAAGTATCTGTATAGTGACACTAAGAAGAAATTATCTGTATAGTAACACTAAGAAGACAGTATCTGCGTAGTGACACGAAGAAGAAAGTATCTGTATAGTAACACTAAGAAGACAGTATCTGTGTAGTGACACGAAGAAGAAAGTATCTGTATAGTAACAATAAGAAGAAAGTATCTGTATAGTAAAACTAAGAAGAAAGTATCTGTATAGTGACAATAAGAAGACAGTATCTGTATAGTAACACTAAGAAGACAGTATCTGTATAGTAACAATAAGAAGAAAGTATCTGTATAGTGACACTAAGAAGAAAGTATCTGTATAGTAACACTAAGAAGACAGTATCTGAGTAGTGACACAAAGAAAGTATCTGTATAGTAACACTAAGAAGACAGTATCTGTGTAGTGACACGAAGAAGAAAGTATCTGTATAGTAACAATAAGAAGAAAGTATCTGTATAGTAAAACTAAGAAGAAAGCATCTGTATAGTAACACTAAGAAGACAGTATCTGTATAGTAACACTAACATGACAGTATCTGTATAGTAACACTAAGAAGAAAGTATCTGTATAGTAAAACTAAGAATAAAATATCTGTATAGTGACACGAATAAGAAAGTATCTGTACAGTGACAATAAGAAGAAAGTATCTGTATAGTGACACAAAGAAGAAAGTATCTGTATAGTAACACTAACATGACAGTATCTGTATAGTGACAATAAGAAGACTGTATCTGTATAGTGACACAAAGAAGAAAGTATCTGTATAGTGACAATAAGAAGAAAGTATCTGTATAGTGACACAAAGAAGAAAGTATCTGTATAGTAACACTAAGAAGACAGTATCTGTATAGTGACACTAAGAAGAAAGTATCTGTACAGTGACACTAAGAAGAAAGTATCTGTATAGTGACACTAAGAAGAAAGTATCTGTATAGTAACACTAAGAAGACAGTATCTGTATAGTGACACTAAGAAGACAGTATCTGTATAGTAACACTAAGAAGACAGTATCTGTATAGTAACAATAAGAAGAAAGTATCTGTATAGTGACACAAAGAAGAAAGTATCTGTATAGTAACACTAAGAAGGCAGTATCTGTATAGTGACACTAAGAAGACAGTATCTGTATAGTGACACTAAGAAGACAGTATCTTTATAGTAACAATAAGAAGAAAGTATCTGTATAGTGACACAAAGAAGAAAGTATCTGTATAGTAACACTAAGAAGACAGTATCTGTATAGTGACACTAAGAAGACAGTATCTGTATAGTGACACTAAGAAGACAGTATCTGTAAAGTAACACTAAGAAGACAGTATCTGTATAGTAACACTAAGAAGAAAGTATCTGTATAGTAACACTAAGATGACAGTATCTGTATAGTAACACTAAGAAGACAGTATCTGTATAGTAACACTAAGAAGAAAGTATCTGTATAGTAACACTAAGAAGACAGTATCTGTATAGTGACACTAAGAAGACAGTATCTGTATAGTAACACTAAGAAGAAAGTATCTGTATAGTAACACTAAGAAGAAAGTATCTGTATAGTAACACTAACATGACAGTATCTGTAAAGTGACACTAACATGACAGTATCTGTATAGTAACACTAAGAAGAAAGTATCTGTATAGTAACACTAAGAAGAACGTATCTGTATAGTAACACTAACATGACAGTATCTGTATAGTAACACTAAGAAGACGTTATCTGTATAGTGACATGAAGAAGAAAGTATCTGTATAGTAACACTAAGAAGACAGTATCTGTATAGTAACACTAAGAATAAAGTATCTGTATAGTGACACGAATAGGAAAGTATCTGTACAGTGACACTAAGAAGAAAGTATCTGTATAGTAACAATAAGAAGAAAGTATCTGTATAGTGACACAAAGAAGACAGTATCTGTATAGTAACACTAAGAAGAAAGTATCTGTATAGTAACACTAACATGACAGTATCTGTATAGTGACACTAAGAAGAATGTATCTGTATAGTAACACTAAGAAGAAAGTATCTGTATAGTAACAAAAAGAAGAAAGTATCTGTATAGTAACACTAACATGACAGTATCTGTATAGTGACACTAAGAAGAATGTATCTGTATAGTAACACTAACATGACAGTATCTGTATAGTGACACTAAGAAGAATGTATCTGTATAGTAACAATAAGAAGAAAGTATCTGTATAGTAACACTAACATGACAGTATCTGTATAGTAACACTAAGAAGACAGTATCTGTATAGTGACACTAAGAATAAAGTATCTGTAAAGTAACACTAAGAAGACAGTATCTGTATAGTAAAACTAAGAAGAAAGTATCTGTATAGTGACACTGACAGTATCTGTATAGTAACACTAACATGACTGCATCTGTATAGTGACACTAACATGACAGTATCTGTATAGTAACACTAAGAAGAAAGTATCTGTATAGTGACACTAAGAAGAACGTATCTGTATAGTAACACTAACATGACAGTATCTGTATAGTAACACTAAGAAGTCGGTATCTGTATAGTGACATGAAGAAGAAAGTATCTGTACAGTAACACTAAGAAGAAAGTATCTGTATAGTAACACTAAGAAGACAGTATCTGTATAGTAACAATAAGAAGAAAGTATCTGTATAGTAACACTAAGAAGACAGTATCTGTATAGTAAAACTAAGAAGACAGTATCTGTATAGTGACACTAACATGACAGTATCTGTATAGTGACACTAACATGACAGTATCTGTATAGTAACACTAAGAAGAAAGTATCTGTATAGTGACACTAAGAACAACGTATCTGTATAGTAACACTAACATGACAGTATCTGTATAGTAACACTAAGAAGACGGTATCTGTTTAGTGACATGAAGAAGAAAGTATCTGTATAGTAACACTAACATGACAGTATCTGTATAGTCAAACTAAGAAGAAAGAATCTGTATAGTAAAACTAAGAAGAAAGTATCTGTATAGTAACACTAAGAAGAAAGTATCTGTATAGTAAAACTAACATGACAGTATCTGTATAGTAACACTAAGAAGAAAGTATCTGTATAGTAACACTAAGAAGACAGTATCGGTATAGTAACACTAAGAAGACAGTATCTGTATAGTAACACTAAGAAGAAAGTATCTGTACAGTAAAACTAAGAAGAAAGTATCTGTATAGTAACACTAAGAAGAAAGTATCTGTATAGTAAAACTAACAAGACAGTATCTGTATAGTAACACTAAGAAGAAAGTATCTGTATAGTAACACTAAGAAGACAGTATCGGTATAGTAACACTAAGAAGACAGTATCTGTATAGTAACACTAACATGACAGTATCTGTATAGTAACACTAAGAAGAAAGTATCTGTATTGTAACACTAAGAAGAAAGTATCTGTATAGTAACACTAACATGACAGTATCTGTATAGTAAAACTAAGAACAAAGTATCTGTTTAGTGACATGAAGAAGAAAGTATCTGTATAGTAACAATAAGAAGAAAGTATCTGTATAGTAAAACTAAGAAGAAAGCATCTGTATAATAACACTAAGAAGACAGTATCTGTATAGTAACACTAACATGACAGTATCTGTATAGTAACACTAAGAAGAAAGTATCTGTATAGTAAAACTAAGAATAAAATATCTGTATAGTGACACGAATAAGAAAGTATCTGTACAGTGACAATAAGAAGAAAGTATCTGTATAGTGACACAAAGAAGAAAGTATCTGTATAGTAACACTAACATGACAGTATCTGTATAGTGACAATAAGAAGACTGTATCTGTATAGTGACACGAAGAAGAAAGTATCTGTATAGTGACAATAAGAAGAAAGTATCTGTATAGTGACACAAAGAAGAAAGTATCTGTATAGTAACACTAAGAAGACAGTATCTGTATAGTGACACTAAGAAGAAAGTATCTGTACAGTGACACTAAGAAGAAAGTATCTGTATAGTGACACTAAGAAGAAAGTATCTGTATAGTAACACTAAGAAGACAGTATCTGTATAGTGACACTAAGAAGACAGTATCTGTATAGTCAAACGAACAAGAAAGTATCTGTATAGTAACACTAAGAAGACAGTATCTGTATAGTGACACTAACATGACAGTATCTGTATAGTAACACTAAGAAGAAAGTATCTGTATAGTGACACTAAGAACAACGTATCTGTATAGTAACACTAACATGACAGTATCTGTACAGTAACACTAAGAAGACGGTATCTGTTTAGTGACATGAAGAAGAAAGTATCTATATAGTAACACTAACATGACAGTATCTGTATAGTCAAACTAAGAAGAAAGTATCTGTATAGTAAAACTAAGAAGAAAGTATCTGTATAGTAACACTAAGAAGAAAGTATCTGTATAGTAAAACTAACATGACAGTATCTGTATAGTAACACTAAGAAGAAAGTATCTGTATAGTAACACTAAGAAGACAGTATCGGTATAGTAACACTAAGAAGACAGTATCTGTATAGTAACACTAAGAAGAAAGTATCTGTACAGTAAAACTAAGAAGAAAGTATCTGTATAGTAACACTAAGAAGAAAGTATCTGTATAGTAAAACTAACATGACAGTATCTGTATAGTAACACTAAGAAGAAAGTATCTGTATAGTAACACTAAGAAGACAGTATCGGTATAGTAACACTAAGAAGACAGTATCTGTATAGTAACACTAACATGACAGTATCTGTATAGTAACACTAAGAAGAAAGTATCTGTATTGTAACACTAAGAAGAAAGTATCTGTATAGTAACACTAAGAAGACAGTATCTGTATAGTAAAACTAAGAAGAAAGTATCTGTATAGTAACACTAAGAAGAAAGTATCTGTATAGTAAAACTAACATGACAGTATCTGTATAGTAACACTAAGAAGTCAGTATCTGTATAGTAACACTAAGAAGACAGTATCTGTATAGTGACACTAAGAAGACAGTATCTGTATAGTGACACTAAGAAGAAAGTATCTGTAAAGTAACACTAAGAAGACAGTATCTGTATAGTAAAACTAAGAAGAAAGTATCTGTATAGTGACACTGACATGACAGTATCTGTATAGTAACACTAAGAAGAAAGTATCTGTATAGTAACACTAAGAAGAACGTATCTGTATAGTAACACTAACATGACAGTATCTGTATAGTAACACTAACATGACAGTATCTGTATAGTAACACTAAGAAGAAAGTTTCTGTATAGTAACACTAAGAAGAACGTATCTGTATAGTAACACTAACATGACAGTATCTGTATAGTAACACTAACATGACAGTATCTGTATAGTAACACTAAGAAGAAAGTATCTGTATAGTAACACTAAGAAGAACGTATCTGTATAGTAACACTAACATGACAGTATCTGTATAGTAACACTAACATGACAGTATCTGTATAGTAACACTAAGAAGAAAGTTTCTGTATAGTAACACTAAGAAGAAAATATCTGTATAGTGACACTAAGAAGTCAGTATCTGTATAGTAACACTAAGAAGACAGTATCTGTATAGTAACACTAAGAAGAAAGTATCTGTATAGTAACACTAAGAAGAAAGTATCTGTATAGTAACACTAAGAAGAACGTATCTGTATAGTAACACTAAGAAGATAGTATCTGTATAGTAACACTAAGAAGAAAGTATCTGTATAGTAACACTAAGAAGAAAGTATCTGTGTAGTGACATTAAGAAGAAAGTATCTGTATAGTAACACTAAGAAGAAAGTATCTGTATAGTAACACTAAGAAGAAAGTATCTGCATAGTGACACTAAGAAGACAGTATCTGTATAGTAACACTAAGAAGAAAGTATCGGTATAGTAACAATAACATGACAGTATCTGTATAGTAACACTAAGAAGAACATATCTGTATAGTAACACTAAGAAGAAAGTATCTGTATAGTGACACTAAGACAGTATCTGTATAGTAACACTAAGAAGACAGTATCTGTGTAGTGACACTAACATGACAGTATCTGTATAGTAACACTAAGAAGAAAGTATCTGTATAGTAACACTAAGAAGAAAGTATCTGTGTAGTAACACTAAGAAGAAAGTATCTGTATAGTAACACTAAGAAGAAAGTATCTGTGTAGTAACACTAAGAAGAAAATATCTGTATAGTAACACTAAGAAGAAAGTATCTGTATAGTGACACTAAAAAGAAAGTATCTGTATAGTAACACTAAGAAGACAGTATCTGTATAGTAACAATAAGAAGAAAGTATCTGTATAGTAAAACTAACATGACAGTATCTGTATAGTAACACTAAGAAGAAAGTATCTGTATAGTAACACTAAGAAGACAGTATCGGTATAGTAACACTAAGAAGACAGTATCTGTATAGTAACACTAACATGACAGTATCTGTATAGTAACACTAAGAAGAAAGTATCTGTATTGTAACACTAAGAAGAAAGTATCTGTATAGTAACACTAAGAAGACAGTATCTGTATAGTAAAACTAAGAAGAAAGTATCTGTATAGTAACACTAAGAAGAAAGTATCTGTATAGTAAAACTAACATGACAGTATCTGTATAGTAACACTAAGAAGTCAGTATCTGTATAGTAACACTAAGAAGACAGTATCTGTATAGTGACACTAAGAAGACAGTATCTGTATAGTGACACTAAGAAGAAAGTATCTGTAAAGTAACACTAAGAAGACAGTATCTGTATAGTAAAACTAAGAAGAAAGTATCTGTATAGTGACACTGACATGACAGTATCTGTATAGTAACACTAAGAAGAAAGTATCTGTATAGTAACACTAAGAAGAACGTATCTGTATAGTAACACTAACATGACAGTATCTGTATAGTAACACTAACATGACAGTATCTGTATAGTAACACTAAGAAGAAAGTTTCTGTATAGTAACACTAAGAAGAACGTATCTGTATAGTAACACTAACATGACAGTATCTGTATAGTAACACTAACATGACAGTATCTGTATAGTAACACTAAGAAGAAAGTATCTGTATAGTAACACTAAGAAGAACGTATCTGTATAGTAACACTAACATGACAGTATCTGTATAGTAACACTAACATGACAGTATCTGTATAGTAACACTAAGAAGAAAGTTTCTGTATAGTAACACTAAGAAGAAAATATCTGTATAGTGACACTAAGAAGTCAGTATCTGTATAGTAACACTAAGAAGACAGTATCTGTATAGTAACACTAAGAAGAAAGTATCTGTATAGTAACACTAAGAAGAAAGTTTCTGTATAGTAACACTAAGAAGAACGTATCTGTATAGTAACACTAACATGACAGTATCTGTATAGTAACACTAACATGACAGTATCTGTATAGTAACACTAAGAAGAAAGTATCTGTATAGTAACACTAAGAAGAACGTATCTGTATAGTAACACTAACATGACAGTATCTGTATAGTAACACTCTCATGACAGTATCTGTATAGTAACACTAAGAAGAAAGTTTCTGTATAGTAACACTAAGAAGAAAATATCTGTATAGTGACACTAAGAAGTCAGTATCTGTATAGTAACACTAAGAAGACAGTATCTGTATAGTAACACTAAGAAGAAAGTATCTGTATAGTAACACTAAGAAGAAAGTATCTGTATAGTAACACTAAGAAGAACGTATCTGTATAGTAACACTAAGAAGATAGTATCTGTATAGTAACACTAAGAAGAAAGTATCTGTATAGTAACACTAAGAAGAAAGTATCTGTATAGTGACATTAAGAAGAAAGAATCTGTATAGTAACTAAGAAGAAAGTATCTGTATAGTAACACTAAGAAGAAAGTATCTGCATAGTGACACTAAGAAGACAGTATCTGTATAGTAACACTAAGAAGAAAGTATCGGTATAGTAACAATAACATGACAGTATCTGTATAGTAACACTAAGAAGAACATATCTGTATAGTAACACTAAGAAGAAAGTATCTGTATAGTGACACTAAGAAGACAGTATCTGTATAGTAACACTAAGAAGACAGTATCTGTGTAGTGACACTAACATGACAGTATCTGTATAGTAACACTAAGAAGAAAGTATCTGTATAGTAACACTAAGAAGAAAGTATCTGTGTAGTAACACTAAGAAGAAAGTATCTGTATAGTAACACTAAGAAGAAAGTATCTGTGTAGTAACACTAAGAAGAAAATATCTGTATAGTAACACTAAGAAGAAAGTATCTGTATAGTGACACTAAAAAGAAAGTATCTGTATAGTAACACTAAGAAGACAGTATCTGTATAGTAACAATAAGAAGAAAGTATCTGTATAGTAAAACTAACATGACAGTATCTGTATAGTAACACTAAGAAGAAAGTATCTGTATAGTAACACTAAGAAGACAGTATCGGTATAGTAACACTAAGAAGACAGTATCTGTATAGTAACACTAACATGACAGTATCTGTATAGTAACACTAAGAAGAAAGTATCTGTATTGTAACACTAAGAAGAAAGTATCTGTATAGTAACACTAAGAAGACAGTATCTGTATAGTAAAACTAAGAAGAAAGTATCTGTATAGTAACACTAAGAAGAAAGTATCTGTATAGTAAAACTAACATGACAGTATCTGTATAGTAACACTAAGAAGTCAGTATCTGTATAGTAACACTAAGAAGACAGTATCTGTATAGTGACACTAAGAAGACAGTATCTGTATAGTGACACTAAGAAGAAAGTATCTGTAAAGTAACACTAAGAAGACAGTATCTGTATAGTAAAACTAAGAAGAAAGTATCTGTATAGTGACACTGACATGACAGTATCTGTATAGTAACACTAAGAAGAAAGTATCTGTATAGTAACACTAAGAAGAACGTATCTGTATAGTAACACTAACATGACAGTATCTGTATAGTAACACTAACATGACAGTATCTGTATAGTAACACTAAGAAGAAAGTTTCTGTATAGTAACACTAAGAAGAACGTATCTGTATAGTAACACTAACATGACAGTATCTGTATAGTAACACTAACATGACAGTATCTGTATAGTAACACTAAGAAGAAAGTATCTGTATAGTAACACTAAGAAGAACGTATCTGTATAATAACACTAACATGACAGTATCTGTATAGTAACACTAACATGACAGTATCTGTATAGTAACACTAAGAAGAAAGTTTCTGTATAGTAACACTAAGAAGAAAATATCTGTATAGTGACACTAAGAAGTCAGTATCTGTATAGTAACACTAAGAAGACAGTATCTGTATAGTAACACTAAGAAGAAAGTATCTGTATAGTAACACTAAGAAGAAAGTATCTGTATAGTAACACTAAGAAAAACGTATCTGTATAGTAACACTAAGAAGATAGTATCTGTATAGTAACACTAAGAAGAAAGTATCTGTATAGTGACATTAAGAAGAAAGAATCTGTATAGTAACTAAGAAGAAAGTATCTGTATAGTAACACTAAGAAGAAAGTATCTGCATAGTGACACTAAGAAGACAGTATCTGTATAGTAACACTAAGAAGAAAGTATCGGTATAGTAACAATAACATGACAGTATCTGTATAGTAACACTAAGAAGAACATATCTGTATAGTAACACTAAGAAGAAAGTATCTGTATAGTGACACTAAGAAGACAGTATCTGTATAGTAACACTAAGAAGACAGTATCTGTGTAGTGACACTAACATGACAGTATCTGTATAGTAACACTAAGAAGAAAGTATCTGTATAGTAACACTAAGAAGAAAGTATCTGTGTAGTAACACTAAGAAGAAAGTATCTGTATAGTAACACTAAGAAGAAAGTATCTGTGTAGTAACACTAAGAAGAAAATATCTGTATAGTAACACTAAGAAGAAAGTATCTGTATACTGACACTAAAAAGAAAGTATCTGTATAGTAACACTAAGAAGACAGTATCTGTATAGTAACAATAAGAAGAAAGTATCTGTATAGTGACACTAAGAAGAAAGTATCTGTATAGTAACACTAAGAAGACAGTATCTGTATAGTAACACTAACATGACAGTATCTGTATTGTAACACTAAGAAGAAAGTATCTGTATAGTAACACTAAGAAGACAGTATCTGTATAGTAACACTAAGAAGAAAGTTTCTGTATAGTAACACTAAGAAGACAGTATCTTTATAGTAACACTAAGAAGAAAGTATCTGTATAGTGACACTAAGAAGGAACGTATCTGTATAGTAACACTAAGAAGACAGTATCTGTATAGTAACACTAAGAAGAACGTATCTGTATAGTAACTCTAAGAAGACAGTATCTGTATAGTAACACTAAGAAGACATTATCTGTATAGTAACACTAAGAAGAAAGTATCTGTATAGTAACACTAAGATGAAAGTATCTGTATAGTAACACTAAGAAGACAGTATCTGTATAGTAACACTAAGAAGAAAGAATCTGTATAGTGACACTAAGAAGACAGTATCTGTATAGTAACACTAAGAAGACAGTATCTGTATAGTAACACTAAGAAGAACGTATCTGTATAGTAACACTAAGAAGACAGTATCTGTATAGTAACACTAAGAAGACAGTATCTGTATAGTAACACTAAGAAGAAAGTATCTGTATAGTAACACTAAGAAGAAAGTATCTGTATAGTAACACTAAGAAGAAAGTATCTGTATAGTAACACTAAGAAGACAGTATCTGTATAGTAACACTAAGAAGAAAGTATCTGTATAGTAACACTAAGAAGAAAGTATCTGTATAGTAATACTAAGAAGAAAGTATCTGTATAGTAACACTAAGAAGAAAGTATCTGTATAGTAACACTAAGAAGAAAGTATCTATATAGTAACACTAAGAAGAAAGTATCTGTATAGTAACAATAAGAAGAAAGTATCTGTATAGTAACACTAAGAAGTCAGTATCTGTATAGTAACACTAAGAAGAAAGTATCTGTATAGTAACACTAAGAAGAAAGTATCTGTATAGTAACACTAAGAAGTCAGTATCTGTATAGTAACACTAAGAAGTCAGTATCTGTATAGTAACACTAAGAAGAAAGTATCTGTATAGTAACAATAAGAAGAAAGTATCTGTATAGTAACACTAAGAAGTCAGTATCTGTATAGTAACACTAAGAAGAAAGTATCTGTATAGTAACACTAACATGACAGTATCTGTATAGTAACACTAAGAAGACAGTATCTGTATAGTGACACTAAGAAGAAAGTATCTGTATAGTAACACTAAGAAGACAGTATCTGTATAGTAACACTAAGAAAGTATCTGTATATATCTATAAAGCAACATTAAGCAGTTATTCCCTTTCATTCATTGTAGCAATATACACAGTATAGGTGTCACATACTATACATGATCCATTATTTCCTTTCTGGGACAATATACATTAATATTTGTTACAGATGTGTCTGTGAAATGGAAAACGTTGGCTCAGCTCCTTAGGGGCTTCTTCTGTTCTCTGTGAGACCTGCAGATAGATTGCAGAGATATCAGGTACATGTATACTATGAGTTTAGCGAACAGCAGTAATTAAGCAGTACACACAGACCACACAGTATTATCACACTTATAGCGCAGTACACACAGACCACACAGTATTATCACACTTATAGCGCAGTACACACAGACCACACAGTATTATCACACTTATAGCGCAGTACACACAGACCACACAGTATTATCACACTTATAGCGCAGTACACACAGACCACACAGTATTATCACACTTATAGCGCAGTACACACAGACCACACAGTATTATCACACTTATAGCGCAGTACACACAGACCACACAGTATTATCACAGTTATAGCGCAGTACACACAGACCACACAGTATTATCACCCTTATAGCGCAGTACACACAGACCACACAGTATTATCACACTTATAGCACAGTACACACAGATCATACAGTATTATCACACTTATAGCGCAGTACACACAGACCACACAGTATTATCACACTTATAGCGCAGTACACACAGACCACACAGTATTATCACACTTATAGCGCAGTACACACAGACCACACAGTATTATCACACTTATAGCACAGTACACACAGACCATACAGTATTATCACACTTATAGCACAGTACACACAGACCACACAGTATTATCACACTTATAGCGCAGTACACACAGACCACACAGTATTATCACACTTATAGCGCAGTACACACAGACCACACAGTATTATCACACTTATAGCGCAGTACACACAGACCACACAGTATTATCACACTTATAGCACAGTACACACAGACCATACAGTATTATCACACTTATAGCACAGTACACACCGACCACATAGTATTATCACACTTATAGCGCAGTACACACAGACCACACAGTATTATCACACTTATAGCACAGTACACACAGACCATACAGTATTATCACACTTATAGCGCAGTACACACAGACCGCACAGTATTATCACACTTATAGCGCAGTACACACAGACCACACAGTATTATCACACTTATAGCGCAGTACACACAGACCACACAGTATTATCACACTTATAGCGCAGTACACACAGACCACACAGTATTATCACACTTATAGCGCAGTACTCACAGACCACACAGTATTATCACACTTATAGCGCAGTACACACAGACCGCACAGTATTATCACACTTATAGCGCAGTACACACAGACCACACAGTATTATCACACTTATAGCGCAGTACACACGTGAAGCTATGATCGGCGAAAACTAGTAAATCTTTGCGCCAGCAGGAGCTAACGCCGCCTATAGCCGCAATATCTCCAGCAGTAACAAAGCAAGAGGTGGCAGCAACAGGGATTTTCACACTTCAATAAATGTTCCCCTTAACGTTATTTATGTAAACACTGTGCGCGCTGAGCGTCGTCTCGCAGCGATTGTATGATGTCATCAATTTAAGAATCTTTCAGAAGATTCAGTTGGAGCTGTAAACTGCAATGTAGGTAGTGATCTGCGCCGTCTATTATCTGTCATTTATCTATTTGTTTCCAGATATACTGTATAAAGTGACAGGTTGATACTAGGACCCCATCCCCCGCCTCGTATTCAGCAAACCCTGACAACGTATAACTTACAAGTTCATATTGTGCTAGTTTCTTATTAGAAGCAGTTCCAGAGGGATAGAAATGGATGCTCCCATCTTCAGCGGTCCTGTCATAGTGCCGCTCCGTTCCCGCTTGCGCACGTATTGTACATTGCCCGGCAGTGGTGAAAGTGGCAGTGATAGGGGCCGATGCTCTGTCTGGCACAGGGCACCAAACAGTCTAGTTACGGCTCTGCTTCTGTGTACGTTATGTTATAGTATATTGTATACTTCATGAGGGTGTGGAGTTTGGGCCTGATTCAGACCCTGTCGCAAACGCTGAGCGCTCGCAACCGGGTTGATGGTGGCCCAGAGCGCATGCGTGAGACCCGGATAGCGATGGGCACTTTGTCGCTCCGGGTCTCGCAACAAAGGGGGCGAGCTGTCGATGTTGAGTGACAGCTCGCCCTCTTTGGTGGGCGGGCCGGTGGGGGTGGCTGCCCAAACGGAGGTGTTCCCATGAGAACGCCTGTCGTTTGGGGGCAGCTCCACTGACATCACAAGTGATGTCAGTGGAGAGCTTCCGGCTCTGTTAGAGCCGTAAGCTCTCTGGGGCTTGCGGCCACGAGACCCTACCAAAAGGGTCTCAACGCAAGCCCGATGGTCGCGATGGTCTTGACCATTGCAACCATCTTCCTGGCCGCTCGCTGTAGCTGTGGGTGGTCACCCACAGCTGTGCAAGCGGCCAGGAGGCTGTTCTAAAATGAAAAAAACCCTGCCCTGATTCAGAGCGACCGGGTTTGAATCAGGGCCTTTGTATAGCTTTGTGCATGACGTGCAGGGTCAGGGAAGTGGCTGACCCAGTAGGCGAGAATGTAAGCTCTTGTGTCAAGTAACTGCACTATCCAAATGAACTAAATGACCCGTGCCTGAGAATGAAGCTGTAAGATCCCACCTCTTATATTTTTATCAAGATAAATGGTCTGGCGCCTATTTATAACTGTACGTACACCGCTACATCCGCGGCCTCCGCGCTACATGTACGGTTCTGTTAGTAACCCCGCATATGCTGGGGCACCTGTGTTCCCACAGAGTTCCTATTGATTAGCTATAGCCGGGAGGATGACCCAAATATGTTCCAGGGGTAGGTGCGACAGAAAGTATCAACCCCCTCACCAGACAAACACGGGGTTACATCTATCAATATCTGACTGGTAGTAACAGCCTGATAACTGCACAGACTGTATATAACATTATTATACATTATTATATATACGCTTTGTCTTGTGTACCTCGCGTCCTGCTGATTATTGCGGTTTCCTTGGTCTCCCAATGATTATCTCTTTCTTTCCATCACCTCTTTTCAGCTTGTCCAATTTCTTGATCAATTTTTTAACCCACGACAAGCCAGGGGTAGAACACAGATTTATTGTGGGCTTTGTATTTGTAGAGAACCTGGGGAAAAGCATCAGTAGAGTAGGGATCAGTATTTATTTACATACTGTATATACAGTGACGCAGGGCTGGATTCAGTGGCGTAAGCAAATGTGATTGAAATCGCCTAGAGATCGCAGTTGCTAAATTATGCTAAAAACGCCCACTGCCGCCTTCTCTTATCCGTCGACCTCGCACTTCTGCATATACACCTGTACCATGGACGCACATCGGCCAGTCACGCAGAATTTACAACAGCTCTGACCAGCTGCAGACACTGCGAGTCTCGTTGCACGCAGAGAGCTCTCATGCTGTGTACGCAATCACAGTGGATAATTTATGCACGCCCAGGAATGGCGTTCTAATGGACAGACATTCCTGCGCTTTTCAAAACCCCCCCATCATCACCCCCAAACGCTGACAGCCTATCACTCACTTTGCGATGGATTCCTCTGTGCGTCCGTAATTGCAATGCAATCGCCGTGTGGGTTAAGTGCATGCACAAGGGCAAACAATCGCTTGATCTGCGTTCGTAATCGCACTTGTGTTCACTACTGAATCAGGCCCTCAGTCATAAATTATCATGTCCTAAATGGCCGGAATGTGCTCCACCACCAATCCCTGGAGTTCCGGATGCATATATATGGCTACGTAACTAATACTCCTTACTCTTATTGTCTAGATACAATCACACTTCTGCCCCTAGTTCAGTTCCTATAGATACCCCGACTACTGATGTGTGACCCCCAACATATTCATTCACCCACCTCTGACTTTTCGCTTTATTTCATGCAGAGAAGATCTATTTCCTACAGATGATGATATATATATATAGAGTGACTGATGCAAAGTGGAACATCCGCCCGTTTGTGGTACTGCAGCTTGCGCGCCAAAATGTGTGTGTACGCAAATATGGGCTGTGCAGAGTCATACACAGTTTTATTGCATCTACATTTGTGACCAAACAACGGGATCGGGGTGTGAAAGGGCGTTCTCACGTAGGGAAGGTTCAGCCCAGGAGTGTGCGCGTAACTGCGTTTTCTTTACACCAGCACGTAATAGGCCCTTTGGGAGGTGTATCGGCTACAGATGCAGAGCCGGGTTCGTCTTGAGCTGAGCACAGTTCTGCATATGGGTGAATATGGGCATTTTTTCCATGCACGCTTTTATTTACAATATACTGTATTTCTAATTTACTCTTCATCAGTGCCTGTGTGGTCAGCGGGATCGCACGTGCGCAGTATCCCTGGCAGCAAATCTTTTTGGAGTCCCTGTCCCTATGGGTACTTTATAATACATACTGATGAAGTAAACGCCATCTGCAATGTAATCATGGTCACTAATATCGCACCCAGATCACACTGTAAATGTAACTAATGATTAATGGGCCCCAAAGTCTCTAAGGTCTGATAGGACAATGCAGCGCCACTTACTGTATACCCCGCTGTAATCCAGCCCTGCTCTAAGGTCTGATAGGACAACGCAGCGCCACTGACAGTATACCCCGCTGTAATCCACCTCTGCTCTAAGGTCTGATAGGACAACGCAGCGCTTCTTACAGTATACCCCGCTGTAATCCACCCCTGCTCTAAGGTCTGATAGGACAATGCAGCACCACTGACAGTATACCCCGCTGTAATCCAGCCCTGCTCTAAGGTCTGATAGGACAACGCAGCGCCACTTACTGTATACCCCGCTGTAATCCACCCCTGCTCTAAAGTCTGATAGGACAACGCAGCACCACTTACAGTATACCCCGCTGTAATCCAGCCCTGCTCTAAGGTCTGATAGGACAACGCAGCGCCACTTACAGTATACCCCGCTGTAATCCACCCCTGCTCTAAGGTCTGATAGGACAACGCAGCGCCACTTACTGTATACCCCGCTGTAATCCAGCCCTGCTCTAAGGTCTGATAGGACAACGCAGCACCACTTACAGTATACCTCGCTGTAATCCAGCCCTGCTCTAAGGTCTGATAGGACAACGCAGCGCCACTGACAGTATACCCCGCTGTAATCCACCTCTGCTCTAAGGTCTGATAGGACAACGCAGCGCCATTTACAGTATACCCCGCTGTAATCCACCCCTGCTCTAAGGTCTGATAGGACAACGCAGCACCATTTACAGTATACCCCGCTGTAATCCAGCCCTGCTCTAAGGTCTGATAGGACAACGCAGCGCCACTGACAGTATACCCCGCTGTAATCCACCTCTGCTCTAAGGTCTGATAGGACAACGCAGCGCTTCTTACAGTATACCCCGCTGTAATCTACCCCTGCTCTAAGGTCTGATAGGACACCGCAGCACCACTTACAGTATACCCCGCTGTAATCCAGCCCTGCTCTAAGGTCTGATAGGACAACGCAGCGCCACTTACTGTATACCCCGCTGTAATCCACCCCTGCTCTAAGGTCTGATAGGACAACGCAGCGCCACTTACAGTATACCCCGCTGTAATCCAGAACTGCTCTAAGGTCTGATAGGACAACGCAGCGCCACTGACAGTATACCCCGCTGTAATCCACCCCTTCTCTAAGGTCTGATAGGACAACGCAGCGCCACTTACTGTATACCCCACTGTAATCCACCCCTGCTCTAAGGTCTGATAGGACAACGCAGCGCCACTTACTGTATACCCCGCTGTAATCCACCCCTGCTCTAAGGTCTGATAGGACAACGCAGCGCCATTTACAGTATACCCCGCTGTAATCCACCCCAGCTCTAAGCTCTGATAGGACAACACAGCGCCACTTACAGTATACGCCGCTGTAATCCACCCCTGCTCTAAGGTCTGATAGGACAACGCAGCGCCACTTACTGTATACCCCGCTGTAATCCACCCCTGCTCTAAGGTCTGATAGGACAACGCAGCGCCACTTACTGTATACCCCGCTGTAATCCACCCCTGCTCTAAGATCTGATAGGACAACGCAGCGCCACTTTCTGTATACCCCGCTGTAATCCACCCCTGCTCTAAGGTCTGATAGGACAACGCAGCGCCACTTACTGTATACCCCGCTGTAATCCACCCCTGCTCTAAGGTCTGATAGGACAACGCAGCGCCACTTACAGTATACCCCGCTTTAATCCACCCCTGCTCTAAGGTCTGATAGGACAACGCAGCGACACTTACAGTATACCCCACTGTAATCCATCCCTGCTCTAAGGTCTGATAGGACAACGCAGCGCCACTTATTGTATACCCCGCTGTAATCCAACCCTGCTCTACGGTCTGATAGGACAACGCAGCGCCACTTACTGTATACCCCGCTGTAATCCACCCCTGCTCTAAGGTCTGATAGGACAACGCAGCGCCACTTACAGTATACCCCGCTGTAATCCACCCCTGCTCTAAGGTCTGATAGGACAACGCAGCGCCACTTACAGTATACCCCGCTGTAATCCACCCCTGCTCTAAGGTCTGATAGGACAACGCAGCGCCACTTACTGTATACCCCGCTGTAATCCACCCCTGCTCTAAGGTCTGACAGGACAACGCAGCGCCACTTACTGTATACCCCGCTGTAATCCAACCCTGCTCTAAGGTCTGATAGGACAACGCAGCGCCACTTACTGTATACCCCGCTGTAATCCACCCCTGCTCTAAGGTCTGATAGGACAACGCAGTGCCACTTACTGTATACCCCGCAGTAATCCACCCCTGTTCTAACTTCTGATAGGGCAACGCAGCGCCACTTACAGTATACCCCGCTGTAATCTAGCCCTGCTCTAAGGTCTGATAGGGCAGCGCAGCGCCACTTACAGTATTCCCCGCTGTAATCCACCCCTGCTCTAAGGTCTGATAGGACAACGCAGCGCCACTTACTGTATACCGCACTGTAATCCAGCCCTGCTCTAAGGTCTGATAGGGCAACGCAGCGCCACTTACAGTATACCCCGCTGTAATCCAGCCCTGCTCTAAGGTCTGATTTGACAATGCAGTGCCACTTACTGTATACCCCGCTGTAATCCACCCCTGCTCTAAGGTCTGATAGGACAACGCAGCGCCACTTACTGTATACCGCACTGTAATCCAGCCCTGTTCTAACTTCTGATAGGGCAACGCAGCGCCACTTACAGTATACCCCGCTGTAATCCAGCCCTGCTCTAAGGTCTGATAGGGCAACGCAGTGCCACTTACAGTATTCCCCGCTGTAATCCACCCCTGCTCTAAGGTCTGATAGGACAACGCAGCACCACTTACTGTATACCCCGCAGTAATCCAGCCCTGCTCTAAGGTCTGATTTGACAACGCAGTGCCACTTACTGTATACCCCGCTGTAATCCAGCCCTGCTCTAAGGTCTGATAGGGCAACGCAGCGCCACTTACTGTATACCCCGCTGTAATCCAGCCCTGCTCTAAGGTCTGATTTGACAACGCAGCGCCACTTACTGTATACCCCGCTGTAATCCACCCCTGCTCTAAGCTCTGATAGGACAACGCAGCGCCACTTACTGTATACCCCGCTGTAATCCACCCCTGCTCTAAAGTCTGATAGGACAACGCAGCACCACTTACTGTATACCCCGCTGTAATCCACCCCTGCTCTAAGGTATGATAGGACAACGCAGCGCCACTGACAGTATACCCCGCTGTAATCCACCCCTGCTCTAAAGTCTGATAGGACAACGCAGCACCACTTACTGTATACCCCGCTGTAATCCACCTCTGCTCTAAGGTCTGATAGGACAACGCAGCGCCACTTACTGTATACCCCGCTGTAATCCACCTCTGCTCTAAGGTCTGATAGGACAACGCAGCGCCACTTACTGTATACCCCGCTGTAATCCACCCCTGCTCTAAAGTCTGATAGGACAACGCAGCACCACTTACTGTATACCCCGCTGTAATCCACCTCTGCTCTAAGGTCTGATAGGACAACGCAGCGCCACTTACAGTATACCCCACTGTAATCCACCCCTGCTCTAAGGTCTGATAGGACAACGCAGCGCCACTTACAGTATACCCCGCTGTAATCCACCCCTGCTCTAAGGTCTGATAGGACAACGCAGCGCCACTTACAGTATACCCCGCTGTAATCCAGCCCTGCTCTAAGGTCTGATAGGACAACGCAGCGCCACTTACTGTATACCCAACTGTAATCCACCCCTGCTCTAAGGTCTGATAGGACAACGCAGTGCCACTTACTGTATACCCCGCTGTAATCCACCCCTGTTCTAACTTCTGATAGGGCAACGCAGCGCCACTTACAGTATACCCCGCTGTAATCCACCCCTGCTCTAAGGTCTGATAGGACAACGCAGCGCCACTTACAGTATACCCCGCTGTAATCCAGCCCTGCTCTAAGGTCTGATAGGGCAACGCAGCACCACTTACAGTATACCCCACTGTAATCCACCCCTGCTCTAAGGTCTGATAGGACAACGCAGCGCCACTTACTGTATACCCCACTGTAATCCACCCCTGCTCTAAGGTCTGATAGGACAACGCAGCGCCACTTACTGTATACCTCGCTGTAATCCACCCCTGCTCTAAGGTCTGATAGGACAACGCAGCGCCACTTACTGTATACCCCGCTGTAATCCACCCCTGCTCTAAGGTCTGATAGGACAACGCAGCGCCACTTACTGTATACCCCGCTGTAATCCAGCCCTGCTCTAAGGTCTGATAGGACAACGCAGCGCCACTTACTGTATACCCCACTGTAATCCACCCTGCTCTAAGGTCTGATAGGACAACGCAGCTCCACTTACAGTATACCCCGCTGTAATCCAGCCCTGCTCTAAGGTCTGATAGGACAACGCAGCGCCACTTACTGTATACCCCACTGTAATCCACCCCTGCTCTAAGGTCTGATAGGACAACGCAGCTCCACTTACTGTATACCCCGCTGTAATCCACCCCTGCTCTAAGGTCTGATAGGACAACGCAGCGCCACTTACAGTATACCCCGCTGTAATCCACCCCTGCTCTAAGGTCTGATAGGACAACGCAGCTCCACTTACTGTATACCCCGCTGTAATCCACCCCTGCTCTAAGGTCTGATAGGACAACGCAGCTCCACTTACTGTATACCCCGCTGTAATCCAGCCCTGCTCTAAGGTCTGATAGGACAACGCAGCGCCACTTACAGTATACCTCGCTGTAATCCAACCCTGAATACATTACAAACACAGGCTGGATATAAATATTTTATCATTCTGTACATACATAGAGGTGTATATACATCTACGACGTGTAGTACAGGAATTACTTACACCACGGCTGGTATGGGGCATCCTCTATCCATTCTTTGTATCTTATACGCCAACACAACGCTGGATGGGATGCGCTTGTTACTGGTCTGTAGGCAGCAGTCGACCGCTGTGTGACCGGTACCTGGAAAACGTACAGCGCTGAGCAAGATGACAACGTGGCCGAGGGTTCATCTGAACTGTCCCAGCTGTCCATAATACACCATTTTATATCACATGTAATCCTTATTCAGTCTTTCTTGTTACAGATATAATTGTCTTTGCCGTATTCTAAGCAGATATGGTAAACTGGTTATACTCTGCAGTTGATTTATTAGTGAGTTATACATTATAAATAGTTATTAGAATATATGCTTAACTACTATATACTATTATATACAGACCTCCCCCTCCTTTTATCAGCAGGCAAAGGGCAGTAACAGGACAGGCATAGGGCAGTAACAGGACAGGCATAGGGCAGTAATAGGACACGCATAGGGCAGTAACAGGACAGGCATAGGGCAGTAACAGGACAGGCATAGGGCAGTAACAGGACAGGCATAGGGCAGTAACAGGACAGGCATAGGGCAGTAACAGGACAGGCATAGGGCAATAATAGGACATGCATAGGGCAGTAATAGGACACGCATAGGGCAGTAATAGGACACGCATAGGGCAGTAATAGGACAGGCATAGGGCAGTAATAGGACACGCATAGGGCAGTACTAGGACACGCATAGGGCAGTAACAGGACAGGCATAGGGCAGTAACAGGACAGGCATAGGGCAGTAATAGGACACGCATAGGGCAGTAATAGGACACACATAGGGCAGTAATAGGACACGCATAGGGCAGTACTAGGACACGCATAGGGCAGTATAAGGACACGCATAGGGCAGTAATAGGACACGCATAGGGCAGTAATAGGACACGCATAGGGCAGTAACAGAACACGCATAGGGCAGTAACAGGACACGCATAGGACATTAATAGACAGGCATAGGGCAGTAATAGGACAGGCATAGGGCAGTAATAGGAAACGCATAGGGCAGTAACAGGACACGCATAGGGGAGTAACAGGACACGCATAGGGCAGTAACAGGACATGCATAGGGCAGTAACAGGACACGCATTGGGCACTAATAGGACAGGCATAGGGCAGTAATAGGACAGGCATAGGGCAGTATAATAGAGACCAAATTGATATTTGTATAAGACTTGTACTTATACTATAGATAAGTGGTTTAGCAGTGCTGCTTGGAGTAACTGTGGGGAGATGTATTTAGTTGTGAGCAATATTCCCGTCTATGTTACTTGTACATCATCAGCTCTCTTCTCAGTGACTGTATACGGGACTCGGGAGTACTTAGGTTATAATGTTTTTCTGTATACAGGGTTTCTAGATAAAAGATCTCTTATCTGTAACCTAATTTGCTACAGGAACATTTATTGCTGTTACCTGAATAAAGCACCTGGAATGTAAATAGTCCTCAGGAAAAGAGTTGGGGCCTTTGATCATGACTGGAACAGGCTCAATGTGAAAACAAATAACCAGTTTGTTCCCAGTTTTTTTGCGGTTGAAAAAAAACTTTCAAATTCAACATACTGTATCCATAGATAATGTTTTATGAGGAACCAATAATTTCCACATTACGACTCATGCGATTTGTTATTGGAGTACGCAGATTAGAGACAGCTGTGTCCGTGCATGTCACCTATTTACTAATCTCTAAAGTGGCTGCACAAATCCCATGGATGGGGGAGAGCCAGATGGTTTCCCTCCATCAATGGAAAAGCATAACCTAATAGTTTTTTTTTACATGGTGCCGAGACACAGAGCATAGCTCCGCCCCTGACACCATGCCCCCCTGTTCTGATTGGCCCACAGGGCCATAGAACAGTCATAGAACAGGGATGACCATTGGTTGGTGAAACCATTGATAGTCATCCATTGCATAGTTGGTCACCATTGATAGCCACTTGCTATTTTGCCATCGATGGTAACCATCGATGGCTACCATACCGATGGCCATCCATAATCCAGTCCCTGCTCACCTGGCAATGGGATGCGGCGGGCATAGTGATGATGGTGGTGGATCCCTGCCACCGTTACTCCACATGGAGGATGGTGGAACCGTGAATCTACCAGGTTTCAGGGCCTGCCAATCACCATGCAGTATTTAAATCTCGGCACCAGCCGTGAGTCAATCATGGCTTGCGGTTCGGCAGCCAATCAGGTATGGGCGCATCATTAAGCTGGCTTATGACAGCTAACGCGTGCTACGGGGCGGTAGTCTGGCAGCTGAGAGAGAGCAAAGGAGAGCTTGCGAAGAAGGAAGAAAAAAGAAGACACTGGAGCCTTGAGGGATGGCGGCCATCGTAAAAAAGAGCTTAAACAGACCGCTGCCCGCTGGGTGAAGATCAAAGTGCCGACGCCCACCAGAAGAGGGGTCGGTGAAGATGCTGGAAGCCCCGGGTGGCAGTGGCAGAGCCAGGGGCAGACTCGCCTTTCTGACCGGGCCTTGGACTCCAGCTTCCCCTGATGTTGGCCCTGCTCAGGCACATTCTTCAAACACTCGCCTGGGTTCAGAACCTGTGTATTTCATATGCAAAGAAGGACAGAGCAGAGCAGGCTGCTGGAGGGACACAGGAGGAAAGCTGTGGCTATGGAGAGGCACAGGGGGAGGATCACAGCCATGGAGAGACACAGAAGGGGAATCTGAGGCCATGGAGAGACACGGGGGAGATGAGGCCATGGAGAGACAGAAGAAGCTGAGGTTATGGAGAGATACAGGGGGGCTGTAGCAATGGAGTGACACAGGTGAGTGAGGGAGATGAGACTGCAGGAGAGACATGGGAGGTAGCTGTGGCAATGGAGAGACAGAGATTCAATTTGGCGCTGCACACATAAGAGGGTATTATTGTAAGAGAACCTCGCTTGTTTTTACTACTGTTACATTCGCCTAAGAAGTTCCAATGGAAACTCGTCTCTAATTGAAACTACACCTTGGCCTAGGGGTGCCGCAATAAATCCTGAGACAATAAGGGTTCCATGAGCCGAGAAAGTTTGGGAACCACTGACAGGGCCGAAACTAGGATATCTGTCACCTGGTGCAAGGAAGCAATTTTGCGCCCCCTCCCTTCCTGTACCTGAAGTTTGTCCTTGCTCGTCCATGCGGATGGCTGGCATAAACCCCCTGGCAATGAGCATAAACCCCCCTGGCCAGTAAGGACCTCTAGCATTTGTCTCCTCTTTGCGTGCGGCCATTTTTGGATGGCCGTTTTCAGAGTCTGCAGCCCCCAAGCCACCTTCAGTCAGATTTTTTCACCCCATGCAATCTGGCACCCGGTGCACGTGCACCTCTAGCCCCCCCCTAGTTGCGGCCCTGCCACTGAGCTATAGTAAACTACATAGATGAGGCCATAATTGTGAAACTAAATGAAAGACACGAGGAGCCCGGGAATAGGTTACATATGTTGCGTGTACATTATATGAGGCGGAAGTGTTTAGTTATCTTCTGTGGAGACACTCTCCCAGGGAACTTCTAGATTGCAGCCAGGGCCATCTAGGCTGAAGCCTAGTGGCCCCGCAGGCCTAGGGGCTCCACAAGGAGATGTTGCAAGTCAGCTGAGGTTTCTTTTGAGATTATGGGGGAGAGGGGAGAGACAGCGAACCAATAGCGCAGTAGCGTCAGGGTTGTTACACCTTCATGAGAAGACACATGAGGACATCCAAAACCCTGAGGACCACCTTCAGGGTGAGGGAGACGTATAGTGTGCACATCATATGGGAAGAGGCCCCCATACAGCAAGGATCATCTTACACAGCCTAATCCCAGAGTCTGACTACACTATCAGTAGATGCTACACTGCAGACATGCCACAGACATCACCACTATTTGGAAACCAGATAGTGGAACACACTACGGACCTATTTATCAATATTATTTTGACAAAAAATTTTTGTAAAAGGGTGTTTTCACCATTTTTACATTATTTTAGTATCACATACATTTATTAAATACATACATTATTTTCATGAAAAACTACCCCAATTCCTTCAATTCACATATTTTTTGTAAACAGATCACATTTCCCATACTTGCAATGGGAAATGTGATCTGCCCATATTCACTAAAAATAAAATGTGAAAAAACACCGGGGGAAGCCCTGTGATAATAACGCTACCCGGAGATGGCGTAATTAGGGCGTTCCCCGGTTTCCCCAACTCCTGTTCTGCTCTGATAGGCAGAGTCGGGAGCCAGCCCCAGTGAACAGCTGTGTGGTCTAAATAGACCACAAACTGATTACTGTAAAAGCAAACAGAAAACACTTACCTGCATCCAGGGACCGGAATCAGTGCTACGGTGATGTCCTCTGGGGCTCCAGTCAGCTGGTCTCCAGGCTCCTGAACTGTGACCCCGGTCAGCTGCTGCATAAAGCAGCTGAACGGGGTCACAGTGCAGGAGCCTGGAAACCAGCTGACTGGAGCCCCAGAGGGAGGACTTCACCAGACCACCGATCACTGAGGTTAGTATAATAGTGAGCGGTGGAAGGAGGGTACACGGGGGGAAAGCGATTGCGGGGGAGGGGTTGGTGAGTCAGCAGCGCATACATGGGTATATTCTCACTGTATTTTTTGCAACAAATACAGAGAGAAGTGCGCGGACGGATTCGCAGGGACAGAGCTTTATCGCAAGCTCTGTCCGTGAAAGGGATTTTTGATAAATTTCTGTGATATTTCCTAACTTCGCAATGCGAATTTATGCAAAAAAAATCACACTGCAACTTGAATAGATATGAGATAGATAGATAGATAGATAGATAGATAGATAGATAGAAAGATAGATAGATAGATAGATAGATAGATGATATGAGATAGATAGATCTGAGGATAGATAGATAGATAGATAGATAGATAGATAGATAGATAGATAGATAGATAGATAGATAGATAGATAGATAGATTTTAGATACATAGATAGATATGAGATAGATAGATAGATAGATAGATAGATAGATAGATAGATAGATATGATATAGATAGATATGAGATAGATAGATAGATAGATAGATAGATAGATAGATAGATAGATAGATAGATAGATAGATAGATAGACAGATAGATAGATATGAGATAGATAGATAGATAGATAGATAGATATGAGGTAGATGGATAGATATATATGAGATAGATAGATATACAGATAGATAGATAGATAGATAGATAGATAGATAGATAGATATGAGATAGATAGATAGATAGATAGATATTAGATAGATATGAGATAGATAGATTACAGTGAGTTCTATCTATCTATCTATCTATCTATCTATCTATCTATCTATCTATCTATCTATCATTCTATCATGTCCTAAGCAAGATTTCACCAACTGCCCCTGCTCCCTCCAATTCATAATATGCCAGGCATCAGTCTCCCCAGTTTATAATATGCCCCACAGCAGTGTCCCAAATTCATAATGTACCTCATAACACTGCCACAAATTCATTATATGCCACTCAGCCATGAATTATGCAATTCATTTTTTTTGTGGACTCAGCTGCGCCCTCCTGTGGCCGGCACCCCTTGGCAACTGCCTAATAGTAGCACCGGCCCTGCCACCATGACTATTTAACATAGATATATTGTTTCTAAAGTTTTAGATCAAACCATCCATCCAGAATAGGGGGAGATTCTGGTGACCAGTCAGTGCAACCTGCAGCTATTTTGTATGTAGAAATATTTTTGTTTCTAGATCAGCTCTGTATTATCCATATGTTATGTTAATACTGTCTCACACTTGAATACTTTAGTACTCTTTGGTGTATTTCAATGTGATCCTGATGCTATGCAGAGTTATCTCACCCATACATGTATCTATCTGTACATTATAACCACTTCCCTTTCCTGGGGCGACAGCTGTACTTTATATTTGGTAGAGAGAGACACTTTTAATAGAAAGTTGGAAAACAAAACTGAAACCACAGAGCAATAGTACTGAATGTATTTTATATTACTGTGTAATAAGTTTGAGGATCTTTTCTGACCAAGTTCGTTTTGCAGGTTCCTAGGAGCTAGAAATCCATTGTTCTATTCAATGCATTCAAAATTGTAATAGGGCATCATTAATATTATTATTATTATTATTATTAATATTATTATTATTAATATTAATATTAATATCTTTAAAGAGAAAGAAGAAAACACAATGTTCCTGTAATGGTTTATCTGCCTTATTTCCCTGTTATATGAGATGTTTCTCCGTATTCACGTTAATGCGCTGAGATGCGAGCGATATACGTTGTGTAAATCAGCTGCTCGTGTGACTGATATTAATGTGCGATGGATGAAATTGGGAGGATTGTTCCTCTGAGTGCGGCTTTATATTATCACATTACACTGTATGAGGGACAAAAAAAGAGAAAACAACGTTCACAGCGCTAAACGGGAAATCGCACTCATGGGTCTATTTACTAAACTTCTAAAAGGTTTTTTCCGGCATTTTAGCTGGAGAAAGCCTAAAATATAGTTAAATATTGTCCATATGTGCCAAATAGTGGTGTCAGTAAAATATGTGAGAAAAATTGATAATTATGAAGAGGCTTCCACATATTTTACTCAATAGACCCCTTTATGTTTGTCTATGTTTTCTTGGCGTAAAGGTGACACCAAGTATTTGGGGTTTAGGGGTCTATTTACAAAGCAGTGTTAGGAGACAGAGTAAATAGTTATAAGGTGACAGCCAATCAGCTCCCAACTGCCATCTCACAGGTTGTGTTTGAAAGATGACAGTTGGGAGCTGATTGGCTGGTACCTTATCACTTTTCACCCTGTCTCCTAACACTGCTTAGTAAGTAACTAGACCTCTCAGTGTCCTGGGGCAGGATGCACCAATGTAAGAAATGCATTTTCAGGGATCTGACCGCATTTCTCATTTGCACCCAGAATACGATACATTCCAGGGCTTGGACGCAGTGGGAAGTTTAAATGGCATTTCCTAATAGAAGCCTATGGGCTTCTACTCACGGCTCCAACCTGAGAGGGATACAACTGGATATTGCGCAGAAGGACACCAGATTCTGGGTCATAGATCCAGAAATCCCTCACTCATGAAGGACAACTCTTACCGAGAGAGCGGTCCTTTGCGTTTTCTTTCATGCTTACCGGTGTCATTAACGCCGACATGCACGTGAAGAGTGATAGGATGTATCGCGTGCAAATTGCGGTGCGTCATGCATATTCTGTTATACAAAACTCAAATTATCTGAAGCCGGTTATTGAGGTTTGTGAATGCCATGATGAGGTGGCATTACCTATGTGGCAGTACCTTTAGGCCGCAGGTGATGGGGAGAAACCTCTGCTCAGGAGACGGCAGACTGTGATATACAGCCATACAGAACGCACCCACTCACCCACCAATGAGAAAGATGTTTGACAGCTGCAATACTGTTAGGCCTTATTCAAGTAAGTGGTTACATTACATACGGTATATGATTTTTATGTATATTCATCTTAAGGACCGAATTCAATCAGTGCGAAAAGTGCCGTCTGGAGAAAATCGGATTGAATTCGCCTCATTCGCCTGTTTTGACGTAATAGTTTCTCCATGTACGTCCCCGCTTTTCTCCCTATTCAGTTGTAACACAGGCGAAAACGCGGATAGGTGAATGTTTTTACAAAGCGAAACTAGCGAAAAGGACATGTTTTTTGGGGGAAATCAGTCTGTACCCCATAAAAAGCATCAGTGACCCTGGCAATCAATATAGAATAGTAGTAGGAGCCCTAATAAAAGTATTTAGTGAACTTATTTTGTATGCTCTTATTTGCATATGTGTAGGAAAATGATAGAAGTCTATGTTTTTTTCTGAAAAATAATTACCGAGGTTACATTTGGGGTACATGAGAATGGGTACTAGTATATTCTGATGTCTCTAAAATGAAGATTTTAAAAAGTTTAAAAATACACCTGCTGTAGCCTTGTGCAATCCCAAAAACACCTGCCCCATCCATATAGCCCCCAAAGTACCAGGACCCCCACTTTTTACCAATTTTGCAACACTTTTTACATTTTCACCGGGAAAAAAATAGCAAAATATTAAAATATTAAAAATAGCGATTTGACACTTCCAATTCGCCGGCCTATATGTGGAGAAACTTTTTTGCCTATTTTTCCATGCAAAGTTTTTGCATACGGAAATTGAATACGGAAAAAAGTTGAAAACAGAAGAAAAGCGCAAATCGGCGACAACTTTTCTCCAGACGGCGCTTTTCGCAGCTAATTGAATTCGGCCCTAAGTTTCTTTATTGTGTGTGTCCTAAAAACTTTGGTATATATGTTATATCTCATATGTAGTCAGTTCGGAACCCAGATTTAAAAACTGAACTGGATTAAACGAGTCCAAATTACATTATTTTTAGCTGTTTTATCGATTTTTTTTTTTTACATTTTATTTCCGATTTTTAAGGAATCCAAAACCGAAGCAAAACTGGATATAAACCAAAACACTTGAGGGCAGTAGCGGCTCAGCGCACCGGCTAGCGGGGCCATCACTCGGAGCGCCATAGCCCTGCGCCCTGCCTGAACAGAGGCACTCACCACCGCCCGAGTCGAGAACCACCCTCTACCCACCCACTGGCGTTATTGAGTATACGCTCAGGAGGAGTGAGCGAGGGAGGGAAGGGGCACGGCAGTAGCACACGATGGCGCTGGGCGCAGAGAAGCCTAGGGGTGGCCCTGCTTGAGGGTGATTTTGCCAAAACCAAAACACGATGATGAATTAGAACCAAAACCAAAACACATCTGATTTTATTATTATTATTATTATTGCTTTTACATTTAATTAAATTGTTTTGATTTTTCGAATCTAGTGTCTCTTTAACCCAAGCTCTATACTTAATATACTATACACTGTGGTTATGTCTATTTTTGGGGGGTTTCCAATTTGAGGGCAATGACAATCGCACCCCCCCCACCCTGCACCTCATTATTCTGGTTATTACATGTTTTGAACATGCAGCGATGTGAATGATGTGGGGTCAGTTCCTGCACTGAGAGAACAGAAACTTCTGAGCTATATTCATGGGACAAGTAATATAACTTTTCTCTCTCCACACAAATCCCAAACGTGCGTCGTACATTGCACCCGACTGAGAAAGCAAACGTCACCTTCCAGACAGCTATGTAACATCTGCACGTATAATACTGTGTCACTGTGCATCATTAGCTAGTGGCGGGTTATCGGTGGGGTTATTCTTGATAAGCCGTGTAAATACAAACACGTGTGGTGCATGCCTTTATAATACAAACAGCTGCCTACAGGTGATACTGACATGTAGCATGTTTATTACATGTACATTCGAAGTTACATGGCTGCTAATATTTTTGCCCAAATGATACAAACACAGAGTGAATATACTGTAAGGGGATGATTATAGAATATGTATAATGTCAGCGGGAAGTCTGATGGTGTAACCGATATATCCGCGTATCTACACTGAATGATCTGAAGTTGAGGAGTAATTCAGTGGAGCTGGTTACTGACTAAGATGATGAGTGTGAGAGGAGATGGGAGGGAGAGAGGATACAGAACGTGATATGTGCCCCCCATGTGATGGTACTATACATACTTAGTACCCCTAAAGTACGTTTGTTTATACTAAATATCTCTTCATTTACATACATTTAATGTATATAACTCTTCAGCTCAGATATGAATATGTTTTATAACTCACTCATTTGTATTTATGTTTAGTTATATTTAAGAGACTAAAGTAGCCATTGAGTCTATATGAACTTATGAAGTAGCCCTGTGGGTACTATAGGCTGGAAATCGTGATCTTAGTAGATGTGGAAGTTAGACTAATTATTAAGAAGTAATACCTGTATCACATGTAGAGATGTGCAGTTCAGTTCTTCAGAAATAAGAATCCACCCGAATTTCGTGAACCTGGATAAATCCGAGCCGCGATTCTGATCTCCGAGGAGATCTGGGTAAATCTGAGTCGTGATTCTGATCTCCGAGGAGATCCGGGTAAATCTGAGTCGCGATCCTGATCTCCGAGGAGATCCGGGTAAATCTGAGTGGCGAATCTGATCTCCGAGGAGTTCCGGGTAAATCCGAGTCGCGATTCTGATCTCCGAGGAGATCCGGGTAAAACCGAGTCGTGATTCTGATCTCCGAGGAGATCCGGGTAAATCTGAGTCGCGATTCTGATCTTCGAGGAGATCCGGGTAAATCTGAGTCGCGATTCTGATCTTCCGAGGAGATCCGGGTAAATCTGAGTCACGATTCTGATCTTTTCGCGGTTCGGAATTTGGATTTTAAATCTGAATTTCGGGTTTTGGATTGCATAAATTACACGAATTTGGCTGTTTTTAAAAACTTTTTATCTATTTTTTGTCTTCAATCCAGATCCAAAACAAAAATACAATGAATCCAGATCCAAAACCAAAACAAGGGGGTCAGTGCTCATCTCTAGTAATTATATGATAGGAAAAGGAAACAAAGTTGTCACAACACTCTATCACAACTGTATACTGTCATTGCCTTACACTGCGGCTGGTGAGATAGGACCCCTGGGTTAGCCAGGACATACCTTGCATGTAGACTGGGTCGCACAGTAGGACCACCAGCAGGAGGAGCGGATTCCATGTTCTCCCCATAGTGAGCAGTGAGAGGATCTCTGAGCTTAGCTGTCCATGATCTCTCCTCCGTCCCTCCCTGTATTTATAGGCTGCTTCCATCTCATTATGTTGGCCGGCTGCCCAGAGCCTGATTCCTGTCCATGCTCCCTGCGAGGCTCAGCTCACCTTGCTGACTGTGATAAGCCTGGGGCTGCTGTGTGCAGGGTGCACAAGGGGGGGAGACTCTCTGACCCTACAGTATAGGAAGATCCTCTCCTCTCACAGGTTGCACCTAATTATTTGCCAGTCAGGTAAAGAGAGATTGGGGCTGATTCTCAGTACAGCTGTGCAGTTTGGTTGTCCTGATAAATGAACGCACCTTAACTTTGGGTTTCTGAGTAGAATCGAGTCCCAGATCGGGTCTGCATTGGATCGCACGTGAATGGGTCCAAATTACTGAGTTGAGCTGTTTTCATCAATTTTAAATAAATCCAAAATCCAAACTAAAGATGTGCGCTGACCCCCGTGTTTTGGTTTTGGATCTGGACTCATCTTCCTTTTTTGGTTTTCCAAAACCACCCTGAAGTGTTTTGGATTTTGGTTTGTTTGTTTTTTAAACATCTAATCATGTCATTTTTGCACTCCTTCCGAATTTTGTGCCACGGGAATCTCAGAACCGTGACTCGGATCTGTCTGGATCTCCTCAGGAGATCAGAACCGCGACTTAGATCTGGCCGAATTCACAAAATTCGGATGGGTTCGGCTTTCTGGAGAACCAGACCGCACATCTCTAACAAAAACATCTGAGGGCGGTTTTGCCAAAACCAAAACAACTGGGGGCCACGCAAATCTCTAATTCTAAGAAGGATGCATCGATTTTCACAGACGCAAATAACAGCGCATTCGCAGAAGCTATTTATTGCATGTATCTGGCCAATACTGAGTCAGCCAGATCTTTGCCAGATCTCGCTTTGAATGAAATGAGTGTTTTGGGGTGGGAACTGGGCGGCCATATTGTGATCACACTGAACTGTTGCGTCTTGTGGGATAAGAATGCTATAAGAACGTAGCTAGAGTTCCGCGCTATTCTCAGCCCTGTGTACGGCAGAAGCCTGTATCAGACGGATATCCAGCATAGGGCTAGTACAAGTGCCCGTACTAATGATGAGGGTTACGGCTGTGTACGGAAAAGTGGTGGGCGAGGGGGCTTCCCCTAATAGTAATCAGGCTTCCGCTGCATCAGGCGTAATATAGCCACTTTGTGTCTGACAAATATTCACAAACTTATCCCGATAAATATAACATCTTTTATCGCCGCTTTTTGCTGAGATTTCAGATGCCGAATCCGGACAATTTATAAAGAAGATTTAGCCGGGATAGCACATCCGATACGATGCAGGGAAAAGCTTCAGAGTTGTGATAGCGATAGGCCGTTATCGCTATGCGCAGAGACTGTTTTGGCTAAGGAGGGAGGGGAGGAGCGCTTGGCTTACCGGGAGGGACCGGATGATCGTTCTCTGGCTGGGCCACTCCCTATTGATAAGCTTGTTAAGTAGATACATCAATGTTCCCATAGAAATATATGGTTATGTCAGGCTTCATTTATGCCTCCTGACATAAAAGTTCCAAAAATGTTTTACGCATTGTTTTTTAATAAAATAGCTAATAAACAAGTCCCTAAATATTCACATAAGCTGCCAGGTGACATCAGACGAAAAACAATATTTAAAAAAATATTCCCTATATAAAGTGTTTGCATTTTTTTTAATGCTGGGCATACACTATACAATTATCTGTCTGGTTGGAATGAAAACCTGGTAATGTATGGGAGCAAATGACAGCCAATCATACGGTTTTATTTTATTATTACCAGTTATTTATATAGCGCACACATATTCCGCAGCGCTTTACAGAGAATATTTGGCCATTCACATCAGTCCCTGCCCCAGTGAAGCTTACACTCTATATTTCCTATCACACATACACACTAGGGTTCTTTTTTTTTTGTTGGGAGCCAATTAACCTAACAGTACCCGGAGGAAACCCACGCAAACACAGGGAGAATATACAAACTCCACACAGTTAGAGCCGAGGTGGGAATCGAACCCACGACCTCAGTGCTGTGAGGCAGTAATGCTAACCACTTCACCATCTGTGCTGCCCACTGGAAAACAGACAAAAAACAATTGCTTAAATTGGCTAAATTAATGTGTTTTTTTAACCAATTTGTCTAAATGACCATTTTTGTCTGTTTTCCAGTGTTTGTGAGCAAATGGACGATTGTCATTGGCTCCCATACATTACCAGGTTTTCAATCCAACCTGCCAGAATGGACAGATATCTGACAGATAATTGTATAGTGGATGGCCATTATTAGTGATAGACAGATAAGTGTATAGTGGATGCCCAGCATTAGGGATATACAGATAAGTGTATAGTGGATGCCCAGCTTTAGTGATAGACAAATAATTGTATAGTGTATGCCCAGCATTAGTGATAGACAGATAAGTGTATAGTGGCTGCCCAGCATTAGTGATATACAGATAAGTGTATAGTGGATGACCAACATTAGTGATAGACAGATAATTGTATAGCGGATGCCCAGCTTTAGTGATAGACAAATAATTGTATAGTGGATGCCCAGCATTAGTGATAGACAGATAAGTGTATAGTGGCTGCCCAGCATTAGTGATATACAGATAAGTGTATAGTGGCTGCCCAGCATTAGTAATAGACAGATAAGTGTAACTATAGAGGCTGCCCAGCATTAGTGATAGACAGATAAATGTTTAGCGGATGCCCAGCATTAGTGATAGACAGATAAGTGTACAGTGTATGCCCATTATTAGTGATAGACAGGTAATTGTATAGTGGATGCCCATTATTAGTGATAGACAGATCATTGTATAGTGTATGCCCATTATTAGTGATACACAGATAATTGTATAGTGGATGCCCAGCATTAGTGATAGAAAGATAAGTGTATAGTGGATGCCCAGCATTAGTGATAGACAGATAAGTGTATAGTGGCTGCCCAGCATTAGTGATAGACAGATAAGTGTATAGTGGATGCCCAGCATTAGTGATAGACAGATGTGTATAGTGTATGCCCAGCATTAGTGATATACAGATCTTTGTATAGTGGATGCCCAGCATTAGTGATAGACAGATAAGTGTATAGTGGATGCCCAGCATTAGTGATAGACAGATAAGTGTATAGTGGCTGCCCAGCATTAGTGATAGACAGATAATTGTATAGTGGCTGCCCAGCATTAGTGATAGACAGATAATTGTATAGTGGATGCCCAGCATTAGTGATAGACAGATAATTGTATAGTGGATGCCCATTATTAGTGATAGACAGATAAGTGTAACTATAGTGGCTGCCCAGCATTAGTGATAGACATATAATTGAATAGTGGATGCCCAGCATTAGTGATAGACAGATAATTGTATAGTGGATGCCCATTATTAGTGATAGACAGATAAGTGTAACTATAGTGGCTGCCCAGCATTAGTGATAGACATATAATTGTATAGTGGATGCCCAGCATTAGTGATAGACAGATAATTGTATAGTGGATGCCCATTATTAGTGATAGACAGATAATTGTATAGTGGCTGCCCAGCATTAGTGATAGACAGATAATTGTATAGCGGCTGCCCAGCATTAGTGATAGACAGATAAGTGTATAGTGGATGCCCAGCATTAGTGATAGACAGATAATTGTATAGTGGCTGCCCAGCATTAGTGATAGACCGATAAGTGTAACTATAGTGGCTGCCCAGCATTAGTGATAGACAGATAAATGTATAGCGGATGCCCAGCATTAGTGATAGATAAGTGCACAGTGTATGCCCATTATTAGTGATAGACAGATAAGTGTATAGTGGATGCCCAGCATTAGTGATAGACAGATAATTGTATAGTGGCTGCCCAGCATTAGTGATAGACCGATAAGTGTAACTATAGTGGCTGCCCAGCATTAGTGATAGACAGATAAATGTATAGCGGATGCCCAGCATTAGTGATAGACAGATCATTGTATAGTGTATGCCCATTATTAGTGATAGACAGATAATTGTATAGTGGATGCCCAGCATTAGTGATGGACAGATAAGTGTATTGCGGATGCCCAGCATTAGTGATAGACAGATAAGTGTATAGTGTATGCCCAGCATTAGTGATAGACAGATAATTGTATAGTGTATGCCCAGCATAAATGATAGACAGATAATTGTATAGTGTATGCCCATTATTAGTGAAAGACAGATAAGTGTATAGTGGCTGCCCAGCATTAGTGATAGACAGATAAGTGTATAGTGGAAGTCCAGCTTTAGTGATAGACAGATAATTGTATAGCGGATGCCCAGAATAAGTGAAAGACAGATAAGTGTATAGTGTCTGCCCAGCATTAGTGATAGACAGATAAGTGTATAGTGGATGCCCAGCATTAGTGATAGACAGATCGTTCTATAGTGGCTGCCCAGCATTAGTGATAGACAGATCTTTGTATAGTGTATGCCCAGCATTAGTGATAGACAGATAAGTGTATAGTGGATACCCAGCATTAGTGATAGACAGATCTTTGTATAGTGGATGCACAGCATTAGTGATAGACAGACAAGTGTATAGTGGATGCCCAGCATTATTGATAGACAGATAAGTGTATAGTGGCTGCCCAGCATTAGTGATAGACAGATAATTGTATAGTGTATGCCCATTATTAGTGATAGACAGATAATTGTATAGTGTATGCCCTTTATTAGTGATAGATCATTGTATAGTGTATGCCCATTATTAGTGATAGACAGATCTTTGTATAGTGTATGCCCAGTATTAGTGATAGATCAGTGTATAGTGGATGCCCAGCATTAGTGATAGACAGATAAGTGTATAGTGTATGCCCAACATTAGTGATAGACAGATAAGTGTATAGTGTATGCCCATTATTAGTGATAGACAGATCATTGTATAGTGTATGCTCAGCATTAGTGATAGACAGAAAAGTGAATAGTGGCTGCCCAGCATTAGTGATAGACAGATCTTTGTATAGTGGATGCCCAGAATTAGTGAGAGATAGATAATTGTATAGTGGATGCCCAGCATTAGTGATAGACAAATAATTGTATAGTGGATGCCCAGTTTTAGTGATAGACAGATAATTGTATAGTGGATGCCAAGCTTTAGTGATAGACAGATAATTGTTTAGTGGGTGCCCAGCATTAGTGATAGACAGATCTTTGTATAGTGGCTGCCCAGCATTAGTGATAGACAGATCATTGTGTAGTGGATGCCCAGCATTAGTGATAGACAGATAAGTGTATACTGGATGCCCAGCATTAGTGATAGACAGATCTTTGTATAGTGTATGCCCAGTATTAGTGATAGATCAGTGTGTAGTGGATGCCCAGCATTTGTGATAGACAGATCTTTGTATAGTGGATGCTCAGCATTAGTGATAGACAGATAAGTGTATAGTGTATGCCCAGCATTAGTGATAGACAGATAATTGTATAGTGTATGCCCATTATTAGTGATAGACAAATCATTGTATAGTGTATGCCCAGCATTAGTGATAGACAGATAAGTGTATAGTGACTGCCCAGCATTAGTGATAGACAGATCTTTGTATAGTTGATGCCCAGCATTAGTGATAGATAGATAATTGTATAGTGGATGCCCAGCATTAGTGATAGACAGATAATTGTATAGTGGATGCCCAGTTTTAGTGATAGACAGATAATTGTATAGTGGATGCCCAGCTTTAGTGATAGCCAGATAATTGTATAGTGGATGCCCAGCATTAGTGATAGACAGATAAGTGTATAGTGGATGCCCAGCATTAGTGATAGACAGATCTTTGTATAGTGGCTGCCCAGCATTAGTGATAGACAGATAATTGTATAGTGGGTGCCCAGCATTAGTTATAAACAGATAAGTGTATAGTGGATGCCCAGCATTAGTGATAGACAGATCTTTGTATAGTGGATACCCAGCATTAGTGATAGACAGATAAGTGTATAGTGGATGCCCAGCATTAGTGATAGACAGATAATTGTATAGTGGATGCCCAGCTTTAGTGATAGACAGATAATTGTATAGTGGATGCCCAGCCTTAGTGATAGACAGATAAGTGTATAGTGGATGCCCAGCATTAGTGATAGACAGACAAGTGTATAGTGGATGCCCAGCATTAGTGATAGACAGATCTTTGTATAGTGGATGCCCAGCATTAGTGATAGACAGATAAGTGTATAGTGGATGCCCAGCATTAGTGATAGACAGATAATTGTATAGTGGATGCCCAGCTTTAGTGATAGACAGATAATTGTATAGTGGATGCCCAGCATTAGTGATAGACAGATCTTTGTATAGTGGATGCCCAGCATTAGTGATAGAGAGATAATTGTATAGTGGCTGCCCAGCATTAGTGAAAGACAGATCTTTGTATAGTGGATGCCCAGCATTAGTGATAGACAGACAAGTGTATAGTGGATGCCCAGCATTAGTGATAGTCAGATCTTTGTATAGTGGATGCCCAGCATTAGTGATAGACAGATAAGTGTATAGTGGATGCCCAGCATTAGTGATAGACAGATAATTGTATAGTGGATGCCCAGCTTTAGTGATAGACAGATAATTGTATAGTGGATGCCCAGCATTAGTGATAGACAGATAAGTGTATAGCAGATGCCCAGCATTAGTGATAGACAGATAATTGTATAGTCGATGCCCAGCTTTAGTGATAGACAGATAATTCTATAGTGTATGCCCAGCTTTAGTGATAGACAGATATAATTGTATAGTGGATGCCCAGCATTAGTGATAGACAGATAATTGTATAGCGGATGTTCACCATTAGTGATAGACAGATAATTGTATAGTGGCTGCCCATTATTAGTGATAGACAGATAATTGTATAGTGTATGCCCAGCTTTAGTGATAGACAGATCATTGTATAGTGGATGCCCAGCATTAGTGATAGACAGATAATTGTATAGCGGATGCCCATTATTAGTGATAGACAGATAATTGTATAGCGGATGCCCATTATTAGTGATAGACAGATAATTGTATAGCGGATGCCCATTGTTAGTGATAGACAGATAATTGTATAGCGGATGCCCATCATTAGTGATATACAGATAAGTGTATAGTGTCTGCCCAGCATTAGTGATAGACAGATAAGTGTATAGTGGATGCCCAGCATTAGTGATAGACAGATCTTTGTATAGTGGCTGCCCAGCATTAGTGATAGACAGATCTTTGTATAGTGCATGCCCAGCATTAGTGATAGACAGATAAGTGTATAGTGGATGCCCAGCATTAGTGACAGACAGATCTTTGTATAGTGTATGCCCATTATTAGTGATAGACAGATAATTGTATAGTGTATGCCCAGTATTAGTGATAGATCAGTGTATAGTGGATGCCCAGCATTAGTGATAGACAGATAAGTGTATAGTGTGTGCCCAACATTAGTGATAGACAGATAAGTGTATAGTGTATGCCCAGCATTAGTGATAGACAGATAATTGTGTAGTGTATGCCCATTATTAGTGATAGACAGATCATTGTATAGTGTATGCCCAGCATTAGTGATAGACAGATAAGTGTATAGTGGCTGCCCAGCATTAGTGATAGACAGATCTTTGTATAGTGGATGCCCAGCATTAGTGAGAGATAGATAATTGTATAGTGGATGCCCAGCATTAGTGATAGACAGATAATTGTATAGTGGATGCCCAGTTTTAGTGATAGACAGATAATTGTATAGTGGATGCCCAGCTTTAGTGATAGACAGATAATTGTATAGTGGATGCCCAGCATTAGTGATAGACAGATAAGTGTATAGTGGATGCCCAGCATTAGTGATAGACAGATCTTTGAATAGTGGATGCCCAGCATTAGTGATAGACAGATAATTGTATAGTGGATGCCCAGCATTAGTGATAGACAG
The DNA here is from genome assembly GCA_031769625.1 of Taudactylus pleione. NCBI lineage: Eukaryota > Metazoa > Chordata > Amphibia > Anura > Myobatrachidae > Taudactylus > Taudactylus pleione. Next base: position 2,965,101 of record JAUIMM010000829.1, on the reverse strand, counting down.
ATCTTTGTATAGTGGCTGTCCAACATTAGTGATAGACAGATAAGTGTATAGTGGATGCCCAGCATTAGTGATAGACAGATCTTTGTATAGTGGCTGCCCAGCATTAGTGATAGACAGATCTTTGTCTAGTGCATGCCCAGCATTAGTGATAGACAGATAAGTGTATAGTGGATGCCCAGCATTAGTGATAGACAGATCTTTGTATAGTTGCTGCCCAGCATTAGTGATAGACAGATAATTGTATAGTGTATGCCCATTATTAGTGATAGACAGATAATTGTATAGTGTATGCCCTTTATTAGTGATAGATCATTGTATAGTGTATGCCCACTATTAGTGATAGACAGATCTTTGTATAGTGTATGCCCAGTATTAGTGATAGATCAGTGTATAGTGGATGCCCAGCATTAGTGATAGACAGATAAGTGTATAGTGTGTGCCCAACATTAGTGATAGACAGATAAGTGTATAGTGTATGCCCAGCATTAGTGATAGACAGATAATTGTGTAGTGTATGCCCATTATTAGTGATAGACAGATCATTGTATAGTGTATGCCCAGCATTAGTGATAGACAGATAAGTGTATAGTGGATGCCCAGCATTAGCGATAGACAGATCTTTGTATAGTGGATGCCCAGCATTAGTGAGAAATAGATAATTGTATAGTGGAAGCCCAGCATTAGTGATAGACAGATAATTGTATAGTGGATGCCCAGTTTTAGTGATAGACAGATAATTGTATAGTGGATGCCCAGCTTTAGTGATAGACAGATAATTGTATAGTGGATGCCCAGCATTAGTGATAGACAGATAAGTGTATAGTGGATGCCCAGCATTAGTGATAGACAGATAAGTGTATAGTGGATGCCCAGCATTAGTGATAGACAGATCTTTGTATAGTGGATGCCCAGCATTAGTGATAGACAGATAATTGTATAGTGGATGCCCAGCATTAGTGATAGACAGATCTTTGTATAGTGGATGCCCAGCATTAGTGATAGACAGATAAGTGTATAGCGGATGCCCAGCATTAGTGATAGACAGATAATTGTATAGTCGATGCCCAGCTTTAGTGATAGACAGATAAGTGTATAGTGGCTGCCCACCATTAGTGATAGACAGATAATTGTATAGCGGATGCCCTGCATTAGTGATAGACAGATAAGTGTATAGTGTCTGCCCAGCATTAGTGATAGACAGATAAGTGTATAGTGTCTGCCCAGCATTAGTGATAGACAGATAAGTGTATAGTGGATGCCCAGCATTAGTGATAGACAGATGTTTGTATAGTGGCTGCCCAGCATTAGTGATAGACAGATCTTTGTATAGTGTATGCCCAGCATTAGTGATAGACAGATAAGTGTATAGTGGATGCCCAGCATTAGTGATAGACAGATCTTTGTATAGTGGATGCACAGCATTAGTGATAGACAGACAAGTGCATAGTGGATGCCCAGCATTATTGATAGACAGATAAGTGTATAGTGGCTGCCCAGCATTAGTGATAGACAGATCATTGTATAGTGTATGCCCATTATTAGTATTAGTGATAGACAGATAATTGTTTAGTGTATGCCCTTTATTAGTGTTAGATCATTGTATAGTGTATGCCCATTATTAGTGATAGACAGATCTTTGTATAGCGTATGCCCAGTATTAGTGATAGATCAGTGTATAGTGTATGCCCAGCATTAGTGATAGACAGATAAGTGTATAGTGTATGCCCAACATTAGTGATAGACAGATAAGTGTATAGTGTATGCCCAGCATTAGTGATAGACAGATAATTGTATAGTGTATGAACATTATTAGTGATAGACAGATCATTGTATAGTGTATGCCCAGCATTAGTGATAGACAGATAAGTGTATAGTGGCTGCCCAGCATTAGTGATAGACAGATAATTGTATAGTGGATGCCCAGTTTTAGTGATAGACAAATAATTGTATAGTGGATGCCGAGCTTTAGTGATAGACTGATAATTGTATAGTGGATGCCCAGCATTAGTGATAGACAGATAAGTGTATAGTGGATGCCCAGCCTTAGTGATAGACAGATCTTTGTATAGTGGATGCCCAGCATTAGTGATAGACAGATAATTGTATAGTGGATGCCCAGCATTAGTGATAGACAGATCTTTGTATAGTGGATGCCCAGCATTAGTGATAGACAGACAAATGTATAGTGGATGCCCAGCATTGGTGATAGACAGATCTTTGTATAGTGGATGCCCTGCATTAGTGATAGACAGATAAGTGTATAGCGGATGCCCAGCATTAGTGATAGACAGATAATTGTATAGTCGATGCCCAGCTTTAGTGATAGACAGATAAGTGTAGAGTGTATGCCCATGATTAGTGATAGACAGATAAGTGTATAGTGGCTGCCCAGCATTAGTGATAGACAGATAATTGTATAGCGGATGCCCAGCATTAGTGATAGACAGATAAGTGTATAGTGTCTGCCCAGCATTAGTGATAGACAGATAAGTGTATAGTGGATGCCCCGCATTAGTGATAGACAGATCTTTGTATAGTGGCTGCCCAGCATTAGTGATAGACAGATCTTTGTATAGTGGATGCCCAGCATTAGTGAAAGACAGATCTTTGTATAGTGGATGCCCAGCATTAGTGATAGACAAATCTTTGTATAGTGGATGCCCAGCATTAGTGATAGACAGACAAGTGTATAGTGGATGCCCAGTATTAGTGATAGACAGATAAGTTTATAGTGCTTGCCCAGCATTAGTGATAGACAGATAATTGTATAGTGTATGCCCTTTATTAGTGATAGATCATTGTATAGTGTATGCCCATTATTAGTGATAGACAGATAAGTGTATAGTGTATGCCCAGCATTAGTGATAGACTGATCTTTGTATAGTGTATGCCCAGTATTAGTGATAGATCAGTGTGTAGTGGATGCCCAGCATTAGTGATAGACAGATCTTTGTATAGTGGATGCCCAGCATTAGTGATAGACAGATACGTGTATAGTGTATGCCCAGCTTTAGTGATAGACAGATAATTGTATAGTGTATGCCCATTATTAGTGATAGACAAATCATTGTATAGTGTATGCCCAGCATTAGTGATAGACAGATAAGTGTATAGTGGATGCCCAGCATTAGTGATAGGCAGATCTTTGTATAGTGGATGCCCAGCATTAGTGATAGATAGATAATTGTATAGTGGATGCCCAGCATTAGTGATAGACAGATAATTGTATAGTGGATGCCCAGCTTTAGTGATAGCCAGATAATTGTATAGTGGATGCCCAGCATTAGTGATAGACAGATAAGTGTATAGTGGATGCCCAGCATTAGTGATAGACAGATCTTTGTACAGTGGCTGCCCAGCATTAGTGATAGACAGATAATTGTATAGTGGATGCCCAGCATTAGTGATAAACAGATAAGTGTATAGTGGATGCCCTGCATTAGTGATAGACAGATCTTTGTATAGTGGATGCCCAGCATTAGTGATAGACAGATAAGTGTATAGTGGATGCCCAGCATTAGTGATAGACAGATCTTTGTATAGTGGAAGCCCAGCATTAGTGATAGACAGATAATTGTATAGTGGATGCCCAGCATTAGTGATAGACAGATCTTTGTATAGTGGATGCCCAGCATTAGTGATAGACAGACAAGTGTATAGTGGATGCCCAGCATTAGTGATAGAAAGATCTTTGTATAGTGGATGCCCAGCATTAGTGATAGACAGATAAGTGTATAGTGGATGCCCAGCATTAGTGATAGACAGATAATTGTATAGTGGATGCCCAGCTTTAGTGATAGACAGATAATTGTATAGTGGATGCCCAGCATTAGTGATAGACAGATCTTTGTATAGTGGCTGCCCAGCATTAGTGATAGACAGATCTTTGTATAGTGCATGCCCAGCATTAGTGATAGACAGATAAGTGTATAGTGGATGCCCAGCATTAGTGATAGACAGATCATTGTATAGTTGCTGCCCAGCATTAGTGATAGACAGATAATTGTATAGTGTATGCCCATTATTAGTGATAGACAGATAATTGTATAGTGTATGCCCTTTATTAGTGATTGATCATTGTATAGTGTATGCCCATTATTAGTGATAGACAGATCTTTGTATAGTGTATGCCCAGTATTAGTGATAGATCAGTGTATAGTGGATGCCCAGCATTAGTGATAGACAGATAAGTGTATAGTGTGTGCCCAACATTAGTGATAGACAGATAAGTGTATAGTGTATGCCCAGCATTAGTGATAGACAGATCATTGTGTAGTGTATGCCCATTATTAGTGATAGACAGATCATTGTATAGTGTATGCCCAGCATTAGTGATAGACAGATAAGTGTATAGTGGATGCCCAGCATTAGTGATAGACAGATCTTTGTATAGTGGATGCCCAGCATTAGTGAGAGATAGATAATTGTATAGTGGATTCCCAGCATTAGTGATAGACAGATAATTGTATAGTGGATGCCCAGTTTTAGTGATAGACAGATAATTGTATAGTGGATGCCCAGCTTTAGTGATAGACAGATAATTGTATAGTGGATGCCCAGCATTAGTGATAGACAGATAAGTGTATAGTGGATGCCCAGCATTAGTGATAGACAGATAAGTGTATAGTGGATGCCCAGCATTAGTGATAGACAGATCTTTGTATAGTGGATGCCCAGCATTAGTGATAGACAGATAATTGTATAGTGGATGCCCAGCATTTGTGATAGACAGATCTTTGTAAAGTGGATGCCCAGCATTAGTGATACACAGACAAGTGTATAGTGGATGCCCAGCATTAGTGATAGACAGATAATTGTATAGTGGCTGTCCAGCATTAGTGATAGACAGATCTTTGTATAGTGGATGCCCAGCATTAGTGATACACAGACAAGTGTATAGTGGATGCCCAGCATTAGTGATAGACAGATCTTTCTATAGTGGATGCCCTGCATTAGTGATAGACAGATAAGTGTATAGTGGATGCCCAGCATTAGTGATAGACAGATAATTGTATAGTGGATGCCCAGCTTTAGTGATAGACAGATAAGTGTATAGCAGATGCCCAGCATTAGTGATAGACAGATAATTGTAAAGTCGATGCCCAGCTTTAGTGATAGACAGATAAGTGTAGAGTGTATGCCCATTATTAGTGATAGACAGATAAGTGTATAGTGGCTGCCCACCATTAGTGATAGACAGATAAGTGTATAGCGGATGCCCAGCATTAGTGATAGACAGATAAGTGTATAGTGTCTGCCCAGCATTAGTGATAGACAGATAAGTGTATAGTGTCTGCCCAGCATTAGTGATAGACAGATAAGTGTATAGTGGATACCCAGCATTAGTGACAGACAGATGTTTGTATAGTGGCTGCCCAGCATTAGTGATAGACAGATCTTTGTATAGTGTATGCCCAGCATTAGTGATAGACAGATAAGTGTATAGTGGATGCCCAGCATTAGTGATAGACAGATCTTTGTATAGTGGATGCACAGCATTAGTGATAGACAGACAAGTGCATAGTGGATGCCCAGCATTATAGATAGACAGATAAGTGTATAGTGGCAGCCCAGTATTAGTGATAGACAGATAATTGTATAGCGGATGCCCAAAATTAGTGATAGACAGATAAGTGTATAGTGTATGCCCAGTATTAGTGATAGACAGATAAGTGTATAGTGGCTGCCCAGCATTAGTGATAGACAGATAATTGTATAGTGGATGCCCAGTTTTAGTGATAGATAAATAATTGTATAGTGGATACCCAGCTTTAGTGATAGACTGATAATTGTATAGTGGATGCCCAGCATTAGTGATAAACAGATAAGTGTATAGTGGCTGCCCAGCATTAGTGATAGACAGATCTTTGTATAGTGGCTGCCCAGCATTAGTGATAGATAGATAATTGTATAGTGGATGCCCAGCATTAGTGATAGACAGATAAGTGTATAGTGGATGCCCAGCCTTAGTGATTGACAGATCTTTGTATAGTGGATGCCCAGCATTAGTGATAGACAGATAATTGTATAGTGGATGCCCAGCATTAGTGATAGACAGATAAGTGTATAGTGGATGCCCAGCCTTAGTGATTGACAGATCTTTGTATAGTGGATGCCCAGCATTAGTGATAGACAGATAATTGTATAGTGTATGCCCAGTATTAGTGATAGATCAGTGTGTAGTGGATGCCCAGCATTAGTGATAGACAGATCTTTGTATAGTGGATGCCCAGCATTAGTGATAGACAGATAAGTGTATAGTGTATGCCCAGCATTAGTGATAGACAGATCTTTGTATAGTGTATGCCCAGTATTAGTGATAGATCAGTGTGTAGTGGATGCCCAGCATTAGTGATAGACAGATCTTTGTATAGTGGATGCCCAGCATTAGTGATAGACAGATAATTGTATAGAAGCTGCCCAGCATTAGTGATAGACAGATCTTTGTATAGTAGATGCCCAGCATTAGTGATAGACAGACAAGTGTATAGTGGATGCCCAGCATTAGTGATACACAGACAAGTGTATAGTGGATGCCCAGCATTAGTGATAGACAGATCTTTCTATAGTGGATGCCCTGCATTAGTGATAGACAGATAAGTGTATAGTGGATGCCCAGCATTAGTGATAGACAGATAATTGTATAGTGGATGCCCAGCTTTAGTGATAGACAGATAAGTGTATAGCGGATGCCCAGCATTAGTGATAGACAGATAATTGTATAGTCGATGCCCAGCTTTAGTGATAGACAGATAAGTGTAGAGTGTATGCCCATTATTAGTGATAGACAGATAAGTGTATAGTGGCTGCCCACCATTAGTGATAGACAGATAATTGTATAGCGGATGCCCAGCATTAGTGATAGACAGATAAGTGTATAGTGTCTGCCCAGCATTAGTGATAGACAGATAAGTGTATAGTGTCTGCCCAGCATTAGTGATAGACAGATAATTGTATAGTGGATGCCCAGCATTAGTGATAGACAGATGTTTGTATAGTGGCTGCCCAGCATTAGTGATAGACAGATCTTAGTATAGTGTATGCCCATTATTAGTGATAGACAGATAAGTGTATAGTGTATGCCCAGCATTAGTGATAGACAGATATTTGTATAGTGTATGCCCAGTATTAGTGATAGATCAGTGTGTAGTGGATGCCCAGCATTAGTGATAGACAGATCTTTGTATAGTGGATGCCCAGCATTAGTGATAGACAGATAAGTGTATAGTGTATGCCCAGCATTAGTGATAGACAGATCTTTGTATAGTGTATGCCCAGTATTAGTGATAGATCAGTGTGTAGTGGATGCCCAGCATTAGTGATAGACAGATCTTTGTATAGTGTATGCCCAGCATTAGTGATAGACAGATAATTGTATAGTGTATGCCCATTATTAGTGATAGACAAATCATTGTATAGTGTATGCCCAGCATTAGTGATAGACAGATAAGTGTATAGTGGCTGCCCAGCATTAGTGATAGACAGTTCTTTGTATAGTGGATGCCCAGCATTAGTGATAGATAGATAATTGTATAGTGGATGCCCAGCATTAGTGATAGACAGATAATTGTATAGTGGATGCCCAGCTTTAGTGATAGCCAGATAATTGTATAGTGGATGCCCAGCATTAGTGATAGACAGATAAGTGTATAGTGGATGCCCAGCATTAGTGATATACAGATCTTTGTATAGTGGCTGCCCAGCATTAGTGATAGACAGATAATTGTATAGTGGATGCCCAGCATTAGTGATAAACAGATAAGTGTATAGAGGATGCCCTGCATTAGTGATAGACAGATCTTTGTATAGTGGATGCCCAGCATTAGTGATAGACAGATAAGTGTATAGTGGATGCCCAGCATTAGTGATAGACAGATCTTTGTATAGTGGATGCCCAGCATTAGTGATAGACAGATAATTGTATAGTGGATGCCCAGCATTAGTGATAGACAGATCTTTGTATAGTGGATGCCCAGCATTAGTGATAGACAGACAAGTGTATAGTGGATGCCCAGCATTAGTGATAGACACATCTTTGTATAGTGTATGCCCATTATTAGTGATAGACAGATAAGTGTATAGTGTATGCCCAGCATTAGTGATAGACTGATCTTTGTATAGTGTATGCCCAGTATTAGTGATAGATCAGTGTGTAGTGGATGCCCAGCATTAGTGATAGACAGATCTTTGTATAGTGGATGCCCAGCATTAGTGATAGACAGATACGTGTATAGTGTATGCCCAGCTATAGTGATAGACAGATAATTGTATAGTGTATGCCCATTATTAGTGATAGACAAATCATTGTATAGTGGATGCCCAGCATTAGTGATAGACAGATAAGTGTATAGTGGATGCCCAGCATTAGTGATAGACAGATAAGTGTATAGTGGATGCCCAGCATTAGTGATAGACAGATCTTTGTATAGTGGATGCCCAGCATTAGTGATAGACAGATAATTGTATAGTGGATGCCCAGCATTTGTGATAGACAGATCTTTGTATAGTGGATGCCCAGCATTAGTGATACACAGACAAGTGTATAGTGGATGCCCAGCATTAGTGATAGACAGATAATTGTATAGTGGCTGTCCAGCATTAGTGATAGACAGATCTTTGTATAGTGGATGCCCAGCATTAGTGATACACAGACAAGTGTATAGTGGATGCCCAGCATTAGTGATAGACAGATCTTTCTATAGTGGATGCCCTGCATTAGTGATAGACAGATAAGTGTATAGTGGATGCCCAGCATTAGTGATAGACAGATAATTGTATAGTGGATGCCCAGCTTTAGTGATAGACAGATAAGTGTATAGCAGATGCCCAGCATTAGTGATAGACAGATATTTGTATAGTCGATGCCCAGCTTTAGTGATAGACAGATAAGTGTAGAGTGTATGCCCATTATTAGTGATAGACAGATAAGTGTATAGTGGCTGCCCACCATTAGTGATAGACAGATAATTGTATAGCGGATGCCCTGCATTAGTGATAGACAGATAAGTGTATAGTGTCTGCCCAGCATTAGTGATAGACAGATAAGTGTATAGTGTCTGCCCAGCATTAGTGATAGACAGATAAGTGTATAGTGGATACCCAGCATTAGTGACAGACAGATGTTTGTATAGTGGCTGCCCAGCATTAGTGATAGACAGATCTTTGTATAGTGTATGCCCAGCATTAGTGATAGACAGATAAGTGTATAGTGGATGCCCAGCATTAGTGATAGACAGATCTTTGTATAGTGGATGCACAGCATTAGTGATAGACAGACAAGTGCATAGTGGATGCCCAGCATTATAGATAGACAGATAAGTGTATAGTGGCAGCCCAGTATTAGTGATAGACAGATAATTGTATAGCGGATGCCCAACATTAGTGATAGACAGATAAGTGTATAGTGTATGCCCAGCATTAGTGATAGACAGATAATTGTATAGTGTATGAACATTATTAGTGATAGACAGATCATTGTATAGTGTATGCCCAGTATTAGTGATAGACAGATAAGTGTATAGTGGCTGCCCAGCATTAGTGATAGACAGATAATTGTATAGTGGATGCCCAGTTTTAGTGATAGATAAATAATTGTATAGTGGATACCCAGCTTTAGTGATAGACTGATAATTGTATAGTGGATGCCCAGCATTAGTGATAAACAGATAAGTGTATAGTGGCTGCCCAGCATTAGTGATAGACAGATCTTTGTATAGTGGCTGCCCAGCATTAGTGATAGACAGATAATTGTATAGTGGATGCCCAGCATTAGTGATAGACAGATAAGTGTATAGTGGATGCCCAGCCTTAATGATTGACAGATCTTTGTATAGTGGATGCCCAGCATTAGTGATAGACAGATAATTGTATAGTGGATGCCCAGCATTAGTGATAGACAGATAAGTGTATAGTGGATGCCCAGCCTTAGTGATTGACAGATCTTTGTATAGTGGATGCCCAGCATTAGTGATAGACAGATAATTGTATAGTGGATGCCCAGCATTAGTGATAGACAGATCTTTGTATAGTGGATGCCCAGCATTAGTGATAGACAGACAAGTGTATAGTGGATGCCCAGCATTAGTGATAGACAGATAATTGTATAGTAGCTGCCCAGCATTAGTGATAGACAGATCTTTGTATAGTAGATGCCCAGCATTAGTGATAGACAGACAAGTGTATAGTGGATGCCCAGCATTAGTGATACACAGACAAGTGTATAGTGGATGCTCAGCATTAGTGATAGACAGAGCTTTCTATAGTGGATGCCCTGCATTAGTGATAGACAGATAAGTGTATAGTGGATGCCCAGCATTAGTGATAGACAGATAATTGTATAGTGGATGCCCAGCTTTAGTGATAGACAGATAAGTGTATAGCGGATGCCCAGCATTAGTGATAGACAGATAATTGTATAGTCGATGCCCAGCTTTAGTGATAGACAGATAAGTGTAGAGTGTATGCCCATTATTAGTGATAGACAGATAAGTGTATAGTGGCTGCCCACCATTAGTGATAGACAGATAAGTGTATAGTGTCTGCCCAGCATTAGTGATAGACAGATAAGTGTATAGTGTCTGCCCAGCATTAGTGATAGACAGATAATTGTATAGTGGATGCCCAGCATTAGTGATAGACAGATGTTTGTATAGTGGCTGCCCAGCATTAGTGATAGACAGATCTTAGTATAGTGTATGCCCATTATTAGTGATAGACAGATAAGTGTATAGTGTATGCCCAGCATTAGTGATAGACAGATCTTTGTATAGTGTATGCCCAGTATTAGTGATAGATCAGTGTGTAGTGGATGCCCAGCATTAGTGATAGACAGATCTTTGTATAGTGGATGCCCAGCATTAGTGATAGACAGATAAGTGTATAGTGTATGCCCAGCATTAGTGATAGACAGATCTTTGTATAGTGTATGCCCAGTATTAGTGATAGATCAGTGTGTAGTGGATGCCCAGCCTTAGTGATAGACAGATCTTTGTATAGTGGATGCCCAGCATTAGTGATAGACAGATACGTGTATAGTGTATGCCCAGCTTTAGTGATAGACAGATAATTGTATAGTGTATGCCCATTATTAGTGATAGACAAATCATTGTATAGTGTATGCCCAGCATTAGTGATAGACAGATAAGTGTATAGTGGATGCCCAGCATTAGTGATAGGCAGATCTTTGTATAGTGGATACCCAGCATTAGTGATAGATAGATAATTGTATAGTGGATGCCCAGCTTTAGTGATAGACAGATAATTGTATAGTGGATGCCCAGCTTTAGTGATAGCCAGATAATTGTATAGTGGATGCCCAGCATTAGTGATAGACAGATAAGTGTATAGTGGATGCCCAGCATTAGTGATAGACAGATCTTTGTATAGTGGCTGCCCAGCATTAGTGATAGACAGATAATTGTATAGTGGATGCCCAGCATTAGTGATAAACAGATAAGTGTATAGTGGATGCCCTGCATTAGTGATAGACAGATCTTTGTATAGTGGATGCCCAGCATTAGTGATAGACAGATAAGTGTATAGTGGATGCCCAGCATTAGTGATAGACAGATCTTTGTATAGTGGAAGCCCATCATTAGTGATAGACAGATAATTGTATAGTGGATGCCCAGCATTAGTGATAGACAGATCTTTGTATAGTGGATGCCCAGCATTAGTGATAGACAGACAAGTGTATAGTGGATGCCCAGCATTAGTGATAGAAAGATCTTTGTATAGTGGATGCCCAGCATTAGTGATAGACAGAAAAGTGTATAGTGGATGCCCAGCATTAGTGATAGACAGATAATTGTATAGTGGATGCCCAGCTTTAGTGATAGACAGATAATTGTATAGTGGATGCCCAGCATTAGTGATAGACAGATCTTTGTATAGTGGCTGCCCAGCATTAGTGATAGACAGATCTTTGTATAGTGCATGCCCAGCATTAGTGATAGACAGATAAGTGTATAGTGGATGCCCAGCATTAGTGATAGACAGATCTTTGTATAGTTGCTGCCCAGCATTAGTGATAGACAGATAATTGTATAGTGTATGCCCATTATTAGTGATAGACAGATAATTGTATAGTGTATGCCCTTTATTAGTGATTGATCATTGTATAGTGTATGCCCATTATTAGTGATAGACAGATCTTTGTATAGTGTATGCCCAGTATTAGTGATAGATCAGTGTATAGTGGATGCCCAGCATTAGTGATAGACAGATAAGTGTATAGTGTGTGCCCAACATTAGTGATAGACAGATAAGTGTATAGTGTATGCCCAGCATTAGTGATAGACAGATCATTGTGTAGTGTATGCCCATTATTAGTGATAGACAGATCATTGTATAGTGTATGCCCAGCATTAGTGATAGACAGATAAGTGTATAGTGGATGCCCAGCATTAGTGATAGACAGATCTTTGTATAGTGGATGCCCAGCATTAGTGAGAGATAGATAATTGTATAGTGGATTCCCAGCATTAGTGATAGACAGATAATTGTATAGTGGATGCCCACTTTTAGTGATAGACAGATAATTGTATAGTGGATGCCCAGCTTTAGTGATAGACAGATAATTGTATAGTGGATGCCCAGCATTAGTGATAGACAGATAAGTGTATAGTGGATGCCCAGCATTAGTGATAGACAGATAAGTGTATAGTGGATGCCCAGCATTAGTGATAGACAGATCTTTGTATAGTGGATGCCCAGCATTAGTGATAGACAGATAATTGTATAGTGGATGCCCAGCATTTGTGATAGACAGATCTTTGTATAGTGGATGCCCAGCATTAGTGATACACAGACAAGTGTATAGTGGATGCCCAGCATTAGTGATAGACAGATAATTGTATAGTGGCTGTCCAGCATTAGTGATAGACAGATCTTTGTATAGTGGATGCCCAGCATTAGTGATACACAGACAAGTGTATAGTGGATGCCCAGCATTAGTGATAGACAGATCTTTCTATAGTGGATGCCCTGCATTAGTGATAGACAGATAAGTGTATAGTGGATGCCCAGCATTAGTGATAGACAGATAATTGTATAGTGGATGCCCAGCTTTAGTGATAGACAGATAAGTGTATAGCAGATGCCCAGCATTAGTGATAGACAGATAATTGTATAGTCGATGACCAGCTTTAGTGATAGACAGATAAGTGTAGAGTGTATGCCCATTATTAGTGATAGACAGATAAGTGTATAGTGGCTGCCCACCATTAGTGATGGACAGATAATTGTATAGCGGATGCCCAGCATTAGTGATAGACAGATAAGTGTATAGTGTCTGCCCAGCATTAGTGATAGACAGATAAGTGTATAGTGTCTGCCCAGCATTAGTGATAGACAGATAAGTGTATAGTGGATACCCAGCATTAGTGACAGACAGATGTTTGTATAGTGGCTGCCCAGCATTAGTGATAGACAGATCTTTGTATAGTGTATGCCCAGCATTAGTGATAGACAGATAAGTGTATAGTGGATGCCCAGCATTAGTGATAGACAGATCTTTGTATAGTGGATGCACAGCATTAGTGATAGACAGACAAGTGCATAGTGGATGCCCAGCATTATAGATAGACAGATAAGTGTATAGTGGCAGCCCAGTATTAGTGATAGACAGATAATTGTATAGCGGATGCCCAAAATTAGTGATAGACAGATAAGTGTATAGTGTATGCCCAGCATTAGTGATAGACAGATAATTGTATAGTGTATGAACATTATTAGTGATAGACAGATCATTGTATAGTGTATGCCCAGTATTAGTGATAGACAGATAAGTGTATAGTGGCTGCCCAGCATTAGTGATAGACAGATAATTGTATAGTGGATGCCCAGTTTTAGTGATAGATAAATAATTGTATAGTGGATACCCAGCTTTAGTGATAGACTGATAATTGTATAGTGGATGCCCAGCATTAGTGATAAACAGATAAGTGTATAGTGGCTGCCCAGCATTAGTGATAGACAGATCTTTGTATAGTGGCTGCCCAGCATTAGTGATAGACAGATAATTGTATAGTGGATGCCCAGCATTAGTGATAGACAGATAAGTGTATAGTGGATGCCCAGCCTTAGTGATTGACAGATCTTTGTATAGTGGATGCCCAGCATTAGTGATAGACAGATAATTGTATAGTGGATGCCCAGCATTAGTGATAGACAGATAAGTGTATAGTGGATGCCCAGCCTTAGTGATTGACAGATCTTTGTATAGTGGATGCCCAGCATTAGTGATAGACAGATAATTGTATAGTGTATGCCCAGTATTAGTGATAGATCAGTGTGTAGTGGATGCCCAGCATTAGTGATAGACAGATCTTTGTATAGTGGATGCCCAGCATTAGTGATAGACAGATAAGTGTATAGTGTATGCCCAGCATTAGTGATAGACAGATCTTTGTATAGTGTATGCCCAGTATTAGTGATAGATCAGTGTGTAGTGGATGCCCAGCATTAGTGATAGACAGATCTTTGTATAGTGGATGCCCAGCATTAGTGATAGACAGACAAGTGTATAGTGGATGCCCAGCATTAGTGATAGACAGATAATTGTATAGTAGCTGCCCAGCATTAGTGATAGACAGATCTTTGTATAGTAGATGCCCAGCATTAGTGATAGACAGACAAGTGTATAGTGGATGCCCAGCATTAGTGATACACAGACAAGTGTATAGTGGATGCCCAGCATTAGTGATAGACAGATCTTTCTATAGTGGATGCCCTGCATTAGTGATAGACAGATAAGTGTATAGTGGATGCCCAGCATTAGTGATAGACAGATAATTGTATAGTGGATGCCCAGCTTTAGTGATAGACAGATAAGTGTATAGCGGATGCCCAGCATTAGTGATAGACAGATAATTGTATAGTCGATGCCCAGCTTTAGTGATAGACAGATAAGTGTAGAGTGTATGCCCATTATTAGTGATAGACAGATAAGTGTATAGTGGCTGCCCACCATTAGTGATAGACAGATAATTGTATAGCGGATGCCCAGCATTAGTGATAGACAGATAAGTGTATAGTGTCTGCCCAGCATTAGTGATAGACAGATAAGTGTATAGTGTCTGCCCAGCATTAGTGATAGACAGATAATTGTATAGTGGATGCCCAGCATTAGTGATAGACACATGTTTGTATAGTGGCTGCCCAGCATTAGTGATAGACAGATCTTAGTATAGTGTATGCCCATTATTAGTGATAGACAGATAAGTGTATAGTGTATGCCCAGCATTAGTGATAGACAGATATTTGTATAGTGTATGCCCAGTATTAGTGATAGATCAGTGTGTAGTGGATGCCCAGCATTAGTGATAGACAGATCTTTGTATAGTGGATGCCCAGCATTAGTGATAGACAGATAAGTGTATAGTGTATGCCCAGCATTAGTGATAGACAGATCTTTGTATAGTGTATGCCCAGTATTAGTGATAGATCAGTGTGTAGTGGATGCCCAGCATTAGTGATAGACAGATCTTTGTATAGTGTATGCCCAGCATTAGTGATAGACAGATAATTGTATAGTGTATGCCCATTATTAGTGATAGACAAATCATTGTATAGTGTATGCCCAGCATTAGTGATAGACAGATAAGTGTATAGTGGCTGCCCAGCATTAGTGATAGACAGTTCTTTGTATAGTGGATGCCCAGCATTAGTGATAGACAGATAAGTGTATAGTGGATGCCCAGCATTAGTGATAGACAGATCTTTGTATAGTTGCTGCCCAGCATTAGTGATAGACAGATAATTGTATAGTGTATGCCCATTATTAGTGATAGACAGATAATTGTATAGTGTATGCCCTTTATTAGTGATTGATCATTGTATAGTGTATGCCCATTATTAGTGATAGACAGATCTTTGTATAGTGTATGCCCAGTATTAGTGATAGATCAGTGTATAGTGGATGCCCAGCATTAGTGATAGACAGATAAGTGTATAGTGTGTGCCCAACATTAGTGATAGACAGATAAGTGTATAGTGTATGCCCAGCATTAGTGATAGACAGATCATTGTGTAGTGTATGCCCATTATTAGTGATAGACAGATCATTGTATAGTGTATGCCCAGCATTAGTGATAGACAGATAAGTGTATAGTGGATGCCCAGCATTAGTGATAGACAGATCTTTGTATAGTGGATGCCCAGCATTAGTGAGAGATAGATAATTGTATAGTGGATTCCCAGCATTAGTGATAGACAGATAATTGTATAGTGGATGCCCAGTTTTAGTGATAGACAGATAATTGTATAGTGGATGCCCAGCTTTAGTGATAGACAGATAATTGTATAGTGGATGCCCAGCATTAGTGATAGACAGATAAGTGTATAGTGGATGCCCAGCATTAGTGATAGACAGATAAGTGTATAGTGGATGCCCAGCATTAGTGATAGACAGATCTTTGTATAGTGGATGCCCAGCATTAGTGATAGACAGATAATTGTATAGTGGATGCCCAGCATTTGTGATAGACAGATCTTTGTATAGTGGATGCCCAGCATTAGTGATACACAGACAAGTGTATAGTGGATGCCCAGCATTAGTGATAGACAGATAATTGTATAGTGGCTGTCCAGCATTAGTGATAGACAGATCTTTGTATAGTGGATGCCCAGCATTAGTGATACACAGACAAGTGTATAGTGGATGCCCAGCATTAGTGATAGACAGATCTTTCTATAGTGGATGCCCTGCATTAGTGATAGACAGATAAGTGTATAGTGGATGCCCAGCATTAGTGATAGACAGATAATTGTATAGTGGATGCCCAGCTTTAGTGATAGACAGATAAGTGGATAGCAGATGCCCAGCATTAGTGATAGACAGATAATTGTATAGTCGATGCCCAGCTTTAGTGATAGACAGATAAGTGTAGAGTGTATGCCCATTATTAGTGATAGACAGATAAGTGTATAGTGGCTGCCCACCATTAGTGATGGACAGATAATTGTATAGCGGATGCCCAGCATTAGTGATAGACAGATAAGTGTATAGTGTCTGCCCAGCATTAGTGATAGACAGATAAGTGTATAGTGTCTGCCCAGCATTAGTGATAGACAGATAAGTGTATAGTGGATACCCAGCATTAGTGACAGACAGATGTTTGTATAGTGGCTGCCCAGCATTAGTGATAGACAGATCTTTGTATAGTGTATGCCCAGCATTAGTGATAGACAGATAAGTGTATAGTGGATGCCCAGCATTAGTGATAGACAGATCTTTGTATAGTGGATGCACAGCATTAGTGATAGACAGACAAGTGCATAGTGGATGCCCAGCATTATAGATAGACAGATAAGTGTATAGTGGCAGCCCAGTATTAGTGATAGACAGATAATTGTATAGCGGATGCCCAAAATTAGTGATAGACAGATAAGTGTATAGTGTATGCCCAGCATTAGTGATAGACAGATAATTGTATAGTGTATGAACATTATTAGTGATAGACAGATCATTGTATAGTGTATGCCCAGTATTAGTGATAGACAGATAAGTGTATAGTGGCTGCCCAGCATTAGTGATAGACAGATAATTGTATAGTGGATGCCCAGTTTTAGTGATAGATAAATAATTGTATAGTGGATACCCAGCTTTAGTGATAGACTGATAATTGTATAGTGGATGCCCAGCATTAGTGATAAACAGATAAGTGTATAGTGGCTGCCCAGCATTAGTGATAGACAGATCTTTGTATAGTGGCTGCCCAGCATTAGTGATAGACAGATAATTGTATAGTGGATGCCCAGCATTAGTGATAGACAGATAAGTGTATAGTGGATGCCCAGCCTTAGTGATTGACAGATCTTTGTATAGTGGATGCCCAGCATTAGTGATAGACAGATAATTGTATAGTGGATGCCCAGCATTAGTGATAGACAGATAAGTGTATAGTGGATGCCCAGCCTTAGTGATTGACAGATCTTTGTATAGTGGATGCCCAGCATTAGTGATAGACAGATAATTGTATAGTGTATGCCCAGTATTAGTGATAGATCAGTGTGTAGTGGATGCCCAGCATTAGTGATAGACAGATCTTTGTATAGTGGATGCCCAGCATTAGTGATAGACAGATAAGTGTATAGTGTATGCCCAGCATTAGTGATAGACAGATCTTTGTATAGTGTATGCCCAGTATTAGTGATAGATCAGTGTGTAGTGGATGCCCAGCATTAGTGATAGACAGATCTTTGTATAGTGGATGCCCAGCATTAGTGATAGACAGACAAGTGTATAGTGGATGCCCAGCATTAGTGATAGACAGATAATTGTATAGTAGCTGCCCAGCATTAGTGATAGACAGATCTTTGTATAGTAGATGCCCAGCATTAGTGATAGACAGACAAGTGTATAGTGGATGCCCAGCATTAGTGATACACAGACAAGTGTATAGTGGATGCCCAGCATTAGTGATAGACAGATCTTTCTATAGTGGATGCCCTGCATTAGTGATAGACAGATAAGTGTATAGTGGATGCCCAGCATTAGTGATAGACAGATAATTGTATAGTGGATGCCCAGCTTTAGTGATAGACAGATAAGTGTATAGCGGATGCCCAGCATTAGTGATAGACAGATAATTGTATAGTCGATGCCCAGCTTTAGTGATAGACAGATAAGTGTAGAGTGTATGCCCATTATTAGTGATAGACAGATAAGTGTATAGTGGCTGCCCACCATTAGTGATAGACAGATAATTGTATAGCGGATGCCCAGCATTAGTGATAGACAGATAAGTGTATAGTGTCTGCCCAGCATTAGTGATAGACAGATAAGTGTATAGTGTCTGCCCAGCATTAGTGATAGACAGATAATTGTATAGTGGATGCCCAGCATTAGTGATAGACAGATGTTTGTATAGTGGCTGCCCAGCATTAGTGATAGACAGATCTTAGTATAGTGTATGCCCATTATTAGTGATAGACAGATAAGTGTATAGTGTATGCCCAGCATTAGTGATAGACAGATATTTGTATAGTGTATGCCCAGTATTAGTGATAGATCAGTGTGTAGTGGATGCCCAGCATTAGTGATAGACAGATCTTTGTATAGTGGATGCCCAGCATTAGTGATAGACAGATAAGTGTATAGTGTATGCCCAGCATTAGTGATAGACAGATCTTTGTATAGTGTATGCCCAGTATTAGTGATAGATCAGTGTGTAGTGGATGCCCAGCATTAGTGATAGACAGATCTTTGTATAGTGTATGCCCAGCATTAGTGATAGACAGATAATTGTATAGTGTATGCCCATTATTAGTGATAGACAAATCATTGTATAGTGTATGCCCAGCATTAGTGATAGACAGATAAGTGTATAGTGGCTGCCCAGCATTAGTGATAGACAGTTCTTTGTATAGTGGATGCCCAGCATTAGTGATAGATAGATAATTGTATAGTGGATGCCCAGCATTAGTGATAGACAGATAATTGTATAGTGGATGCCCAGCTTTAGTGATAGCCAGATAATTGTATAGTGGATGCCCAGCATTAGTGATAGACAGATAAGTGTATAGTGGATGCCCAGCATTAGTGATATACAGATCTTTGTATAGTGGCTGCCCAGCATTAGTGATAGACAGATAATTGTATAGTGGATGCCCAGCATTAGTGATAAACAGATAAGTGTATAGAGGATGCCCTGCATTAGTGATAGACAGATCTTTGTATAGTGGATGCCCAGCATTAGTGATAGACAGATAAGTGTATAGTGGATGCCCAGCATTAGTGATAGACAGATCTTTGTATAGTGGATGCCCAGCATTAGTGATAGACAGATAATTGTATAGTGGATGCCCAGCATTAGTGATAGACAGATCTTTGTATAGTGGATGCCCAGCATTAGTGATAGACAGACAAGTGTATAGTGGATGCCCAGCATTAGTGATAGACACATCTTTGTATAGTGTATGCCCATTATTAGTGATAGACAGATAAGTGTATAGTGTATGCCCAGCATTAGTGATAGACTGATCTTTGTATAGTGTATGCCCAGTATTAGTGATAGATCAGTGTGTAGTGGATGCCCAGCATTAGTGATAGACAGATCTTTGTATAGTGGATGCCCAGCATTAGTGATAGACAGATACGTGTATAGTGTATGCCCAGCTTTAGTGATAGACAGATAATTGTATAGTGTATGCCCATTATTAGTGATAGACAAATCATTGTATAGTGGATGCCCAGCATTAGTGATAGACAGATAAGTGTATAGTGGATGCCCAGCATTAGTGATAGACAGATAAGTGTATAGTGGATGCCCAGCATTAGTGATAGACAGATATTTGTATAGTGGATGCCCAGCATTAGTGATAGACAGATAATTGTATAGTGGATGCCCAGCATTTGTGATAGACAGATCTTTGTATAGTGGATGCCCAGCATTAGTGATACACAGACAAGTGTATAGTGGATGCCCAGCATTAGTGATAGACAGATAATTGTATAGTGGCTGTCCAGCATTAGTGATAGACAGATCTTTGTATAGTGGATGCCCAGCATTAGTGATACACAGACAAGTGTATAGTGGATGCCCAGCATTAGTGATAGACAGATCTTTCTATAGTGGATGCCCTGCATTAGTGATAGACAGATAAGTGTATAGTGGATGCCCAGCATTAGTGATAGACAGATAATTGTATAGTGGATGCCCAGCTTTAGTGATAGACAGATAAGTGTATAGCAGATGCCCAGCATTAGTGATAGACAGATATTTGTATAGTCGATGCCCAGCTTTAGTGATAGACAGATAAGTGTAGAGTGTATGCCCATTATTAGTGATAGACAGATAAGTGTATAGTGGCTGCCCACCATTAGTGATAGACAGATAATTGTATAGCGGATGCCCTGCATTAGTGATAGACAGATAAGTGTATAGTGTCTGCCCAGCATTAGTGATAGACAGATAAGTGTATAGTGTCTGCCCAGCATTAGTGATAGACAGATAAGTGTATAGTGGATACCCAGCATTAGTGACAGACAGATGTTTGTATAGTGGCTGCCCAGCATTAGTGATAGACAGATCTTTGTATAGTGTATGCCCAGCATTAGTGATAGACAGATAAGTGTATAGTGGATGCCCAGCATTAGTGATAGACAGATCTTTGTATAGTGGATGCACAGCATTAGTGATAGACAGACAAGTGCATAGTGGATGCCCAGCATTATAGCTAGACAGATAAGTGTATAGTGGCAGCCCAGTATTAGTGATAGACAGATAATTGTATAGCGGATGCCCAACATTAGTGATAGACAGATAAGTGTATAGTGTATGCCCAGCATTAGTGATAGACAGATAATTGTATAGTGTATGAACATTATTAGTGATAGACAGATCATTGTATAGTGTATGCCCAGTATTAGTGATAGACAGATAAGTGTATAGTGGCTGCCCAGCATTAGTGATAGACAGATAATTGTATAGTGGATGCCCAGTTTTAGTGATAGATAAATAATTGTATAGTGGATACCCAGCTTTAGTGATAGACTGATAATTGTATAGTGGATGCCCAGCATTAGTGATAAACAGATAAGTGTATAGTGGCTGCCCAGCATTAGTGATAGACAGATCTTTGTATAGTGGCTGCCCAGCATTAGTGATAGACAGATAATTGTATAGTGGATGCCCAGCATTAGTGATAGACAGATAAGTGTATAGTGGATGCCCAGCCTTAGTGATTGACAGATCTTTGTATAGTGGATGCCCAGCATTAGTGATAGACAGATAATTGTATAGTGGATGCCCAGCATTAGTGATAGACAGATAAGTGTATAGTGGATGCCCAGCCTTAGTGATTGACAGATCTTTGTATAGTGGATGCCCAGCATTAGTGATAGACAGATAATTGTATAGTGGATGCCCAGCATTAGTGATAGACAGATCTTTGTATAGTGGATGCCCAGCATTAGTGATAGACAGACAAGTGTATAGTGGATGCCCAGCATTAGTGATAGACAGATAATTGTATAGTAGCTGCCCAGCATTAGTGATAGACAGATCTTTGTATAGTAGATGCCCAGCATTAGTGATAGACAGACAAGTGTATAGTGGATGCCCAGCATTAGTGATACACAGACAAGTGTATAGTGGATGCTCAGCATTAGTGATAGACAGAGCTTTCTATAGTGGATGCCCTGCATTAGTGATAGACAGATAAGTGTATAGTGGATGCCCAGCATTAGTGATAGACAGATAATTGTATAGTGGATGCCCAGCTTTAGTGATAGACAGATAAGTGTATAGCGGATGCCCAGCATTAGTGATAGACAGATAATTGTATAGTCGATGCCCAGCTTTAGTGATAGACAGATAAGTGTAGAGTGTATGCCCATTATTAGTGATAGACAGATAAGTGTATAGTGGCTGCCCACCATTAGTGATAGACAGATAATTGTATAGTGTCTGCCCAGCATTAGTGATAGACAGATAAGTGTATAGTGTCTGCCCAGCATTAGTGATAGACAGATAAGTGTATAGTGTCTGCCCAGCATTAGTGATAGACAGATAATTGTATAGTGGATGCCCAGCATTAGTGATAGACAGATGTTTGTATAGTGGCTGCCCAGCATTAGTGATAGACAGATCTTAGTATAGTGTATGCCCATTATTAGTGATAGACAGATAAGTGTATAGTGTATGCCCAGCATTAGTGATAGACAGATCTTTGTATAGTGTATGCCCAGTATTAGTGATAGATCAGTGTGTAGTGGATGCCCAGCATTAGTGATAGACAGATCTTTGTATAGTGGATGCCCAGCATTAGTGATAGACAGATAAGTGTATAGTGTATGCCCAGCATTAGTGATAGACAGATCTTTGTATAGTGTATGCCCAGTATTAGTGATAGATCAGTGTGTAGTGGATGCCCAGCATTAGTGATAGACAGATCTTTGTATAGTGTATGCCCAGCATTAGTGATAGACAGATAATTGTATAGTGTATGCCCATTATTAGTGATAGACAAATCATTGTATAGTGTATGCCCAGCATTAGTGATAGACAGATAAGTGTATAGTGGCTGCCCAGCATTAGTGATAGACAGTTCTTTGTATAGTGGATGCCCAGCATTAGTGATAGATAGATAATTGTATAGTGGATGCCCAGCATTAGTGATAGACAGATAATTGTATAGTGGATGCCCAGCTTTAGTGATAGCCAGATAATTGTATAGTGGATGCCCAGCATTAGTGATAGACAGATAAGTGTATAGTGGATGCCCAGCATTAGTGATATACAGATCTTTGTATAGTGGCTGCCCAGCATTAGTGATAGACAGATAATTGTATAGTGGATGCCCAGCATTAGTGATAAACAGATAAGTGTATAGAGGATGCCCTGCATTAGTGATAGACAGATCTTTGTATAGTGGATGCCCAGCATTAGTGATAGACAGATAAGTGTATAGTGGATGCCCAGCATTAGTGATAGACAGATCTTTGTATAGTGGATGCCCAGCATTAGTGATAGACAGATAATTGTATAGTGGATGCCCAGCATTAGTGATAGACAGATCTTTGTATAGTGGATGCCCAGCATTAGTGATAGACAGACAAGTGTATAGTGGATGCCCAGCATTAGTGATAGACACATCTTTGTATAGTGTATGCCCATTATTAGTGATAGACAGATAAGTGTATAGTGTATGCCCAGCATTAGTGATAGACTGATCTTTGTATAGTGTATGCCCAGTATTAGTGATAGATCAGTGTGTAGTGGATGCCCAGCATTAGTGATAGACAGATCTTTGTATAGTGGATGCCCAGCATTAGTGATAGACAGATACGTGTATAGTGTATGCCCAGCTTTAGTGATAGACAGATAATTGTATAGTGTATGCCCATTATTAGTGATAGACAAATCATTGTATAGTGGATGCCCAGCATTAGTGATAGACAGATAAGTGTATAGTGGATGCCCAGCATTAGTGATAGACAGATCTTTGTATAGTGGCTGCCCAGCATTAGTGATAGACAGATAATTGTATAGTGGATGCCCAGCATTAGTGATAAACAGATAAGTGTATAGTGGATGCCCTGCATTAGTGATAGACAGATCTTTGTATAGTGGATGCCCAGCATTAGTGATAGACAGATAAGTGTATAGTGGATGCCCAGCATTAGTGATAGACAGATCTTTGTATAGTGGAAGCCCAGCATTAGTGATAGACAGATAATTGTATAGTGGATGCCCAGCATTAGTGATAGACAGATCTTTGTATAGTGGATGCCCAGCATTAGTGATAGACAGACAAGTGTATAGTGGATGCCCAGCATTAGTGATAGACAGATCTTTGTATAGTGGATGCCCAGCATTAGTGATAGACAGATAAGTGTATAGTGGATGCCCAGCATTAGTGATAGACAGATAATTGTATAGTGGATGCCCAGCTTTAGTGATAGACAGATAATTGTATAGTGGATGCCCAGTATTAGTGATAGACAGATCTTTGTATAGTGGCTGCCCAGCATTAGTGATAGACAGATCTTTGTATAGTGCATGCCCAGCATTAGTGATAGACAGATAAGTGTATAGTGGATGCCCAGCATTAGTGATAGACAGATCTTTGTATAGTTGCTGCCCAGCATTAGTGATAGACAGATAATTGTATAGTGTATGCCAATTATTAGTGATAGACAGATAATTGTATAGTGTATGCCCTTTATTAGTGATTGATCATTGTATAGTGTATGCCCATTATTAGTGATAGACAGATCTTTGTATAGTGTATGCCCAGTATTAGTGATAGATCAGTGTATAGTGGATGCTCAGCATTAGTGATAGACAGATAAGTGTATAGTGTGTGCCCAACATTAGTGATAGACAGATAAGTGTATAGTGTATGCCCAGCATTAGTGATAGACAGATCATTGTGTAGTGTATGCCCATTATTAGTGATAGACAGATCATTGTATAGTGTATGCCCAGCATTAGTGATAGACAGATAAGTGTATAGTGTATGCCCAGCATTAGTGATAGACTGATCTTTGTATAGTGTATGCCCAGTATTAGTGATAGATCAGTGTGTAGTGGATGCCCAGCATTAGTGATAGACAGATCTTTGTATAGTGGATGCCCAGCATTAGTGATAGACAGATACGTGTATAGTGTATGCCCAGCTTTAGTGATAGACAGATAATTGTATAGTGTATGCCCATTATTAGTGATAGACAAATCATTGTATAGTGGATGCCCAGCATTAGTGATAGACAGATAAGTGTATAGTGGATGCCCAGCATTAGTGATAGACAGATCTTTGTATAGTGGCTGCCCAGCATTAGTGATAGACAGATAATTGTATAGTGGATGCCCAGCATTAGTGATAAACAGATAAGTGTATAGTGGATGCCCTGCATTAGTGATAGACAGATCTTTGTATAGTGGATGCCCAGCATTAGTGATAGACAGATAAGTGTATAGTGGATGCCCAGCATTAGTGATAGACAGATCTTTGTATAGTGGAAGCCCAGCATTAGTGATAGACAGATAATTGTATAGTGGATGCCCAGCATTAGTGATAGACAGATCTTTGTATTGGGGAATGCCCAGCATTAGTGATAGACAGACAAGTGTATAGTGGATGCCCAGCATTAGTGATAGACAGATCTTTGTATAGTGGATGCCCAGCATTAGTGATAGACAGATAAGTGTATAGTGGATGCCCAGCATTAGTGATAGACAGATAATTGTATAGTGGATGCCCAGCTTTAGTGATAGACAGATAATTGTATAGTGGATGCCCAGCATTAGTGATAGACAGATCTTTGTATAGTGGCTGCCCAGCATTAGTGATAGACAGATCTTTGTATAGTGCATGCCCAGCATTAGTGATAGACAGATAAGTGTATAGTGGATGCCCAGCATTAGTGATAGACAGATCTTTGTATAGTTGCTGCCCAGCATTAGTGATAGACAGATAATTGTATAGTGTATGCCCATTATTAGTGATAGACAGATAATTGTATAGTGTATGCCCTTTATTAGTGATTGATCATTGTATAGTGTATGCCCATTATTAGTGATAGACAGATCTTTGTATAGTGTATGCCCAGTATTAGTGATAGATCATTGTGTAGTGTATGCCCATTATTAGTGATAGACAGATCATTGTATAGTGTATGCCCAGCATTAGTGATAGACAGATAAGTGTATAGTGGATGCCCAGCATTAGTGATAGACAGATCTTTGTATAGTGGATGCCCAGCATTAGTGATAGATAGTTAATTGTATAGTGGATGCCCAGCATTAGTGATAGACAGATAATTGTATAGTCGATGCCCAGCTTTAGTGATAGACAGATAAGTGTAGAGTGTATGCCCATTATTAGTGATAGACAGATAAGTGTATAGTGGCTGCCCACCATTAGTGATAGACAGATAATTGTATAGTGTCTGCCCAGCATTAGTGATAGACAGATAAGTGTATAGTGTCTGCCCAGCATTAGTGATAGACAGATAAGTGTATAGTGTCTGCCCAGCATTAGTGATAGACAGATAATTGTATAGTGGATGCCCAGCATTAGTGATAGACAGATGTTTGTATAGTGGCTGCCCAGCATTAGTGATAGACAGATCTTAGTATAGTGTATGCCCATTATTAGTGATAGACAGATAAGTGTATAGTGTATGCCCAGCATTAGTGATAGACAGATCTTTGTATAGTGTATGCCCAGTATTAGTGATAGATCAGTGTGTAGTGGATGCCCAGCATTAGTGATAGACAGATCTTTGTATAGTGGATGCCCAGCATTAGTGATAGACAGATAAGTGTATAGTGTATGCCCAGCATTAGTGATAGACAGATCTTTGTATAGTGTATGCCCAGTATTAGTGATAGATCAGTGTGTAGTGGATGCCCAGCATTAGTGATAGACAGATCTTTGTATAGTGTATGCCCAGCATTAGTGATAGACAGATAATTGTATAGTGTATGCCCATTATTAGTGATAGACAAATCATTGTATAGTGTATGCCCAGCATTAGTGATAGACAGATAAGTGTATAGTGGCTGCCCAGCATTAGTGATAGACAGTTCTTTGTATAGTGGATGCCCAGCATTAGTGATAGATAGATAATTGTATAGTGGATGCCCAGCATTAGTGATAGACAGATAATTGTATAGTGGATGCCCAGCTTTAGTGATAGCCAGATAATTGTATAGTGGATGCCCAGCATTAGTGATAGACAGATAAGTGTATAGTGGATGCCCAGCATTAGTGATATACAGATCTTTGTATAGTGGCTGCCCAGCATTAGTGATAGACAGATAATTGTATAGTGGATGCCCAGCATTAGTGATAAACAGATAAGTGTATAGAGGATGCCCTGCATTAGTGATAGACAGATCTTTGTATAGTGGATGCCCAGCATTAGTGATAGACAGATAAGTGTATAGTGGATGCCCAGCATTAGTGATAGACAGATCTTTGTATAGTGGATGCCCAGCATTAGTGATAGACAGATAATTGTATAGTGGATGCCCAGCATTAGTGATAGACAGATCTTTGTATAGTGGATGCCCAGCATTAGTGATAGACAGACAAGTGTATAGTGGATGCCCAGCATTAGTGATAGACACATCTTTGTATAGTGTATGCCCATTATTAGTGATAGACAGATAAGTGTATAGTGTATGCCCAGCATTAGTGATAGACTGATCTTTGTATAGTGTATGCCCAGTATTAGTGATAGATCAGTGTGTAGTGGATGCCCAGCATTAGTGATAGACAGATCTTTGTATAGTGGATGCCCAGCATTAGTGATAGACAGATACGTGTATAGTGTATGCCCAGCTTTAGTGATAGACAGATAATTGTATAGTGTATGCCCATTATTAGTGATAGACAAATCATTGTATAGTGGATGCCCAGCATTAGTGATAGACAGATAAGTGTATAGTGGATGCCCAGCATTAGTGATAGACAGATCTTTGTATAGTGGCTGCCCAGCATTAGTGATAGACAGATAATTGTATAGTGGATGCCCAGCATTAGTGATAAACAGATAAGTGTATAGTGGATGCCCTGCATTAGTGATAGACAGATCTTTGTATAGTGGATGCCCAGCATTAGTGATAGACAGATAAGTGTATAGTGGATGCCCAGCATTAGTGATAGACAGATCTTTGTATAGTGGAAGCCCAGCATTAGTGATAGACAGATAATTGTATAGTGGATGCCCAGCATTAGTGATAGACAGATCTTTGTATAGTGGATGCCCAGCATTAGTGATAGACAGACAAGTGTATAGTGGATGCCCAGCATTAGTGATAGACAGATCTTTGTATAGTGGATGCCCAGCATTAGTGATAGACAGATAAGTGTATAGTGGATGCCCAGCATTAGTGATAGACAGATAATTGTATAGTGGATGCCCAGCTTTAGTGATAGACAGATAATTGTATAGTGGATGCCCAGCATTAGTGATAGACAGATCTTTGTATAGTGGCTGCCCAGCATTAGTGATAGACAGATCTTTGTATAGTGCATGCCCAGCATTAGTGATAGACAGATAAGTGTATAGTGGATGCCCAGCATTAGTGATAGACAGATCTTTGTATAGTTGCTGCCCAGCATTAGTGATAGACAGATAATTGTATAGTGTATGCCAATTATTAGTGATAGACAGATAATTGTATAGTGTATGCCCTTTATTAGTGATTGATCATTGTATAGTGTATGCCCATTATTAGTGATAGACAGATCTTTGTATAGTGTATGCCCAGTATTAGTGATAGATCAGTGTATAGTGGATGCTCAGCATTAGTGATAGACAGATAAGTGTATAGTGTGTGCCCAACATTAGTGATAGACAGATAAGTGTATAGTGTATGCCCAGCATTAGTGATAGACAGATCATTGTGTAGTGTATGCCCATTATTAGTGATAGACAGATCATTGTATAGTGTATGCCCAGCATTAGTGATAGACAGATAAGTGTATAGTGTATGCCCAGCATTAGTGATAGACTGATCTTTGTATAGTGTATGCCCAGTATTAGTGATAGATCAGTGTGTAGTGGATGCCCAGCATTAGTGATAGACAGATCTTTGTATAGTGGATGCCCAGCATTAGTGATAGACAGATACGTGTATAGTGTATGCCCAGCTTTAGTGATAGACAGATAATTGTATAGTGTATGCCCATTATTAGTGATAGACAAATCATTGTATAGTGGATGCCCAGCATTAGTGATAGACAGATAAGTGTATAGTGGATGCCCAGCATTAGTGATAGACAGATCTTTGTATAGTGGCTGCCCAGCATTAGTGATAGACAGATAATTGTATAGTGGATGCCCAGCATTAGTGATAAACAGATAAGTGTATAGTGGATGCCCTGCATTAGTGATAGACAGATCTTTGTATAGTGGATGCCCAGCATTAGTGATAGACAGATAAGTGTATAGTGGATGCCCAGCATTAGTGATAGACAGATCTTTGTATAGTGGAAGCCCAGCATTAGTGATAGACAGATAATTGTATAGTGGATGCCCAGCATTAGTGATAGACAGATCTTTGTATTGGGGAATGCCCAGCATTAGTGATAGACAGACAAGTGTATAGTGGATGCCCAGCATTAGTGATAGACAGATCTTTGTATAGTGGATGCCCAGCATTAGTGATAGACAGATAAGTGTATAGTGGATGCCCAGCATTAGTGATAGACAGATAATTGTATAGTGTATGCCCATTATTAGTGATAGACAGATAATTGTATAGTGTATGCCCTTTATTAGTGATTGATCATTGTATAGTGTATGCCCATTATTAGTGATAGACAGATCTTTGTATAGTGTATGCCCAGTATTAGTGATAGATCATTGTGTAGTGTATGCCCATTATTAGTGATAGACAGATCATTGTATAGTGTATGCCCAGCATTAGTGATAGACAGATAAGTGTATAGTGGATGCCCAGCATTAGTGATAGACAGATCTTTGTATAGTGGATGCCCAGCATTAGTGAGAGATAGATAATTGTATAGTGGATGCCCAGCATTAGTGATAGACAGATAATTGTATAGTGGATGCCCAGTTTTAGTGATAGACAGATAATTGTATAGTGGATGCCCAGCTTTAGTGATAGGCAGATAATTGTATAGTGGATGCCCAGCATTAGTGATAGACAGATAAGTGTATAGTGGATGCCCAGCATTAGTGATAGACAGATAAGTGTATAGTGGATGCCCTGCATTAGTGATAGACAGATAATTGTATAGTGGATGCCCAGCTTTAGTGATAGACAGATAATTGTATAGTGGATGCCCAGCATTAGTGATAGACAGATCTTTGTATAGTGGATGCCCAGCATTAGTGATAGAGAGATAATTGTATAGTGGCTGCCCAGCATTAGTGAAAGACAGATCTTTGTATAGTGGATGCCCAGCATTAGTGATAGACAGACAAGTGTATAGTGGATGCCCAGCATTAGTGATAGTCAGATCTTTGTATAGTGGATGCCCAGCATTAGTGATAGACAGATAAGTGTATAGTGGATGCCCAGCATTAGTGTTAGACAGATAATTGTATAGTGGATGCCCAGCTTTAGTGATAGACAGATAATTGTATAGTGGATGCCCAGCATTAGTGATAGACAGATAAGTGTATAGCAGATGCCCAGCATTAGTGATAGACAGATAATTGTATAGTCGATGCCCAGCTTTAGTGATAGACCGATAATTCTATAGTGTATGCCCAGCTTTAGTGATAGACAGATATAATTGTATAGTGGATGCCCAGCATTAGTGATAGACAGATAATTGTATAGCGGATGTTCACCATTAGTGATAGACAGATAATTGTATAGTGGCTGCCCATTATTAGTGATAGACAGATAATTGTATAGTGTATGCCCAGCTTTAGTGATAGACAGATCATTGTATAGTGGATGCCCAGCATTAGTGATAGACAGATAATTGTATAGCGGATGCCCATTATTAGTGATAGACAGATAATTGTATAGCGGATGCCCATTATTAGTGATAGACAGATAATTGTATAGCGGATGCCCATTGTTAGTGATAGACAGATAATTGTATAGCGGATGCCCATCATTAGTGATATACAGATAAGTGTATAGTGTCTGCCCAGCATTAGTGATAGACAGATAAGTGTATAGTGGATGCCCAGCATTAGTGATAGACAGATCTTTGTATAGTGGCTGCCCAGCATTAGTGATAGACAGATCTTTGTATAGTGCATGCCCAGCATTAGTGATAGACAGATAAGTGTATAGTGGATGCCCAGCATTAGTGACAGACAGATCTTTGTATAGTGTATGCCCATTATTAGTGATAGACAGATAATTGTATAGTGTATGTCCAGTATTAGTGATAGATCAGTGTATAGTGGATGCCCAGCATTAGTGATAGACAGATAAGTGTATAGTGTGTGCCCAACATTAGTGATAGACAGATAAGTGTATAGTGTATGCACAGCATTAGTGATAGACAGATCATTGTGTAGTGTATGCCCATTATTAGTGATAGACAGATCATTGTATAGTGTATGCCCAGCATTAGTGATAGACAGATAAGTGTATAGTGGATGCCCAGCATTAGTGATAGACAGATCTTTGTATAGTGGATGCCCAGCATTAGTGAGAGATAGATAATTGTATAGTGGATTCCCAGCATTAGTGATAGACAGATAATTGTATAGTGGATGCCCAGTTTTAGTGATAGACAGATAATTGTATAGTGGATGCCCAGCTTTAGTGATAGACAGATAATTGTATAGTGGATGCCCAGCATTAGTGATAGACAGATAAGTGTATAGTGGATGCCCAGCATTAGTGATAGACAGATAAGTGTATAGTGGATGCCCAGCATTAGTGATAGACAGATCTTTGTATAGTGGATGCCCAGCATTAGTGATAGACAGATAATTGTATAGTGGATGCCCAGCATTTGTGATAGACAGATCTTTGTATAGTGGATGCCCAGCATTAGTGATACACAGACAAGTGTATAGTGGATGCCCAGCATTAGTGATAGACAGATAATTGTATAGTGGCTGTCCAGCATTAGTGATAGACAGATCTTTGTATAGTGGATGCCCAGCATTAGTGATACACAGACAAGTGTATAGTGGATGCCCAGCATTAGTGATAGACTGATCTTTCTATAGTGGATGCCCTGCATTAGTGATAGACAGATAAGTGTATAGTGGATGCCCAGCATTAGTGATAGACAGATAATTGTATAGTGGATGCCCAGCTTTAGTGATAGACAGATAAGTGTATAGCAGATGCCCAGCATTAGTGATAGACAGATAATTGTATAGTCGATGCCCAGCTTTAGTGATAGACAGATAAGTGTAGAGTGTATGCCCATTATTAGTGATAGACAGATAAGTGTATAGTGGCTGCCCACCATTAGTGATAGACAGATAATTGTATAGCGGATGCCCAGCATTAGTGATAGACAGATAAGTGTATAGTGTCTGCCCAGCATTAGTGATAGACAGATAAGTGTATAGTGTCTGCCCAGCATTAGTGATAGACAGATAAGTGTATAGTGGATACCCAGCATTAGTGACAGACAGATGTTTGTATAGTGGCTGCCCAGCATTAGTGATAGACAGATCTTTGTATAGTGTATGCCCAGCATTAGTGATAGACAGATAAGTGTATAGTGGATGCCCAGCATTAGTGATAGACAGATCTTTGTATAGTGGATGCACAGCATTAGTGATAGACAGACAAGTGCATAGTGGATGCCCAGCATTATAGATAGACAGATAAGTGTATAGTGGCAGCCCAGTATTAGTGATAGACAGATAATTGTATAGCGGATGCCCAACATTAGTGATAGACAGATAAGTGTATAGTGTATGCCCAGCATTAGTGATAGACAGATAATTGTATAGTGTATGAACATTATTAGTGATAGACAGATCATTGTATAGTGTATGCCCAGTATTAGTGATAGACAGATAAGTGTATAGTGGCTGCCCAGCATTAGTGATAGACAGATAATTGTATAGTGGATGCCCAGTTTTAGTGATAGATAAATAATTGTATAGTGGATACCCAGCTTTAGTGATAGACTGATAATTGTATAGTGGATGCCCAGCATTAGTGATAAACAGATAAGTGTATAGTGGCTGCCCAGCATTAGTGATAGACAGATCTTTGTATAGTGGCTGCCCAGCATTAGTGATAGACAGATAATTGTATAGTGGATGCCCAGCATTAGTGATAGACAGATAAGTGTATAGTGGATGCCCAGCCTTAGTGATTGACAGATCTTTGTATAGTGGATGCCCAGCATTAGTGATAGACAGATAATTGTATAGTGGATGCCCAGCATTAGTGATAGACAGATAAGTGTATAGTGGATGCCCAGCCTTAGTGATTGACAGATCTTTGTATAGTGGATGCCCAGCATTAGTGATAGACAGATAATTGTATAGTGGATGCCCAGCATTAGTGATAGACAGATCTTTGTATAGTGGATGCCCAGCATTAGTGATAGACAGACAAGTGTATAGTGGATGCCCAGCATTAGTGATAGACAGATAATTGTATAGTAGCTGCCCAGCATTAGTGATAGACAGATCTTTGTATAGTAGATGCCCAGCATTAGTGATAGACAGACAAGTGTATAGTGGATGCCCAGCATTAGTGATACACAGACAAGTGTATAGTGGATGCCCAGCATTAGTGATAGACAGATCTTTCTATAGTGGATGCCCTGCATTAGTGATAGACAGATAAGTGTATAGTGGATGCCCAGCATTAGTGATAGACAGATAATTGTATAGTGGATGCCCAGCTTTAGTGATAGACAGATAAGTGTATAGCGGATGCCCAGCATTAGTGATAGACAGATAATTGTATAGTCGATGCCCAGCTTTAGTGATAGACAGATAAGTGTAGAGTGCATGCCCATTATTAGTGATAGACAGATAAGTGTATAGTGGCTGCCCACCATTAGTGATAGACAGATAATTGTATAGCGGATGCCCAGCATTAGTGATAGACAGATAAGTGTATAGTGTCTGCCCAGCATTAGTGATAGACAGATAAGTGTATAGTGTCTGCCCAGCATTAGTGATAGACAGATAATTGTATAGTGGATGCCCAGCATTAGTGATAGACAGATGTTTGTATAGTGGCTGCCCAGCATTAGTGATAGACGGATCTTAGTATAGTGTATGCCCATTATTAGTGATAGACAGATAAGTGTATAGTGTATGCCCAGCATTAGTGATAGACAGATATTTGTATAGTGTATGCCCAGTATTAGTGATAGATCAGTGTGTAGTGGATGCCCAGCATTAGTGATAGACAGATCTTTGTATAGTGGATGCCCAGCATTAGTGATAGACAGATAAGTGTATAGTGTATGCCCAGCATTAGTGATAGACAGATCTTTGTATAGTGTATGCCCAGTATTAGTGATAGATCAGTGTGTAGTGGATGCCCAGCATTAGTGATAGACAGATCTTTGTATAGTGTATGCCCAGCATTAGTGATAGACAGATAATTGTATAGTGTATGCCCATTATTAGTGATAGACAAATCATTGTATAGTGTATGCCCAGCATTAGTGATAGACAGATAAGTGTATAGTGGCTGCCCAGCATTAGTGATAGACAGTTCTTTGTATAGTGGATGCCCAGCATTAGTGATAGATAGATAATTGTATAGTGGATGCCCAGCATTAGTGATAGACAGATAATTGTATAGTGGATGCCCAGCTTTAGTGATAGCCAGATAATTGTATAGTGGATGCCCAGCATTAGTGATAGACAGATAAGTGTATAGTGGATGCCCAGCATTAGTGATATACAGATCTTTGTATAGAGGATGCCCTGCATTAGTGATAGACAGATCTTTGTATAGTGGATGCCCAGCATTAGTGATAGACAGATAAGTGTATAGTGGATGCCCAGCATTAGTGATAGACAGATCTTTGTATAGTGGATGCCCAGCATTAGTGATAGACAGATAATTGTATAGTGGATGCCCAGCATTAGTGATAGACAGATCTTTGTATAGTGGATGCCCAGCATTAGTGATAGACAGACAAGTGTATAGTGGATGCCCAGCATTAGTGATAGACACATCTTTGTATAGTGTATGCCCATTATTAGTGATAGACAGATAAGTGTATAGTGTATGCCCAGCATTAGTGATAGACAGATAATTGTATAGTGGATGCCCAGCTTTAGTGATAGACAGATAATTGTATAGTGGATGCCCAGCATTAGTGATAGACAGATCTTTGTATAGTGGATGCCCAGCATTAGTGATAGAGAGATAATTGTATAGTGGCTGCCCAGCATTAGTGAAAGACAGATCTTTGTATAGTGGATGCCCAGCATTAGTGATAGACAGACAAGTGTATAGTGGATGCCCAGCATTAGTGATAGTCAGATCTTTGTATAGTGGATGCCCAGCATTAGTGATAGACAGATAAGTGTATAGTGGATGCCCAGCATTAGTGATAGACAGATAATTGTATAGTGGATGCCCAGCTTTAGTGATAGACAGATAATTGTATAGTGGATGCCCAGCATTAGTGATAGACAGATAAGTGTATAGCAGATGCCCAGCATTAGTGATAGACAGATAATTGTATAGTCGATGCCCAGCTTTAGTGATAGACAGATAATTCTATAGTGTATGCCCAGCTTTAGTGATAGACAGATATAATTGTATAGTGGATGCCCAGCATTAGTGATAGACAGATAATTGTATAGCGGATGTTCACCATTAGTGATAGACAGATAATTGTATAGTGGCTGCCTATTATTAGTGATAGACAGATAATTGTATAGTGTATGCCCAGCTTTAGTGATAGACAGATCATTGTATAGTGGATGCCCAGCATTAGTGATAGACAGATAATTGTATAGCGGATGCCCATTATTAGTGATAGACAGATAATTGTATAGCGGATGCCCATTATTAGTGATAGACAGATAATTGTATAGCGGATGCCCATTGTTAGTGATAGACAGATAATTGTATAGCGGATGCCCATCATTAGTGATATACAGATAAGTGTATAGTGTCTGCCCAGCATTAGTGATAGACAGATAAGTGTATAGTGGATGCCCAGCATTAGTGATAGACAGATCTTTGTATAGTGGCTGCCCAGCATTAGTGATAGACAGATCTTTGTATAGTGCATGCCCAGCATTAGTGATAGACAGATAAGTGTATAGTGGATGCCCAGCATTAGTGACAGACAGATCTTTGTATAGTGTATGCCCATTATTAGTGATAGACAGATAATTGTATAGTGTATGCCCAATATTAGTGATAGATCAGTGTATAGTGGATGCCCAGCATTAGTGATAGACAGATAAGTGTATAGTGTGTGCCCAACATTAGTGATAGACAGATAAGTGTATAGTGTATGCACAGCATTAGTGATAGACAGATCATTGTGTAGTGTATGCCCATTATTAGTGATAGACAGATCATTGTATAGTGTATGCCCAGCATTAGTGATAGACAGATAAGTGTATAGTGGATGCCCAGCATTAGTGATAGACAGATCTTTGTATAGTGGATGCCCAGCATTAGTGAGAGATAGATAATTGTATAGTGGATTCCCAGCATTAGTGATAGACAGATAATTGTATAATGGATGCCCAGTTTTAGTGATAGACAGATAATTGTATAGTGGATGCCCAGCTTTAGTGATAGACAGATAATTGTATAGTGGATGCCCAGCATTAGTGATAGACAGATAAGTGTATAGTGGATGCCCAGCATTAGTGATAGACAGATAAGTGTATAGTGGATGCCCAGCATTAGTGATAGACAGATCTTTGTATAGTGGATGCCCAGCATTAGTGATAGACAGATAATTGTATAGTGGATGCCCAGCATTTGTGATAGACAGATCTTTGTATAGTGGATGCCCAGCATTAGTGATACACAGACAAGTGTATAGTGGATGCCCAGCATTAGTGATAGACAGATAATTGTATAGTGGCTGTCCAGCATTAGTGATAGACAGATCTTTGTATAGTGGATGCCCAGCATTAGTGATACACAGACAAGTGTATAGTGGATGCCCAGCATTAGTGATAGACAGATCTTTCTCTAGTGGATGCCCTGCATTAGTGATAGACAGATAAGTGTATAGTGGATGCCCAGCATTAGTGATAGACAGATAATTGTATAGTGGATGCCCAGCTTTAGTGATAGACAGATAAGTGTATAGCAGATGCCCAGCATTAGTGATAGACAGATAATTGTATAGTCGATGCCCAGCTTTAGTGATAGACAGATAAGTGTAGAGTGTATGCCCATTATTAGTGATAGACAGATAAGTGTATAGTGGCTGCCCACCATTAGTGATAGACAGATAATTGTATAGCGGATGCCCAGCATTAGTGATAGACAGATAAGTGTATAGTGTCTGCCCAGCATTAGTGATAGACAGATAAGTGTATAGTGTCTGCCCAGCATTAGTGATAGACAGATAAGTGTATAGTGGATACCCAGCATTAGTGACAGACAGATGTTTGTATAGTGGCTGCCCAGCATTAGTGATAGACAGATCTTTGTATAGTGTATGCCCAGCATTAGTGATAGACAGATAAGTGTATAGTGGATGCCCAGCATTAGTGATAGACAGATCTTTGTATAGTGGATGCACAGCATTAGTGATAGACAGATCTTTGTATAGTGGATGCCCAGCATTAGTGATAGACAGATAAGTGTATAGTGGATGCCCAGCATTAGTGATAGACAGATCTTTGTATAGTGGATGCCCAGCATTAGTGATAGACAGATAATTGTATAGTGGATGCCCAGCATTAGTGATAGACAGATCTTTGTATAGTGGATGCCCAGCATTAGTGATAGACAGACAAGTGTATAGTGGATGCCCAGCATTAGTGATAGACACATCTTTGTATAGTGTATGCCCATTATTAGTGATAGACAGATAAGTGTATAGTGTATGCCCAGCATTAGTGATAGACAGATAATTGTATAGTGGATGCCCAGCTTTAGTGATAGACAGATAATTGTATAGTGGATGCCCAGCATTAGTGATAGACAGATCTTTGTATAGTGGATGCCCAGCATTAGTGATAGAGAGATAATTGTATAGTGGCTGCCCAGCATTAGTGAAAGACAGATCTTTGTATAGTGGATGCCCAGCATTAGTGATAGACAGACAAGTGTATAGTGGATGCCCAGCATTAGTGATAGTCAGATCTTTGTATAGTGGATGCCCAGCATTAGTGATAGACAGATAAGTGTATAGTGGATGCCCAGCATTAGTGATAGACAGATAATTGTATAGTGGATGCCCAGCTTTAGTGATAGACAGATAATTGTATAGTGGATGCCCAGCATTAGTGATAGACAGATAAGTGTATAGCAGATGCCCAGCATTAGTGATAGACAGATAATTGTATAGTCGATGCCCAGCTTTAGTGATAGACAGATAATTCTATAGTGTATGCCCAGCTTTAGTGATAGACAGATATAATTGTATAGTGGATGCCCAGCATTAGTGATAGACAGATAATTGTATAGCGGATGTTCACCATTAGTGATAGACAGATAATTGTATAGTGGCTGCCCATTATTAGTGATAGACAGATAATTGTATAGTGTATGCCCAGCTTTAGTGATAGACAGATCATTGTATAGTGGATGCCCAGCATTAGTGATAGACAGATAATTGTATAGCGGATGCCCATTATTAGTGATAGACAGATAATTGTATAGCGGATGCCCATTATTAGTGATAGACAGATAATTGTATAGCGGATGCCCATTGTTAGTGATAGACAGATAATTGTATAGCGGATGCCCATCATTAGTGATATACAGATAAGTGTATAGTGTCTGCCCAGCATTAGTGATAGACAGATAAGTGTATAGTGGATGCCCAGCATTAGTGATAGACAGATCTTTGTATAGTGGCTGCCCAGCATTAGTGATAGACAGATCTTTGTATAGTGCATGCCCAGCATTAGTGATAGACAGATAAGTGTATAGTGGATGCCCAGCATTAGTGACAGACAGATCTTTGTATAGTGTATGCCCATTATTAGTGATAGACAGATAATTGTATAGTGTATGCCCAGTATTAGTGATAGATCAGTGTATAGTGGATGCCCAGCATTAGTGATAGACAGATAAGTGTATAGTGTGTGCCCAACATTAGTGATAGACAGATAAGTGTATAGTGTATGCACAGCATTAGTGATAGACAGATCATTGTGTAGTGTATGCCCATTATTAGTGATAGACAGATCATTGTATAGTGTATGCCCAGCATTAGTGATAGACAGATAAGTGTATAGTGGATGCCCAGCATTAGTGATAGACAGATCTTTGTATAGTGGATGCCCAGCATTAGTGAGAGATAGATAATTGTATAGTGGATTCCCAGCATTAGTGATAGACAGATAATTGTATAGTGGTGCCCAGTTTTAGTGATAGACAGATAATTGTATAGTGGATGCCCAGCTTTAGTGATAGACAGATAATTGTATAGTGGATGCCCAGCATTAGTGATAGACAGATAAGTGTATAGTGGATGCCCAGCATTAGTGATAGACAGATAAGTGTATAGTGGATGCCCAGCATTAGTGATAGACAGATCTTTGTATAGTGGATGCCCAGCATTAGTGATAGACAGATAATTGTATAGTGGATGCCCAGCATTTGTGATAGACAGATCTTTGTATAGTGGATGCCCAGCATTTGTGATACACAGACAAGTGTATAGTGGATGCCCAGCATTAGTGATAGACAGATAATTGTATAGTGGCTGTCCAGCATTAGTGATAGACAGATCTTTCTATAGTGGATGCCCAGCATTAGTGATACACAGACAAGTGTATAGTGGATGCCCAGCATTAGTGATAGACAGATCTTTCTATAGTGGATGCCCTGCATTAGTGATAGACAGATAAGTGTATAGTGGATGCCCAGCATTAGTGATAGACAGATAATTGTATAGTGGATGCCCAGCTTTAGTGATAGACAGATAAGTGTATAGCAGATGCCCAGCATTAGTGATAGACAGATAATTGTATAGTCGATGCCCAGCTTTAGTGATAGACAGATAAGTGTAGAGTGTATGCCCATTATTAGTGATAGACAGATAAGTGTATAGTGGCTGCCCACCATTAGTGATAGACAGATAATTGTATAGCGGATGCCCAGCATTAGTGATAGACAGATAAGTGTATAGTGTCTGCCCAGCATTAGTGATAGACAGATAAGTGTATAGTGTCTGCCCAGCATTAGTGATAGACAGATAAGTGTATAGTGGATACCCAGCATTAGTGACAGACAGATGTTTGTATAGTGGCTGCCCAGCATTAGTGATAGACAGATCTTTGTATAGTGTATGCCCAGCATTAGTGATAGACAGATAAGTGTATAGTGGATGCCCAGCATTAGTGATAGACAGATCTTTGTATAGTGGATGCACAGCATTAGTGATAGACAGACAAGTGCATAGTGGATGCCCAGCATTATAGATAGACAGATAAGTGTATAGTGGCAGCCCAGTATTAGTGATAGACAGATAATTGTATAGCGGATGCCCAACATTAGTGATAGACAGATAAGTGTATAGTGTATGCCCAGCATTAGTGATAGACAGATAATTGTATAGTGTATGAACATTATTAGTGATAGACAGATCATTGTATAGTGTATGCCCAGTATTAGTGATAGACAGATAAGTGTATAGTGGCTGCCCAGCATTAGTGATAGACAGATAATTGTATAGTGGATGCCCAGTTTTAGTGATAGATAAATAATTGTATAGTGGATACCCAGCTTTAGTGATAGACTGATAATTGTATAGTGGATGCCCAGCATTAGTGATAAACAGATAAGTGTATAGTGGCTGCCCAGCATTAGTGATAGACAGATCTTTGTATAGTGGCTGCCCAGCATTAGTGATAGACAGATAATTGTATAGTGGATGCCCAGCATTAGTGATAGACAGATAAGTGTATAGTGGATGCCCAGCCTTAGTGATTGACAGATCTTTGTATAGTGGATGCCCAGCATTAGTGATAGACAGATAATTGTATAGTGGATGCCCAGCATTAGTGATAGACAGATAAGTGTATAGTGGATGCCCAGCCTTAGTGATTGACAGATCTTTGTATAGTGGATGCCCAGCATTAGTGATAGACAGATAATTGTATAGTGGATGCCCAGCATTAGTGATAGACAGATCTTTGTATAGTGGATGCCCAGCATTAGTGATAGACAGACAAGTGTATAGTGGATGCCCAGCATTAGTGATAGACAGATAATTGTATAGTAGCTGCCCAGCATTAGTGATAGACAGATCTTTGTATAGTAGATGCCCAGCATTAGTGATAGACAGACAAGTGTATAGTGGATGCCCAGCATTAGTGATACACAGACAAGTGTATAGTGGATGCCCAGCATTAGTGATAGACAGATCTTTCTATAGTGGATGCCCTGCATTAGTGATAGACAGATAAGTGTATAGTGGATGCCCAGCATTAGTGATAGACAGATAATTGTATAGTGGATGCCCAGCTTTAGTGATAGACAGATAAGTGTATAGCGGATGCCCAGCATTAGTGATAGACAGATAATTGTATAGTCGATGCCCAGCTTTAGTGATAGACAGATAAGTGTAGAGTGTATGCCCATTATTAGTGATAGACAGATAAGTGTATAGTGGCTGCCCACCATTAGTGATAGACAGATAATTGTATAGCGGATGCCCAGCATTAGTGATAGACAGATAAGTGTATAGTGTCTGCCCAGCATTAGTGATAGACAGATAAGTGTATAGTGTCTGCCCAGCATTAGTGATAGACAGATAATTGTATAGTGGATGCCCAGCATTAGTGATAGACAGATGTTTGTATAGTGGCTGCCCAGCATTAGTGATAGACAGATCTTAGTATAGTGTATGCCCATTATTAGTGA
The DNA here is from genome assembly GCA_031769625.1 of Taudactylus pleione. Classification (NCBI taxonomy): domain Eukaryota; kingdom Metazoa; phylum Chordata; class Amphibia; order Anura; family Myobatrachidae; genus Taudactylus; species Taudactylus pleione. Next base: position 2,923,171 of record JAUIMM010000829.1, on the reverse strand, counting down.
TAGACAGATAAGTGTATAGTGTATGCCCAGCATTAGTGATAGACAGATATTTGTATAGTGTATGCCCAGTATTAGTGATAGATCAGTGTGTAGTGGATGCCCAGCATTAGTGATAGACAGATCTTTGTATAGTGGATGCCCAGCATTAGTGATAGACAGATAAGTGTATAGTGTATGCCCAGCATTAGTGATAGACAGATCTTTGTATAGTGTATGCCCAGTATTAGTGATAGATCAGTGTGTAGTGGATGCCCAGCATTAGTGATAGACAGATCTTTGTATAGTGTATGCCCAGCATTAGTGATAGACAGATAATTGTATAGTGTATGCCCATTATTAGTGATAGACAAATCATTGTATAGTGTATGCCCAGCATTAGTGATAGACAGATAAGTGTATAGTGGCTGCCCAGCATTAGTGATAGACAGTTCTTTGTATAGTGGATGCCCAGCATTAGTGATAGATAGATAATTGTATAGTGGATGCCCAGCATTAGTGATAGACAGATAATTGTATAGTGGATGCCCAGCTTTAGTGATAGCCAGATAATTGTATAGTGGATGCCCAGCATTAGTGATAGACAGATAAGTGTATAGTGGATGCCCAGCATTAGTGATATACAGATCTTTGTATAGAGGATGCCCTGCATTAGTGATAGACAGATCTTTGTATAGTGGATGCCCAGCATTAGTGATAGACAGATAAGTGTATAGTGGATGCCCAGCATTAGTGATAGACAGATCTTTGTATAGTGGATGCCCAGCATTAGTGATAGACAGATAATTGTATAGTGGATGCCCAGCATTAGTGATAGACAGATCTTTGTATAGTGGATGCCCAGCATTAGTGATAGACAGACAAGTGTATAGTGGATGCCCAGCATTAGTGATAGACACATCTTTGTATAGTGTATGCCCATTATTAGTGATAGACAGATAAGTGTATAGTGTATGCCCAGCATTAGTGATAGACTGATCTTTGTATAGTGTATGCCCAGTATTAGTGATAGATCAGTGTGTAGTGGATGCCCAGCATTAGTGATAGACAGATCTTTGTATAGTGGATGCCCAGCATTAGTGATAGACAGATACGTGTATAGTGTATGCCCAGCTTTAGTGATAGACAGATAATTGTATAGTGTATGCCCATTATTAGTGATAGACAAATCATTGTATAGTGGATGCCCAGCATTAGTGATAGACAGATAAGTGTATAGTGGATGCCCAGCATTAGTGATAGACAGATAAGTGTATAGTGGATGCCCAGCATTAGTGATAGACAGATCTTTGTATAGTGGATGCCCAGCATTAGTGATAGACAGATAATTGTATAGTGGATGCCCAGCATTTGTGATAGACAGATCTTTGTATAGTGGATGCCCAGCATTAGTGATACACAGACAAGTGTATAGTGGATGCCCAGCATTAGTGATAGACAGATAATTATATAGTGGCTGTCCAGCATTAGTGATAGACAGATCTTTGTATAGTGGATGCCCAGCATTAGTGATACACAGACAAGTGTATAGTGGATGCCCAGCATTAGTGATAGACAGATCTTTCTATAGTGGATGCCCTGCATTAGTGATAGACAGATAAGTGTATAGTGGATGCCCAGCATTAGTGATAGACAGATAATTGTATAGTGGATGCCCAGCTTTAGTGATAGACAGATAAGTGTATAGCAGATGCCCAGCATTAGTGATAGACAGATAATTGTATAGTCGATGCCCAGCTTTAGTGATAGACAGATAAGTGTAGAGTGTATGCCCATTATTAGTGATAGACAGATAAGTGTATAGTGGCTGCCCACCATTAGTGATAGACAGATAATTGTATAGCGGATGCCCAGCATTAGTGATAGACAGATAAGTGTATAGTGTCTGCCCAGCATTAGTGATAGACAGATAAGTGTATAGTGTCTGCCCAGCATTAGTGATAGACAGATAAGTGTATAGTGGATACCCAGCATTAGTGACAGACAGATGTTTGTATAGTGGCTGCCCAGCATTAGTGATAGACAGATCTTTGTATAGTGTATGCCCAGCATTAGTGATAGACAGATAAGTGTATAGTGGATGCCCAGCATTAGTGATAGACAGATCTTTGTATAGTGGATGCACAGCATTAGTGATAGACAGACAAGTGCATAGTGGATGCCCAGCATTATAGATAGACAGATAAGTGTATAGTGGCAGCCCAGTATTAGTGATAGACAGATAATTGTATAGCGGATGCCCAACATTAGTGATAGACAGATAAGTGTATAGTGTATGCCCAGCATTAGTGATAGACAGATAATTGTATAGTGTATGAACATTATTAGTGATAGACAGATCATTGTATAGTGTATGCCCAGTATTAGTGATAGACAGATAAGTGTATAGTGGCTGCCCAGCATTAGTGATAGACAGATAATTGTATAGTGGATGCCCAGTTTTAGTGATAGATAAATAATTGTATAGTGGATACCCAGCTTTAGTGATAGACTGATAATTGTATAGTGGATGCCCAGCATTAGTGATAAACAGATAAGTGTATAGTGGCTGCCCAGCATTAGTGATAGACAGATCTTTGTATAGTGGCTGCCCAGCATTAGTGATAGACAGATAATTGTATAGTGGATGCCCAGCATTAGTGATAGACAGATAAGTGTATAGTGGATGCCCAGCCTTAGTGAATGACAGATCTTTGTATAGTGGATGCCCAGCATTAGTGATAGACAGATAATTGTATAGTGGATGCCCAGCATTAGTGATAGACAGATAAGTGTATAGTGGATGCCCAGCCTTAGTGATTGACAGATCTTTGTATAGTGGATGCCCAGCATTAGTGATAGACAGATAATTGTATAGTGGATGCCCAGCATTAGTGATAGACAGATCTTTGTATAGTGGATGCCCAGCATTAGTGATAGACAGACAAGTGTATAGTGGATGCCCAGCATTAGTGATAGACAGATAATTGTATAGTAGCTGCCCAGCATTAGTGATAGACAGATCTTTGTATAGTAGATGCCCAGCATTAGTGATAGACAGACAAGTGTATAGTGGATGCCCAGCATTAGTGATACACAGACAAGTGTATAGTGGATGCTCAGCATTAGTGATAGACAGAGCTTTCTATAGTGGATGCCCTGCATTAGTGATAGACAGATAAGTGTATAGTGGATGCCCAGCATTAGTGATAGACAGATAATTGTATAGTGGATGCCCAGCTTTAGTGATAGACAGATAAGTGTATAGCGGATGCCCAGCATTAGTGATAGACAGATAATTGTATAGTCGATGCCCAGCTTTAGTGATAGACAGATAAGTGTAGAGTGTATGCCCATTATTAGTGATAGACAGATAAGTGTATAGTGGCTGCCCACCATTAGCGATAGACAGATAATTGTATAGTGTCTGCCCAGCATTAGTGATAGACAGATAAGTGTATAGTGTCTGCCCAGCATTAGTGATAGACAGATAAGTGTATAGTGTCTGCCCAGCATTAGTGATAGACAGATCATAGTATAGTGTATGCCCATTATTAGTGATAGACAGATAAGTGTATAGTGTATGCCCAGCATTAGTGATAGACAGATCTTTGTATAGTGTATGCCCAGTATTAGTGATAGATCAGTGTGTAGTGGATGCCCAGCATTAGTGATAGACAGATCTTTGTATAGTGGATGCCCAGCATTAGTGATAGACAGATAAGTGTATAGTGTATGCCCAACATTAGTGATAGACAGATCTTTGTATAGTGTATGCCCAGTATTAGTGATAGATCAGTGTGTAGTGGATGCCCAGCATTAGTGATAGACAGATCTTTGTATAGTGTATGCCCAGCATTAGTGATAGACAGATAATTGTATAGTGTATGCCCATTATTAGTGATAGACAAATCATTGTATAGTGTATGCCCAGCATTAGTGATAGACAGATAAGTGTATAGTGGCTGCCCAGCATTAGTGATAGACAGTTCTTTGTATAGTGGATGCCCAGCATTAGTGATAGATAGATAATTGTATAGTGGATGCCCAGCATTAGTGATAGACAGATAATTGTATAGTGGATGCCCAGCTTTAGTGATAGCCAGATAATTGTATAGTGGATGCCCAGCATTAGTGATAGACAGATAAGTGTATAGTGGATGCCCAGCATTAGTGATATACAGATCTTTGTATAGTGGCTGCCCAGCATTAGTGATAGACAGATAATTGTATAGTGGATGCCCAGCATTAGTGATAAACAGATAAGTGTATAGAGGATGCCCTGCATTAGTGATAGACAGATCTTTGTATAGTGGATGCCCAGCATTAGTGATAGACAGATAAGTGTATAGTGGATGCCCAGCATTAGTGATAGACAGATCTTTGTATAGTGGATGCCCAGCATTAGTGATAGACAGATAATTGTATAGTGGATGCCCAGCATTAGTGATAGACAGATCTTTGTATAGTGGATGCCCAGCATTAGTGATAGACAGACAAGTGTATAGTGGATGCCCAGCATTAGTGATAGACACATCTTTGTATAGTGTATGCCCATTATTAGTGATAGACAGATAAGTGTATAGTGTATGCCCAGCATTAGTGATAGACTGATCTTTGTATAGTGTATGCCCAGTATTAGTGATAGATCAGTGTGTAGTGGATGCCCAGCATTAGTGATAGACAGATCTTTGTATAGTGGATGCCCAGCATTAGTGATAGACAGATACGTGTATAGTGTATGCCCAGCTTTAGTGATAGACAGATAATTGTATAGTGTATGCCCATTATTAGTGATAGACAAATCATTGTATAGTGGATGCCCAGCATTAGTGATAGACAGATAAGTGTATAGTGGATGCCCAGCATTAGTGATAGACAGATCTTTGTATAGTGGCTGCCCAGCATTAGTGATAGACAGATAATTGTATAGTGATGCCCAGCATTAGTGATAAACAGATAAGTGTATAGTGGATGCCCTGCATTAGTGATAGACAGATCTTTGTATAGTGGATGCCCAGCATTAGTGATAGACAGATAAGTGTATAGTGGATGCCCAGCATTAGTGATAGACAGATCTTTGTATAGTGGAAGCCCAGCATTAGTGATAGACAGATAATTGTATAGTGGATGCCCAGCATTAGTGATAGACAGATCTTTGTATAGTGGATGCCCAGCATTAGTGATAGACAGACAAGTGTATAGTGGATGCCCAGCATTAGTGATAGACAGATCTTTGTATAGTGGATGCCCAGCATTAGTGATAGACAGATAAGTGTATAGTGGATGCCCTGCATTAGTGATAGACAGATCTTTGTATAGTGGATGCCCAGCATTAGTGATAGACAGATAAGTGTATAGTGGATGCCCAGCATTAGTGATAGACAGATCTTTGTATAGTGGCTGCCCAGCATTAGTGATAGACAGATCTTTGTATAGTGGATGCCCAGCATTAGTGATAGACAGATAATTGTATAGTGGATGCCCAGCATTTGTGATAGACAGATCTTTGTATAGTGGATGCCCAGCATTAGTGATACACAGACAAGTGTATAGTGGATGCCCAGCATTAGTGATAGACAGATAATTGTATAGTGGCTGTCCAGCATTAGTGATAGACAGATCTTTGTATAGTGGATGCCCAGCATTAGTGATACACAGACAAGTGTATAGTGGATGCCCAGCATTAGTGATAGACATATCTTTCTATAGTGGATGCCCTGCATTAGTGATAGACAGATAAGTGTATAGTGGATGCCCAGCATTAGTGATAGACAGATAATTGTATAGTGGATGCCCAGCTTTAGTGATAGACAGATAAGTGTATAGCAGATGCCCAGCATTAGTGATAGACAGATAATTGTATAGTCGATGCCCAGCTTTAGTGATAGACAGATAAGTGTAGAGTGTATGCCCATTATTAGTGATAGACAGATAAGTGTATAGTGGCTGCCCACCATTAGTGATAGACAGATAATTGTATAGCGGATGCCCAGCATTAGTGATAGACAGATAAGTGTATAGTGTCTGCCCAGCATTAGTGATAGACAGATAAGTGTATAGTGTCTGCCCAGCATTAGTGATAGACAGATAAGTGTATAGTGGATACCCAGCATTAGTGACAGACAGATGTTTGTATAGTGGCTGCCCAGCATTAGTGATAGACAGATCTTTGTATAGTGTATGCCCAGCATTAGTGATAGACAGATAAGTGTATAGTGGATGCCCAGCATTAGTGATAGACAGATCTTTGTATAGTGGATGCACAGCATTAGTGATAGACAGACAAGTGCATAGTGGATGCCCAGCATTATAGATAGACAGATAAGTGTATAGTGGCAGCCCAGTATTAGTGATAGACAGATAATTGTATAGCGGATGCCCAACATTAGTGATAGACAGATAAGTGTATAGTGTATGCCCAGCATTAGTGATAGACAGATAATTGTATAGTGTATGAACATTATTAGTGATAGACAGATCATTGTATAGTGTATGCCCAGTATTAGTGATAGACAGATAAGTGTATAGTGGCTGCCCAGCATTAGTGATAGACAGATAATTGTATAGTGGATGCCCAGTTTTAGTGATAGATAAATAATTGTATAGTGGATACCCAGCTTTAGTGATAGACTGATAATTGTATAGTGGATGCCCAGCATTAGTGATAAACAGATAAGTGTATAGTGGCTGCCCAGCATTAGTGATAGACAGATCTTTGTATAGTGGCTGCCCAGCATTAGTGATAGACAGATAATTGTATAGTGGATGCCCAGCATTAGTGATAGACAGATAAGTGTATAGTGGATGCCCAGCCTTAGTGAATGACAGATCTTTGTATAGTGGATGCCCAGCATTAGTGATAGACAGATAATTGTATAGTGGATGCCCAGCATTAGTGATAGACAGATAAGTGTATAGTGGATGCCCAGCCTTAGTGATTGACAGATCTTTGTATAGTGGATGCCCAGCATTAGTGATAGACAGATAATTGTATAGTGGATGCCCAGCATTAGTGATAGACAGATCTTTGTATAGTGGATGCCCAGCATTAGTGATAGACAGACAAGTGTATAGTGGATGCCCAGCATTAGTGATAGACAGATAATTGTATAGTAGCTGCCCAGCATTAGTGATAGACAGATCTTTGTATAGTAGATGCCCAGCATTAGTGATAGACAGACAAGTGTATAGTGGATGCCCAGCATTAGTGATACACAGACAAGTGTATAGTGGATGCTCAGCATTAGTGATAGACAGAGCTTTCTATAGTGGATGCCCTGCATTAGTGATAGACAGATAAGTGTATAGTGGATGCCCAGCATTAGTGATAGACAGATAATTGTATAGTGGATGCCCAGCTTTAGTGATAGACAGATAAGTGTATAGCGGATGCCCAGCATTAGTGATAGACAGATAATTGTATAGTCGATGCCCAGCTTTAGTGATAGACAGATAAGTGTAGAGTGTATGCCCATTATTAGTGATAGACAGATAAGTGTATAGTGGCTGCCCACCATTAGTGATAGACAGATAATTGTATAGTGTCTGCCCAGCATTAGTGATAGACAGATAAGTGTATAGTGTCTGCCCAGCATTAGTGATAGACAGATAAGTGTATAGTGTCTGCCCAGCATTAGTGATAGACAGATCATAGTATAGTGTATGCCCATTATTAGTGATAGACAGATAAGTGTATAGTGTATGCCCAGCATTAGTGATAGACAGATCTTTGTATAGTGTATGCCCAGTATTAGTGATAGATCAGTGTGTAGTGGATGCCCAGCATTAGTGATAGACAGATCTTTGTATAGTGGATGCCCAGCATTAGTGATAGACAGATAAGTGTATAGTGTATGCCCAACATTAGTGATAGACAGATCTTTGTATAGTGTATGCCCAGTATTAGTGATAGATCAGTGTGTAGTGGATGCCCAGCATTAGTGATAGACAGATCTTTGTATAGTGTATGCCCAGCATTAGTGATAGACAGATAATTGTATAGTGTATGCCCATTATTAGTGATAGACAAATCATTGTATAGTGTATGCCCAGCATTAGTGATAGACAGATAAGTGTATAGTGGCTGCCCAGCATTAGTGATAGACAGTTCTTTGTATAGTGGATGCCCAGCATTAGTGATAGATAGATAATTGTATAGTGGATGCCCAGCATTAGTGATAGACAGATAATTGTATAGTGGATGCCCAGCTTTAGTGATAGCCAGATAATTGTATAGTGGATGCCCAGCATTAGTGATAGACAGATAAGTGTATAGTGGATGCCCAGCATTAGTGATATACAGATCTTTGTATAGTGGCTGCCCAGCATTAGTGATAGACAGATAATTGTATAGTGGATGCCCAGCATTAGTGATAAACAGATAAGTGTATAGAGGATGCCCTGCATTAGTGATAGACAGATCTTTGTATAGTGGATGCCCAGCATTAGTGATAGACAGATAAGTGTATAGTGGATGCCCAGCATTAGTGATAGACAGATCTTTGTATAGTGGATGCCCAGCATTAGTGATAGACAGATAATTGTATAGTGGATGCCCAGCATTAGTGATAGACAGATCTTTGTATAGTGGATGCCCAGCATTAGTGATAGACAGACAAGTGTATAGTGGATGCCCAGCATTAGTGATAGACACATCTTTGTATAGTGTATGCCCATTATTAGTGATAGACAGATAAGTGTATAGTGTATGCCCAGCATTAGTGATAGACTGATCTTTGTATAGTGTATGCCCAGTATTAGTGATAGATCAGTGTGTAGTGGATGCCCAGCATTAGTGATAGACAGATCTTTGTATAGTGGATGCCCAGCATTAGTGATAGACAGATACGTGTATAGTGTATGCCCAGCTTTAGTGATAGACAGATAATTGTATAGTGTATGCCCATTATTAGTGATAGACAAATCATTGTATAGTGGATGCCCAGCATTAGTGATAGACAGATAAGTGTATAGTGGATGCCCAGCATTAGTGATAGACAGATCTTTGTATAGTGGCTGCCCAGCATTAGTGATAGACAGATAATTGTATAGTGGATGCCCAGCATTAGTGATAAACAGATAAGTGTATAGTGGATGCCCTGCATTAGTGATAGACAGATCTTTGTATAGTGGATGCCCAGCATTAGTGATAGACAGATAAGTGTATAGTGGATGCCCAGCATTAGTGATAGACAGATCTTTGTATAGTGGAAGCCCAGCATTAGTGATAGACAGATAATTGTATAGTGGATGCCCAGCATTAGTGATAGACAGATCTTTGTATAGTGGATGCCCAGCATTAGTGATAGACAGACAAGTGTATAGTGGCTGCCCAGCATTAGTGATAGACAGATCTTTGTATAGTGGATGCCCAGCATTAGTGATAGACAGATAAGTGTATAGTGGATGCCCAGCATTAGTGATAGACAGATAATTGTATAGTGGATGCCCAGCTTTAGTGATAGACAGATAATTGTATAGTGGATGCCCAGCATTAGTGATAGACAGATCTTTGTATAGTGGCTGCCCAGCATTAGTGATAGACAGATCTTTGTATAGTGCATGCCCAGCATTAGTGATAGACAGATAAGTGTATAGTGGATGCCCAGCATTAGTGATAGACAGATCTTTGTATAGTTGCTGCCCAGCATTAGTGATAGACAGATAATTGTATAGTGTATGCCAATTATTAGTGATAGACAGATAATTGTATAGTGTATGCCCTTTATTAGTGATTGATCATTGTATAGTGTATGCCCATTATTAGTGATAGACAGATCTTTGTATAGTGTATGCCCAGTATTAGTGATAGATCAGTGTATAGTGGATGCTCAGCATTAGTGATAGACAGATAAGTGTATAGTGTGTGCCCAACATTAGTGATAGACAGATAAGTGTATAGTGTATGCCCAGCATTAGTGATAGACAGATCATTGTGTAGTGTATGCCCATTATTAGTGATAGACAGATCATTGTATAGTGTATGCCCAGCATTAGTGATAGACAGATAAGTGTATAGTGTATGCCCAGCATTAGTGATAGACTGATCTTTGTATAGTGTATGCCCAGTATTAGTGATAGATCAGTGTGTAGTGGATGCCCAGCATTAGTGATAGACAGATCTTTGTATAGTGGATGCCCAGCATTAGTGATAGACAGATACGTGTATAGTGTATGCCCAGCTTTAGTGATAGACAGATAATTGTATAGTGTATGCCCATTATTAGTGATAGACAAATCATTGTATAGTGGATGCCCAGCATTAGTGATAGACAGATAAGTGTATAGTGGATGCCCAGCATTAGTGATAGACAGATCTTTGTATAGTGGCTGCCCAGCATTAGTGATAGACAGATAATTGTATAGTGGATGCCCAGCATTAGTGATAAACAGATAAGTGTATAGTGGATGCCCTGCATTAGTGATAGACAGATCTTTGTATAGTGGATGCCCAGCATTAGTGATAGACAGATAAGTGTATAGTGGATGCCCAGCATTAGTGATAGACAGATCTTTGTATAGTGGAAGCCCAGCATTAGTGATAGACAGATAATTGTATAGTGGATGCCCAGCATTAGTGATAGACAGATCTTTGTATAGTGGATGCCCAGCATTAGTGATAGACAGACAAGTGTATAGTGGATGCCCAGCATTAGTGATAGACAGATCTTTGTATAGTGGATGCCCAGCATTAGTGATAGACAGATAAGTGTATAGTGGATGCCCAGCATTAGTGATAGACAGATAATTGTATAGTGGATGCCCAGCTTTAGTGATAGACAGATAATTGTATAGTGGATGCCCAGCATTAGTGATAGACAGATCTTTGTATAGTGGCTGCCCAGCATTAGTGATAGACAGATCTTTGTATAGTGCATGCCCAGCATTAGTGATAGACAGATAAGTGTATAGTGGATGCCCAGCATTAGTGATAGACAGATCTTTGTATAGTTGCTGCCCAGCATTAGTGATAGACAGATAATTGTATAGTGTATGCCCATTATTAGTGATAGACAGATAATTGTATAGTGTATGCCCTTTATTAGTGATTGATCATTGTATAGTGTATGCCCATTATTAGTGATAGACAGATTTTTGTATAGTGTATGCCCAGTATTAGTGATAGATCATTGTGTAGTGTATGCCCATTATTAGTGATAGACAGATCATTGTATAGTGTATGCCCAGCATTAGTGATAGACAGATAAGTGTATAGTGGATGCCCAGCATTAGTGATAGACAGATCTTTGTATAGTGGATGCCCAGCATTAGTGAGAGATAGATAATTGTATAGTGGATGCCCAGCATTAGTGATAGACAGATAATTGTATAGTGGATGCCCAGTTTTAGTGATAGACAGATAATTGTATAGTGGATGCCCAGCTTTAGTGATAGACAGATAATTGTATAGTGGATGCCCAGCATTAGTGATAGACAGATAAGTGTATAGTGGATGCCCAGCATTAGTGATAGACAGATAAGTGTATAGTGGATGCCCAGCATTAGTGATAGACAGATCTTTGTATAGTGGATGCCCAGCATTAGTGATAGACAGATAATTGTATAGTGGATGCCCAGCATTTGTGATAGACAGATCTTTGTATAGTGGATGCCCAGCATTAGTGATACACAGACAAGTGTATAGTGGATGCCCAGCATTAGTGATAGACAGATAATTGTATAGTGGCTGTCCAGCATTAGTGATAGACAGATCTTTGTATAGTGGATGCCCAGCATTAGTGATACACAGACAAGTGTATAGTGGATGCCCAGCATTAGTGATAGACAGATCTTTCTATAGTGGATGCCCTGCATTAGTGATAGACAGATAAGTGTATAGTGGATGCCAAGCATTAGTGATAGACAGATAATTGTATAGTGGATGCCCAGCTTTAGTGATAGACAGATAAGTGTATAGCAGATGCCCAGCATTAGTGATAGACAGATAATTGTATAGTCGATGCCCAGCTTTAGTGATAGACAGATAAGTGTAGAGTGTATGCCCATTATTAGTGATAGACAGATAAGTGTATAGTGGCTGCCCACCATTAGTGATAGACAGATAATTGTATAGCGGATGCCCAGCATTAGTGATAGACAGATAAGTGTATAGTGTCTGCCCAGCATTAGTGATAGACAGATAAGTGTATAGTGTCTGCCCAGCATTAGTGATAGACAGATAAGTGTATAGTGGATGCCCAGCATTAGTGATAGACAGATGTTTATATAGTGGCTGCCCAGCATTAGTGATAGACAGATCTTTGTATAGTGTATGCCCAGCATTAGTGATAGACAGATAAGTGTATAGTGGATGCCCAGCATTAGTGATAGACAGATCTTTGTATAGTGGATGCACAGCATTAGTGATAGACAGACAAGTGCATAGTGGATGCCCAGCATTATTGATAGACAGATAAGTGTATAGTGGCAGCCCAGTATTAGTGATAGACAGATCATTGTATAGTGTATGCCCATTATTAGTGATAGACAGATAATTGTTTAGTGTATGCCCTTTATAAGTGTTAGATCATTGTATAGTGTATGCCCATTATTAGTGATAGACAGATCTTTGTATAGCGTATGCCCAGTATTAGTGATAGATCAGTGTATAGTGGATGCCCAGCATTAGTGATAGACAGATAAGTGTATAGTGTATGCCCAACATTAGTGATAGACAGATAAGTGTATAGTGTATGCCCAGCATTAGTGATAGACAGATCATTGTATAGTGTATGAACATTATTAGTGATAGACAGATCATTGTATAGTGTATGCCCAGTATTAGTGATAGACAGATAAGTGTATAGTGGCTGCCCAGCATTAGTGATAGACAGATAATTGTATAGTGGATGCCCAGTTTTAGTGATAGATAAATAATTGTATAGTGGATACCCAGCTTTAGTGATAGACTGATAATTGTATAGTGGATGCCCAGCATTAGTGATAAACAGATAAGTGTATAGTGGATGCACAGCATTAGTGATAGACAGATCTTTGTATAGTGGCTGCCCAGCATTAGTGATAGACAGATAATTGTATAGTGGATGCCCAGCATTAGTGATAGACAGATAAGTGTATAGTGGATGCCCAGCCTTAGTGATTGACAGATCTTTGTATAGTGGATGCCCAGCATTAGTGATAGACAGATAATTGTATAGTGGATGCCCAGCATTAGTGATAGACAGATCTTTGTATAGTGGATGCCCAGCTTTAGTGATAGACAGACAAGTGTATAGTGGATGCCCAGCATTAGTGATAGACAGATAATTGTATAGTAGCTGCCCAGCATTAGTGATAGACAGATCTTTGTATAGTAGATGCCCAGCATTAGTGATAGACAGACAAGTGTATAGTGGATGCCCAGCATTAGTGATACACAGACAAGTGTATAGTGGATTCCCAGCATTAGTGATAGACAGATCTTTCTATAGTGGATGCCCTGCATTAGTGATAGACAGATAAGTGTATAGTGGATGCCCAGCATTAGTGATAGACAGATAATTGTATAGTGGATGCCCAGCTTTAGTGATAGACAGATAAGTGTATAGCGGATGCCCAGCATTAGTGATAGACAGATAATTGTATAGTCGATGCCCAGCTTTAGTGATAGACAGATAAGTGTAGAGTGTATGCCCATTATTAGTGATAGACAGATAAGTGTATAGTGGCTGCCCACCATTAGTGATAGACAGATAATTGTATAGCGGATGCCCAGCATTAGTGATAGACAGATAAGTGTATAGTGTCTGCCCAGCATTAGTGATAGACAGATAAGTGTATAGTGTTGTATAGTGGATGCCCAGCATTAGTGATAGACAGATGTTTGTATAGTGGCTGCCCAGCATTAGTGATAGACAGATCTTAGTATAGTGTATGCCCATTATTAGTGATAGACAGATAAGTGTATAGTGTATGCCCAGCATTAGTGATAGACAGATCTTTGTATAGTGTATGCCCAGTATTAGTGATAGATCAGTGTGTAGTGGATGCCCAGCATTAGTGATAGACAGATCTTTGTATAGTGGATGCCCAGCATTAGTGATAGACAGATAAGTGTATAGTGTATGCCCAGCATTAGTGATAGACAGATCTTTGTATAGTGTATGCCCAGTATTAGTGATAGATCAGTGTGTAGTGGATGCCCAGCATTAGTGATAGACAGATCTTTGTATAGTGTATGCCCAGCATTAGTGATAGACAGATAATTGTATAGTGTATGCCCATTATTAGTGATAGACAAATCATTGTATAGTGTATGCCCAGCATTAGTGATAGACAGATAAGTGTATAGTGGCTGCCCAGCATTAGTGATAGACAGATCTTTGTATAGTTGATGCCCAGCATTAGTGATAGATAGATAATTGTATAGTGGATGCCCAGCATTAGTGATAGACAGATAATTGTATAGTGGATGCCCAGCTTTAGTGATAGCCAGATAATTGTATAGTGGATGCCCAGCATTAGTGATAGACAGATAAGTGTATAGTGGATGCCCAGCATTAGTGATAGACAGATCTTTGTATAGTGGCTGCCCAGCATTAGTGATAGACAGATAATTGTATAGTGGATGCCCAGCATTAGTGATAAACAGATAAGTGTATAGAGGATGCCCTGCATTAGTGATAGACAGATCTTTGTATAGTGGATGCCCAGCATTAGTGATAGACAGATAAGTGTATAGTGGATGCCCAGCATTAGTGATAGACAGATCTTTGTATAGTGGATGCCCAGCATTAGTGATAGACAGATAATTGTATAGTGGATGCCCAGCATTAGTGATAGACAGATCTTTGTATAGTGGATGCCCAGCATTAGTAATAGACAGACAAGTGTATAGTGGATGCCCAGCATTAGTGATAGACAGATCTTTGTATAGTGGATGCCCAGCATTAGTGATAGACAGATAAGTGTATAGTGGATGCCCAGCATTAGTGATAGACAGATAATTGTATAGTGGATGCCCAGCATTAGTGATAGACAGATCTTTGTATAGTGGCTGCCCAGCATTAGTGATAGACAGATCTTTGTATAGTGCATGCCCTGCATTAGTGATAGACAGATAAGTGTATAGTGGATGCCCAGCATTAGTGATAGACAGATCTTTGTATAGTTGCTGCCCAGCATTAGTGATAGACAGATAATTGTATAGTGTATGCCCATTATTAGTGATAGACAGATAATTGTATAGTGTATGCCCTTTATTATTGATAGATCATTGTATAGTGTATGCCCATTATTAGTGATAGACAGATCTTTGTATAGTCTATCCCCAGTATTAGTGATAGATCAGTGTATAGTGGATGCCCAGCATTAGTGATAGACAGATAAGTGTATAGTGTGTGCCCAACATTAGTGATAGTCAGATAAGTGTATAGTGTATGCCCAGCATTAGTGATAGACAGATAATTGTGTAGTGTATGCCCATTATTAGTGATAGACAGATCATTGTATAGTGTATGCCCAGCATTAGTGATAGACAGATAAGTGTATAGTGGATGCCCAGCATTAGTGATAGACAGATCTTTGTATAGTGGATGCCCAGCATTAGTGAGAGATAGATAATTGTATAGTGGATGCCCAGCATTAGTGATAGACAGATAATTGTATAGTGGATGCCCAGTTTTAGTGATAGACACTTAATTGTATAGTGGATGCCCAGCTTTAGTGATAGACAGATAATTGTATAGTGGATGCCCAGCATTAGTGATAGACAGATAAGTGTATAGTGGATGCCCAGCATTAGTGATAGACAGATAAGTGTATAGTGGATGCCCAGCATTAGTGATAGACAGATCTTTGTATAGTGGATGCCCAGCATTAGTGATAGACAGATAATTGTATAGTGGATGCCCAGCATTAGTGATAGACAGATCTTTGTATAGTGGATGCCCAGCATTAGTGATAGACAGACAAGTGTATAGTGGATGCCCAGCATTAGTGATAGACAGATAATTGTATAGTGGCTGTCCAGCATTAGTGATAGACAGATCTTTGTATAGTGGATGCCCAGCATTAGTGATACACAGACAAGTGTATAGTGGATGCCCAGCATTAGTGATAGACAGATCTTTCTATAGTGGATGCCCTGCATTAGTGATAGACAGATAAGTGTATAGTGGATGCCCAGCATTAGTGATAGACAGATAATTGTATAGTGGATGCCCAGCTTTAGTGATAGACAGATAAGTGTATAGCGGATGCCCAGCATTAGTGATAGACAGATAATTGTATAGTCGATGCCCAGCTTTAGTGATAGACAGATAAGTGTAGAGTGTATGCCCATTATTAGTGATAGACAGATAAGTGTATAGTGGCTGCCCACCATTAGTGATAGACAGAAAATTGTATAGCGGATGCCCAGCATTAGTGATAGACAGATAAGTGTATAGTGTCTTCCCAGCATTAGTGATAGACAGATAAGTGAATAGTGTCTGCCCAGCATTAGTGATAGACAGATAAGAGTATAGTGGATTCCCAGCATTAGTGATAGACAGATGTTTGTATAGTGGCTGCCCAGCATTAGTGATAGACAGATCTTTGTATAGTGTATGCCCAGCATTAGTGATAGACAGATAAGTGTATAGTGGATGCCCAGCATTAGTGATAGACAGATCTTTGTATAGTGGATGCACAGCATTAGTGATAGACAGACAAGTGCATAGTGGATGCCCAGCATTATTGATAGACAGATAAGTGTATAATGGCAGCCCAGCATTAGTGATAGACAGATCATTGTATAGTGTATGCCCATTATTAGTGATAGACAGATAATTGTTTAGTGTATGCCCTTTATTAGTGTTAGATCATTGTATAGTGTATGCCCATTATTAGTGATAGACAGATCTTTGTATAGCGTATGCCCAGTATTAGTGATAGATCAGTGTATAGTGTATGCCCAACATTAGTGATAGACAGATAAGTGTATAGTGTATGCCCAGCATTAGTGATAGACAGATAATTGTATAGTGTATGGACATTATTAGTGATAGACAGATCATTGTATAGTGTATGCCCAGCATTAGTGATAGACAGATAAGTGTATAGTGGCTGCCCAGCATTAGTGATAGACAGATAATTGTATAGTGGATGCCCAGTTTTAGTGAAAGACAAATAATTGTATAGTGGATGCCCAGCTTTAGTGATAGACTGATAATTGTATAGTGGATGCCCAGCATTAGTGATAAACAGATAAGTGTATAGTGGATGCACAGCATTAGTGATAGACAGATCTTTGTATAGTGGCTGCCCAGCATTAGTGATAGACAGATAATTGTATAGTGGATGCCCAGCATTAGTGATAGACAGATAAGTGTATAGTGGATGCCCAGCCTTAGTGATTGACAGATCTTAGTATAGTGGATGCCCAGCATTAGTGATAGACAGATAATTGTATAGTGGATGCCCAGCATTAGTGATAGACAGATCTTTGTATAGTGGATGCCCAGCATTAGTGATAGACAGACAAGTGTATAGTGGATGCCCAGCATTAGTGATAGACAGATAATTGTATAGTGGCTGCCCAGCATTAGTAATAGACAGATCTTTGTATAGTGGATGCCCAGCATTAGTGATAGACAGACAAGTGTATAGTGGATGCCCAGCATTAGTGATAGACAGATCTTTGTATAGTGGATGCCCTGCATTAGTGATAGACAGATAAGTGTATATTGGATGCCCAGCATTAGTGATAGACAGATAATTGTATAGTGGATGCCCAGCATTAGTGATAGACAGATAAGTGTATAGCGGATGCCCAGCATTAGTGATAGACAGATAATTGTATAGTTGATGCCCAGCTTTAGTGATAGACAGATAAGTGTAGAGTGTATGCCCATGATTAGTGATAGACAGATAAGTGTATAGTGGCTGCCCAGCATTAGTGATAGACAGATAATTGTATAGCGGATGCCCAGCATTAGTGATAGACAGATAAGTGTAAAGTGTCTGCCCAGCATTAGTGATAGACAGATAAGTGTATAGTGGATGCCCAGCATTAGTGATAGACAGATCTTTGTATAGTGGCTGCCCAGCATTAGTGATAGACAGATCTTTGTATAGTGGATGCCCAGCATTAGTGATAGACAGACAAGTGTATAGTGGATGCCCAGTATTAGTGATAGACAGATAAGTTTATAGTGGCTGCCCAGCATTAGTGATTGACAGATAATTGTATAGTGTATGCCCTTTATTAGTGATAGATCATTGTATAGTGTATGCCCATTATTAGTGATATACAGATAAGTGTATAGTGTATGCCCAGCATTAGTGATAGACAGATCTTTGTATAGTGTATGCCCAGTATTAGTGATAGATCAGTGTGTAGTGGATGCCCAGCATTAGTGATAGACAGATCTTTGTATAGTGGATGCCCAGCATTAGTGATAGACAGATAAGTGTATAGTGTATGCCCAGCATTAGTGATAGACAGATAATTGTATAGTGTATGCCCATTATTAGTGATAGACAAATCATTGTATAGTGTATGCCCAGCATTAGTGATAGACAGATAATTGTATAGTGGATGCCCAGCATTAGTGATAGACAGATCTTTGTATAGTGGATGCCCAGCATTAGTGATAGACAGACAAGTGTATAGTGGATGCCCAGCATTAGTGATAGACAGATAATTGTATAGTGGATGCCCAGTTTTAGTGATAGATAAATAATTGTATAGTGGATACCCAGCTTTAGTGATAGACTGATAATTGTATAGTGGATGCCCAGCATTAGTGATAAACAGATAAGTGTATAGTGGATGCACAGCATTAGTGATAGACAGATCTTTGTATAGTGGCTGCCCAGCATTAGTGATAGACAGATAATTGTATAGTGGATGCCCAGCATTAGTGATAGACAGATAAGTGTATAGTGGATGCCCAGCCTTAGTGATTGACAGATCTTTGTATAGTGGATGCCCAGCATTAGTGATAGACAGATAATTGTATAGTGGATGCCCAGCATTAGTGATAGACAGATCTTTGTATAGTGGATGCCCAGCATTAGTGATAGACAGACAAGTGTATAGTGGATGCCCAGCATTAGTGATAGACAGATAATTGTATAGTAGCTGCCCAGCATTAGTGATAGACAGATCTTTGTATAGTAGATGCCCAGCATTAGTGATAGACAGACAAGTGTATAGTGGATGCCCAGCATTAGTGATACACAGACAAGTGTATAGTGGATGCCCAGCATTAGTGATAGACAGATCTTTCTATAGTGGATGCCCTGCATTAGTGATAGACAGATAAGTGTATAGTGGATGCCCAGCATTAGTGATAGACAGATAATTGTATAGTGGATGCCCAGCTTTAGTGATAGACAGATAAGTGTATAGCGGATGCCCAGCATTAGTGATAGACAGATAATTGTATAGTCGATGCCCAGCTTTAGTGATAGACAGATAAGTGTAGAGTGTATGCCCATTATTAGTGATAGACAGATAAGTGTATAGTGGCTGCCCACCATTAGTGATAGACAGATAATTGTATAGCGGATGCCCAGCATTAGTGATAGACAGATAAGTGTATAGTGTCTGCCCAGCATTAGTGATAGACAGATAAGTGTATAGTGTTGTATAGTGGATGCCCAGCATTAGTGATAGACAGATGTTTGTATAGTGGCTGCCCAGCATTAGTGATAGACAGATCTTAGTATAGTGTATGCCCATTATTAGTGATAGACAGATAAGTGTATAGTGTATGCCCAGCATTAGTGATAGACAGATCTTTGTATAGTGTATGCCCAGTATTAGTGATAGATCAGTGTGTAGTGGATGCCCAGCATTAGTGATAGACAGATCTTTGTATAGTGGATGCCCAGCATTAGTGATAGACAGATAAGTGTATAGTGTATGCCCAGCATTAGTGATAGACAGATCTTTGTATAGTGTATGCCCAGTATTAGTGATAGATCAGTGTGTAGTGGATGCCCAGCATTAGTGATAGACAGATCTTTGTATAGTGTATGCCCAGCATTAGTGATAGACAGATAATTGTATAGTGTATGCCCATTATTAGTGATAGACAAATCATTGTATAGTGTATGCCCAGCATTAGTGATAGACAGATAAGTGTATAGTGGCTGCCCAGCATTAGTGATAGACAGATCTTTGTATAGTTGATGCCCAGCATTAGTGATAGATAGATAATTGTATAGTGGATGCCCAGCATTAGTGATAGACAGATAATTGTATAGTGGATGCCCAGCTTTAGTGATAGCCAGATAATTGTATAGTGGATGCCCAGCATTAGTGATAGACAGATAAGTGTATAGTGGATGCCCAGCATTAGTGATAGACAGATCTTTGTATAGTGGCTGCCCAGCATTAGTGATAGACAGATAATTGTATAGTGGATGCCCAGCATTAGTGATAAACAGATAAGTGTATAGAGGATGCCCTGCATTAGTGATAGACAGATCTTTGTATAGTGGATGCCCAGCATTAGTGATAGACAGATAAGTGTATAGTGGATGCCCAGCATTAGTGATAGACAGATCTTTGTATAGTGGATGCCCAGCATTAGTGATAGACAGATAATTGTATAGTGGATGCCCAGCATTAGTGATAGACAGATCTTTGTATTGTGGATGCCCAGCATTAGTAATAGACAGACAAGTGTATAGTGGATGCCCAGCATTAGTGATAGACAGATCTTTGTATAGTGGATGCCCAGCATTAGTGATAGACAGATAAGTGTATAGTGGATGCCCAGCATTAGTGATAGACAGATAATTGTATAGTGGATGCCCAGCATTAGTGATAGACAGATCTTTGTATAGTGGCTGCCCAGCATTAGTGATAGACAGATCTTTGTATAGTGCATGCCCAGCATTAGTGATAGACAGATAAGTGTATAGTGGATGCCCAGCATTAGTGATAGACAGATCTTTGTATAGTTGCTGCCCAGCATTAGTGATAGACAGATAATTGTATAGTGTATGCCCATTATTAGTGATAGACAGATAATTGTATAGTGTATGCCCTTTATTATTGATAGATCATTGTATAGTGTATGCCCATTATTAGTGATAGACAGATCTTTGTATAGTGTATCCCCAGTATTAGTGATAGATCAGTGTATAGTGGATGCCCAGCATTAGTGATAGACAGATAAGTGTATAGTGTGTGCCCAACATTAGTGATAGTCAGATAAGTGTATAGTGTATGCCCAGCATTAGTGATAGACAGATAATTGTGTAGTGTATGCCCATTATTAGTGATAGACAGATCATTGTATAGTGTATGCCCAGCATTAGTGATAGACAGATAAGTGTATAGTGGATGCCCAGCATTAGTGATAGACAGATCTTTGTATAGTGGATGCCCAGCATTAGTGAGAGATAGATAATTGTATAGTGGATGCCCAGCATTAGTGATAGACAGATAATTGTATAGTGGATGCCCAGTTTTAGTGATAGACACTTAATTGTATAGTGGATGCCCAGCTTTAGTGATAGACAGATAATTGTATAGTGGATGCCCAGCATTAGTGATAGACAGATAAGTGTATAGTGGATGCCCAGCATTAGTGATAGACAGATCTTTGTATAGTGGATGCCCAGCATTAGTGATAGACAGATCTTTGTATAGTGGATGCCCAGCATTAGTGATAGACAGATAATTGTATAGTGGATGCCCAGCATTAGTGATAGACAGATCTTTGTATAGTGGATGCCCAGCATTAGTGATAGACAGACAAGTGTATAGTGGATGCCCAGCATTAGTGATAGACAGATAATTGTATAGTGGCTGTCCAGCATTAGTGATAGACAGATCTTTGTATAGTGGATGCCCAGCATTAGTGATACACAGACAAGTGTATAGTGGATGCCCAGCATTAGTGATAGACAGATCTTTCTATAGTGGATGCCCTGCATTAGTGATAGACAGATAAGTGTATAGTGGATGCCCAGCATTAGTGATAGACAGATAATTGTATAGTGGATGCCCAGCTTTAGTGATAGACAGATAAGTGTATAGCGGATGCCCAGCATTAGTGATAGACAGATAATTGTATAGTCGATGCCCAGCTTTAGTGATAGACAGATAAGTGTAGAGTGTATGCCCATTATTAGTGATAGACAGATAAGTGTATAGTGGCTGCCCACCATTAGTGATAGACAGAAAATTGTATAGCGGATGCCCAGCATTAGTGATAGACAGATAAGTGTATAGTGTCTTCCCAGCATTAGTGATAGACAGATAAGTGAATAGTGTCTGCCCAGCATTAGTGATAGACAGATAAGTGTATAGTGGATTCCCAGCATTAGTGATAGACAGATGTTTGTATAGTGGCTGCCCAGCATTAGTGATAGACAGATCTTTGTATAGTGTATGCCCAGCATTAGTGATAGACAGATAAGTGTATAGTGGATGCCCAGCATTAGTGATAGACAGATCTTTGTATAGTGGATGCACAGCATTAGTGATAGACAGACAAGTGCATAGTGGATGCCCAGCATTATTGATAGACAGATAAGTGTATAGTGGCAGCCCAGCATTAGTGATAGACAGATCATTGTATAGTGTATGCCCATTATTAGTGATAGACAGATAATTGTTTAGTGTATGCCCTTTATTAGTGTTAGATCATTGTATAGTGTATGCCCATTATTAGTGATAGACAGATCTTTGTATAGCGTATGCCCAGTATTAGTGATAGATAAGTGTATAGTGTATGCCCAACATTAGTGATAGACAGATAAGTGTATAGTGTATGCCCAGCATTAGTGATAGACAGATAATTGTATAGTGTATGGACATTATTAGTGATAGACAGATCATTGTATAGTGTATGCCCAGCATTAGTGATAGACAGATAAGTGTATAGTGGCTGCCCAGCATTAGTGATAGACAGATAATTGTATAGTGGATGCCCAGTTTTAGTGAAAGACAAATAATTGTATAGTGGATGCCCAGCTTTAGTGATAGACTGATAATTGTATAGTGGATGCCCAGCATTAGTGATAAACAGATAAGTGTATAGTGGATGCACAGCATTAGTGATAGACAGATCTTTGTATAGTGGCTGCCCAGCATTAGTGATAGACAGATAATTGTATAGTGGATGCCCAGCATTAGTGATAGACAGATAAGTGTATAGTGGATGCCCAGCCTTAGTGATTGACAGATCTTAGTATAGTGGATGCCCAGCATTAGTGATAGACAGATAATTGTATAGTGGATGCCCAGCATTAGTGATAGACAGATCTTTGTATAGTGGATGCCCAGCATTAGTGATAGACAGACAAGTGTATAGTGGATGCCCAGCATTAGTGATAGACAGATAATTGTATAGTGGCTGCCCAGCATTAGTAATAGACAGATCTTTGTATAGTGGATGCCCAGCATTAGTGATAGACAGACAAGTGTATAGTGGATGCCCAGCATTAGTGATAGACAGATCTTTGTATAGTGGATGCCCTGCATTAGTGATAGACAGATAAGTGTATATTGGATGCCCAGCATTAGTGATAGACAGATAATTGTATAGTGGATGCCCAGCATTAGTGATAGACAGATAAGTGTATAGCGGATGCCCAGCATTAGTGATAGACAGATAATTGTATAGTTGATGCCCAGCTTTAGTGATAGACAGATAAGTGTAGAGTGTATGCCCATGATTAGTGATAGACAGATAAGTGTATAGTGGCTGCCCAGCATTAGTGATAGACAGATAATTGTATAGCGGATGCCCAGCATTAGTGATAGACAGATAAGTGTATAGTGTCTGCCCAGCATTAGTGATAGACAGATAAGTGTATAGTGGATGCCCAGCATTAGTGATAGACAGATCTTTGTATAGTGGCTGCCCAGCTTTAGTGATAGACAGATCTTTGTATAGTGGATGCCCAGCATTAGTGATAGACAGACAAGTGTATAGTGGATGCCCAGTATTAGTGATAGACAGATAAGTTTATAGTGGCTGCCCAGCATTAGTGATTGACAGATAATTGTATAGTGTATGCCCTTTATTAGTGATAGATCATTGTATAGTGTATGCCCATTATTAGTGATATACAGATAAGTGTATAGTGTATGCCCAGCATTAGTGATAGACAGATCTTTGTATAGTGTATGCCCAGTATTAGTGATAGATCAGTGTGTAGTGGATGCCCAGCATTAGTGATAGACAGATCTTTGTATAGTGGATGCCCAGCATTAGTGATAGACAGATAAGTGTATAGTGTATGCCCAGCATTAGTGATAGACAGATAATTGTATAGTGTATGCCCATTATTAGTGATAGACAAATCATTGTATAGTGTATGCCCAGCATTAGTGATAGACAGATAATTGTATAGTGGATGCCCAGCATTAGTGATAGACAGATCTTTGTATAGTGGATGCCCAGCATTAGTGATAGACAGACAAGTGTATAGTGGATGCCCAGCATTAGTGATAGACAGATAATTGTATAGTGGATGCCCAGTTTTAGTGATAGATAAATAATTGTATAGTGGATACCCAGCTTTAGTGATAGACTGATAATTGTATAGTGGATGCCCAGCATTAGTGATAAACAGATAAGTGTATAGTGGATGCACAGCATTAGTGATAGACAGATCTTTGTATAGTGGCTGCCCAGCATTAGTGATAGACAGATAATTGTATAGTGGATGCCCAGCATTAGTGATAGACAGATAAGTGTATAGTGGATGCCCAGCCTTAGTGATTGACAGATCTTTGTATAGTGGATGCCCAGCATTAGTGATAGACAGATAATTGTATAGTGGATGCCCAGCATTAGTGATAGACAAATCTTTGTATAGTGGATGCCCAGCATTAGTGATAGACAGACAAGTGTATAGTGGATGCACAGCATTAGTGATAGACAGATAATTGTATAGTGGATGCCCAGTTTTAGTGATAGATAAATAATTGTATAGTGGATACCCAGCTTTAGTGATAGACTGATAATTGTATAGTGGATGCCCAGCATTAGTGATAAACAGATAAGTGTATAGTGGATGCACAGCATTAGTGATAGACAGATCTTTGTATAGTGGCTGCCCAGCATTAGTGATAGACAGATAATTGTATAGTGGATGCCCAGCATTAGTGATAGACAGATAAGTGTATAGTGGATGCCCAGCCTTAGTGATTGACAGATCTTTGTATAGTGGATGCCCAGCATTAGTGATAGACAGATAATTGTATAGTGGATGCCCAGCATTAGTGATAGACAGATCTTTGTATAGTGGATGCCCAGCATTAGTGATAGACAGACAAGTGTATAGTGGATGCCCAGCATTAGTGATAGACAGATAATTGTATAGTAGCTGCCCAGCATTAGTGATAGACAGATCTTTGTATAGTAGATGCCCAGCATTAGTGATAGACAGACAAGTGTATAGTGGATGCCCAGCATTAGTGATACACAGACAAGTGTATAGTGGATGCCCAGCATTAGTGATAGACAGATCTTTCTATAGTGGATGCCCTGCATTAGTGATAGACAGATAAGTGTATAGTGGATGCCCAGCATTAGTGATAGACAGATAATTGTATAGTGGATGCCCAGCTTTAGTGATAGACAGATAAGTGTATAGCGGATGCCCAGCATTAGTGATAGACAGATAATTGTATAGTCGATGCCCAGCTTTAGTGATAGACAGATAAGTGTAGAGTGTATGCCCATTATTAGTGATAGACAGATAAGTGTATAGTGGCTGCCCACCATTAGTGATAGACAGATAATTGTATAGCGGATGCCCAGCATTAGTGATAGACAGATAAGTGTATAGCGGATGCCCAGCATTAGTGATAGACAGATAATTGTATAGTTGATGCCCAGCTTTAGTGATAGACAGATAAGTGTAGAGTGTATGCCCATGATTAGTGATAGACAGATAAGTGTATAGTGGCTGCCCAGCATTAGTGATAGACAGATAATTGTATAGCGGATGCCCAGCATTAGTGATAGACAGATAAGTGTATAGTGTCTGCCCAGCATTAGTGATAGACAGATAAGTGTATAGTGGATGCCCAGCATTAGTGATAGACAGATCTTTGTATAGTGGCTGCCCAGCTTTAGTGATAGACAGATCTTTGTATAGTGGATGCCCAGCATTAGTGATAGACAGACAAGTGTATAGTGGATGCCCAGTATTAGTGATAGACAGATAAGTTTATAGTGGCTGCCCAGCATTAGTGATTGACAGATAATTGTATAGTGTATGCCCTTTATTAGTGATAGATCATTGTATAGTGTATGCCCATTATTAGTGATATACAGATAAGTGTATAGTGTATGCCCAGCATTAGTGATAGACAGATCTTTGTATAGTGTATGCCCAGTATTAGTGATAGATCAGTGTGTAGTGGATGCCCAGCATTAGTGATAGACAGATCTTTGTATAGTGGATGCCCAGCATTAGTGATAGACAGATAAGTGTATAGTGTATGCCCAGCATTAGTGATAGACAGATAATTGTATAGTGTATGCCCATTATTAGTGATAGACAAATCATTGTATAGTGTATGCCCAGCATTAGTGATAGACAGATAATTGTATAGTGGATGCCCAGCATTAGTGATAGACAGATCTTTGTATAGTGGATGCCCAGCATTAGTGATAGACAGACAAGTGTATAGTGGATGCCCAGCATTAGTGATAGACAGATAATTGTATAGTGGATGCCCAGTTTTAGTGATAGATAAATAATTGTATAGTGGATACCCAGCTTTAGTGATAGACTGATAATTGTATAGTGGATGCCCAGCATTAGTGATAAACAGATAAGTGTATAGTGGATGCACAGCATTAGTGATAGACAGATCTTTGTATAGTGGCTGCCCAGCATTAGTGATAGACAGATAATTGTATAGTGGATGCCCAGCATTAGTGATAGACAGATAAGTGTATAGTGGATGCCCAGCCTTAGTGATTGACAGATCTTTGTATAGTGGATGCCCAGCATTAGTGATAGACAGATAATTGTATAGTGGATGCCCAGCATTAGTGATAGACAAATCTTTGTATAGTGGATGCCCAGCATTAGTGATAGACAGACAAGTGTATAGTGGATGCACAGCATTAGTGATAGACAGATAATTGTATAGTGGATGCCCAGTTTTAGTGATAGATAAATAATTGTATAGTGGATACCCAGCTTTAGTGATAGACTGATAATTGTATAGTGGATGCCCAGCATTAGTGATAAACAGATAAGTGTATAGTGGATGCACAGCATTAGTGATAGACAGATCTTTGTATAGTGGCTGCCCAGCATTAGTGATAGACAGATAATTGTATAGTGGATGCCCAGCATTAGTGATAGACAGATAAGTGTATAGTGGATGCCCAGCCTTAGTGATTGACAGATCTTTGTATAGTGGATGCCCAGCATTAGTGATAGACAGATAATTGTATAGTGGATGCCCAGCATTAGTGATAGACAGATCTTTGTATAGTGGATGCCCAGCATTAGTGATAGACAGACAAGTGTATAGTGGATGCCCAGCATTAGTGATAGACAGATAATTGTATAGTAGCTGCCCAGCATTAGTGATAGACAGATCTTTGTATAGTAGATGCCCAGCATTAGTGATAGACAGACAAGTGTATAGTGGATGCCCAGCATTAGTGATACACAGACAAGTGTATAGTGGATGCCCAGCATTAGTGATAGACAGATCTTTCTATAGTGGATGCCCTGCATTAGTGATAGACAGATAAGTGTATAGTGGATGCCCAGCATTAGTGATAGACAGATAATTGTATAGTGGATGCCCAGCTTTAGTGATAGACAGATAAGTGTATAGCGGATGCCCAGCATTAGTGATAGACAGATAATTGTATAGTCGATGCCCAGCTTTAGTGATAGACAGATAAGTGTAGAGTGTATGCCCATTATTAGTGATAGACAGATAAGTGTATAGTGGCTGCCCACCATTAGTGATAGACAGATAATTGTATAGCGGATGCCCAGCATTAGTGATAGACAGATAAGTGTATAGTGTCTGCCCAGCATTAGTGATAGACAGATAAGTGTATAGTGTTGTATAGTGGATGCCCAGCATTAGTGATAGACAGATGTTTGTATAGTGGCTGCCCAGCATTAGTGATAGACAGATCTTAGTATAGTGTATGCCCATTATTAGTGATAGACAGATAAGTGTATAGTGTATGCCCAGCATTAGTGATAGACAGATCTTTGTATAGTGTATGCCCAGTATTAGTGATAGATCAGTGTGTAGTGGATGCCCAGCATTAGTGATAGACAGATCTTTGTATAGTGGATGCCCAGCATTAGTGATAGACAGATAAGTGTATAGTGTATGCCCAGCATTAGTGATAGACAGATCTTTGTATAGTGTATGCCCAGTATTAGTGATAGATCAGTGTGTAGTGGATGCCCAGCATTAGTGATAGACAGATCTTTGTATAGTGTATGCCCAGCATTAGTGATAGACAGATAATTGTATAGTGTATGCCCATTATTAGTGATAGACAAATCATTGTATAGTGTATGCCCAGCATTAGTGATAGACAGATAAGTGTATAGTGGCTGCCCAGCATTAGTGATAGACAGATCTTTGTATAGTTGATGCCCAGCATTAGTGATAGATAGATAATTGTATAGTGGATGCCCAGCATTAGTGATAGACAGATAATTGTATAGTGGATGCCCAGCTTTAGTGATAGCCAGATAATTGTATAGTGGATGCCCAGCATTAGTGATAGACAGATAAGTGTATAGTGGATGCCCAGCATTAGTGATAGACAGATCTTTGTATAGTGGCTGCCCAGCATTAGTGATAGACAGATAATTGTATAGTGGATGCCCAGCATTAGTGATAAACAGATAAGTGTATAGAGGATGCCCTGCATTAGTGATAGACAGATCTTTGTATAGTGGATGCCCAGCATTAGTGATAGACAGATAAGTGTATAGTGGATGCCCAGCATTAGTGATAGACAGATCTTTGTATAGTGGATGCCCAGCATTAGTGATAGACAGATAATTGTATAGTGGATGCCCAGCATTAGTGATAGACAGATCTTTGTATTGTGGATGCCCAGCATTAGTAATAGACAGACAAGTGTATAGTGGATGCCCAGCATTAGTGATAGACAGATCTTTGTATAGTGGATGCCCAGCATTAGTGATAGACAGATAAGTGTATAGTGGATGCCCAGCATTAGTGATAGACAGATAATTGTATAGTGGATGCCCAGCATTAGTGATAGACAGATCTTTGTATAGTGGCTGCCCAGCATTAGTGATAGACAGATCTTTGTATAGTGCATGCCCAGCATTAGTGATAGACAGATAAGTGTATAGTGGATGCCCAGCATTAGTGATAGACAGATCTTTGTATAGTTGCTGCCCAGCATTAGTGATAGACAGATAATTGTATAGTGTATGCCCATTATTAGTGATAGACAGATAATTGTATAGTGTATGCCCTTTATTATTGATAGATCATTGTATAGTGTATGCCCATTATTAGTGATAGACAGATCTTTGTATAGTGTATCCCCAGTATTAGTGATAGATCAGTGTATAGTGGATGCCCAGCATTAGTGATAGACAGATAAGTGTATAGTGTGTGCCCAACATTAGTGATAGTCAGATAAGTGTATAGTGTATGCCCAGCATTAGTGATAGACAGATAATTGTGTA
Source organism: Taudactylus pleione (assembly GCA_031769625.1). Classification (NCBI taxonomy): domain Eukaryota; kingdom Metazoa; phylum Chordata; class Amphibia; order Anura; family Myobatrachidae; genus Taudactylus; species Taudactylus pleione. The sequence continues at coordinate 2,893,558 of JAUIMM010000829.1, read as the reverse complement.
GTGTATGCCCATTATTAGTGATAGACAGATCATTGTATAGTGTATGCCCAGCATTAGTGATAGACAGATAAGTGTATAGTGGATGCCCAGCATTAGTGATAGACAGATCTTTGTATAGTGGATGCCCAGCATTAGTGAGAGATAGATAATTGTATAGTGGATGCCCAGCATTAGTGATAGACAGATAATTGTATAGTGGATGCCCAGTTTTAGTGATAGACACTTAATTGTATAGTGGATGCCCAGCTTTAGTGATAGACAGATAATTGTATAGTGGATGCCCAGCATTAGTGATAGACAGATAAGTGTATAGTGGATGCCCAGCATTAGTGATAGACAGATCTTTGTATAGTGGATGCCCAGCATTAGTGATAGACAGATCTTTGTATAGTGGATGCCCAGCATTAGTGATAGACAGATAATTGTATAGTGGATGCCCAGCATTAGTGATAGACAGATCTTTGTATAGTGGATGCCCAGCATTAGTGATAGACAGACAAGTGTATAGTGGATGCCCAGCATTAGTGATAGACAGATAATTGTATAGTGGCTGTCCAGCATTAGTGATAGACAGATCTTTGTATAGTGGATGCCCAGCATTAGTGATACACAGACAAGTGTATAGTGGATGCCCAGCATTAGTGATAGACAGATCTTTCTATAGTGGATGCCCTGCATTAGTGATAGACAGATAAGTGTATAGTGGATGCCCAGCATTAGTGATAGACAGATAATTGTATAGTGGATGCCCAGCTTTAGTGATAGACAGATAAGTGTATAGCGGATGCCCAGCATTAGTGATAGACAGATAATTGTATAGTCGATGCCCAGCTTTAGTGATAGACAGATAAGTGTAGAGTGTATGCCCATTATTAGTGATAGACAGATAAGTGTATAGTGGCTGCCCACCATTAGTGATAGACAGAAAATTGTATAGCGGATGCCCAGCATTAGTGATAGACAGATAAGTGTATAGTGTCTTCCCAGCATTAGTGATAGACAGATAAGTGAATAGTGTCTGCCCAGCATTAGTGATAGACAGATAAGTGTATAGTGGATTCCCAGCATTAGTGATAGACAGATGTTTGTATAGTGGCTGCCCAGCATTAGTGATAGACAGATCTTTGTATAGTGTATGCCCAGCATTAGTGATAGACAGATAAGTGTATAGTGGATGCCCAGCATTAGTGATAGACAGATCTTTGTATAGTGGATGCACAGCATTAGTGATAGACAGACAAGTGCATAGTGGATGCCCAGCATTATTGATAGACAGATAAGTGTATAGTGGCAGCCCAGCATTAGTGATAGACAGATCATTGTATAGTGTATGCCCATTATTAGTGATAGACAGATAATTGTTTAGTGTATGCCCTTTATTAGTGTTAGATCATTGTATAGTGTATGCCCATTATTAGTGATAGACAGATCTTTGTATAGCGTATGCCCAGTATTAGTGATAGATCAGTGTATAGTGTATGCCCAACATTAGTGATAGACAGATAAGTGTATAGTGTATGCCCAGCATTAGTGATAGACAGATAATTGTATAGTGTATGGACATTATTAGTGATAGACAGATCATTGTATAGTGTATGCCCAGCATTAGTGATAGACAGATAAGTGTATAGTGGCTGCCCAGCATTAGTGATAGACAGATAATTGTATAGTGGATGCCCAGTTTTAGTGAAAGACAAATAATTGTATAGTGGATGCCCAGCTTTAGTGATAGACTGATAATTGTATAGTGGATGCCCAGCATTAGTGATAAACAGATAAGTGTATAGTGGATGCACAGCATTAGTGATAGACAGATCTTTGTATAGTGGCTGCCCAGCATTAGTGATAGACAGATAATTGTATAGTGGATGCCCAGCATTAGTGATAGACAGATAAGTGTATAGTGGATGCCCAGCCTTAGTGATTGACAGATCTTAGTATAGTGGATGCCCAGCATTAGTGATAGACAGATAATTGTATAGTGGATGCCCAGCATTAGTGATAGACAGATCTTTGTATAGTGGATGCCCAGCATTAGTGATAGACAGACAAGTGTATAGTGGATGCCCAGCATTAGTGATAGACAGATAATTGTATAGTGGCTGCCCAGCATTAGTAATAGACAGATCTTTGTATAGTGGATGCCCAGCATTAGTGATAGACAGACAAGTGTATAGTGGATGCCCAGCATTAGTGATAGACAGATCTTTGTATAGTGGATGCCCTGCATTAGTGATAGACAGATAAGTGTATATTGGATGCCCAGCATTAGTGATAGACAGATAATTGTATAGTGGATGCCCAGCATTAGTGATAGACAGATAAGTGTATAGCGGATGCCCAGCATTAGTGATAGACAGATAATTGTATAGTTGATGCCCAGCTTTAGTGATAGACAGATAAGTGTAGAGTGTATGCCCATGATTAGTGATAGACAGATAAGTGTATAGTGGCTGCCCAGCATTAGTGATAGACAGATAATTGTATAGCGGATGCCCAGCATTAGTGATAGACAGATAAGTGTATAGTGTCTGCCCAGCATTAGTGATAGACAGATAAGTGTATAGTGGATGCCCAGCATTAGTGATAGACAGATCTTTGTATAGTGGCTGCCCAGCTTTAGTGATAGACAGATCTTTGTATAGTGGATGCCCAGCATTAGTGATAGACAGACAAGTGTATAGTGGATGCCCAGTATTAGTGATAGACAGATAAGTTTATAGTGGCTGCCCAGCATTAGTGATTGACAGATAATTGTATAGTGTATGCCCTTTATTAGTGATAGATCATTGTATAGTGTATGCCCATTATTAGTGATATACAGATAAGTGTATAGTGTATGCCCAGCATTAGTGATAGACAGATCTTTGTATAGTGTATGCCCAGTATTAGTGATAGATCAGTGTGTAGTGGATGCCCAGCATTAGTGATAGACAGATCTTTGTATAGTGGATGCCCAGCATTAGTGATAGACAGATAAGTGTATAGTGTATGCCCAGCATTAGTGATAGACAGATAATTGTATAGTGTATGCCCATTATTAGTGATAGACAAATCATTGTATAGTGTATGCCCAGCATTAGTGATAGACAGATAATTGTATAGTGGATGCCCAGCATTAGTGATAGACAGATCTTTGTATAGTGGATGCCCAGCATTAGTGATAGACAGACAAGTGTATAGTGGATGCCCAGCATTAGTGATAGACAGATAATTGTATAGTGGATGCCCAGTTTTAGTGATAGATAAATAATTGTATAGTGGATACCCAGCTTTAGTGATAGACTGATAATTGTATAGTGGATGCCCAGCATTAGTGATAAACAGATAAGTGTATAGTGGATGCACAGCATTAGTGATAGACAGATCTTTGTATAGTGGCTGCCCAGCATTAGTGATAGACAGATAATTGTATAGTGGATGCCCAGCATTAGTGATAGACAGATAAGTGTATAGTGGATGCCCAGCCTTAGTGATTGACAGATCTTTGTATAGTGGATGCCCAGCATTAGTGATAGACAGATAATTGTATAGTGGATGCCCAGCATTAGTGATAGACAAATCTTTGTATAGTGGATGCCCAGCATTAGTGATAGACAGACAAGTGTATAGTGGATGCACAGCATTAGTGATAGACAGATAATTGTATAGTGGATGCCCAGTTTTAGTGATAGATAAATAATTGTATAGTGGATACCCAGCTTTAGTGATAGACTGATAATTGTATAGTGGATGCCCAGCATTAGTGATAAACAGATAAGTGTATAGTGGATGCACAGCATTAGTGATAGACAGATCTTTGTATAGTGGCTGCCCAGCATTAGTGATAGACAGATAATTGTATAGTGGATGCCCAGCATTAGTGATAGACAGATAAGTGTATAGTGGATGCCCAGCCTTAGTGATTGACAGATCTTTGTATAGTGGATGCTCAGCATTAGTGATAGACAGATAATTGTATAGTGGATGCCCAGCATTAGTGATAGACAGATCTTTGTATAGTGGATGCCCAGCATTAGTGATAGACAGACAAGTGTATAGTGGATGCCCAGCATTAGTGATAGACAGATAATTGTATAGTAGCTGCCCAGCATTAGTGATAGACAGATCTTTGTATAGTAGATGCCCAGCATTAGTGATAGACAGACAAGTGTATAGTGGATGCCCAGCATTAGTGATACACAGACAAGTGTATAGTGGATGCCCAGCATTAGTGATAGACAGATCTTTCTATAGTGGATGCCCTGCATTAGTGATAGACAGATAAGTGTATAGTGGATGCCCAGCATTAGTGATAGACAGATAATTGTATAGTGGATGCCCAGCTTTAGTGATAGACAGATAAGTGTATAGCGGATGCCCAGCATTAGTGATAGACAGATAATTGTATAGTCGATGCCCAGCTTTAGTGATAGACAGATAAGTGTAGAGTGTATGCCCATTATTAGTGATAGACAGATAAGTGTATAGTGGCTGCCCACCATTAGTGATAGACAGATAATTGTATAGCGGATGCCCAGCATTAGTGATAGACAGATAAGTGTATAGTGTCTGCCCAGCATTAGTGATAGACAGATAAGTGTATAGTGTTGTATAGTGGATGCCCAGCATTAGTGATAGACAGATGTTTGTATAGTGGCTGCCCAGCATTAGTGATAGACAGATCTTAGTATAGTGTATGCCCATTATTAGTGATAGACAGATAAGTGTATAGTGTATGCCCAGCATTAGTGATAGACAGATCTTTGTATAGTGTATGCCCAGTATTAGTGATAGATCAGTGTGTAGTGGATGCCCAGCATTAGTGATAGACAGATCTTTGTATAGTGGATGCCCAGCATTAGTGATAGACAGATAAGTGTATAGTGTATGCCCAGCATTAGTGATAGACAGATCTTTGTATAGTGTATGCCCAGTATTAGTGATAGATCAGTGTATAGTGGATGCCCAGCATTAGTGATAGACAGATCTTTGTATAGTGTATGCCCAGCATTAGTGATAGACAGATAATTGTATAGTGTATGCCCATTATTAGTGATAGACAAATCATTGTATAGTGTATGCCCAGCATTAGTGATAGACAGGTAAGTGTATAGTGGCTGCCCAGCATTAGTGATAGACAGATCTTTGTATAGTTGATGCCCAGCATTAGTGATAGATAGATAATTGTATAGTGGATGCCCAGCATTAGTGATAGACAGATAATTGTATAGTGGATGCCCAGCTTTAGTGATAGCCAGATAATTGTATAGTGGATGCCCAGCATTAGTGATAGACAGATAAGTGTATAGTGGATGCCCAGCATTAGTGATAGACAGATCTTTGTATAGTGGCTGCCCAGCATTAGTGATAGACAGATAATTGTATAGTGGATGCCCAGCATTAGTGATAAACAGATAAGTGTATAGAGGATGCCCTGCATTAGTGATAGACAGATCTTTGTATAGTGGATGCCCAGCATTAGTGATAGACAGATAAGTGTATAGTGGATGCCCAGCATTAGTGATAGACAGATCTTTGTATAGTGGATGCCCAGCATTAGTGATAGACAGATAATTGTATAGTGGATGCCCAGCATTAGTGATAGACAGATCTTTGTATAGTGGATGCCCAGCATTAGTAATAGACAGACAAGTGTATAGTGGATGCCCAGCATTAGTGATAGACAGATCTTTGTATAGTGGATGCCCAGCATTAGTGATAGACAGATAAGTGTATAGTGGATGCCCAGCATTAGTGATAGACAGATAATTGTATAGTGGATGCCCAGCATTAGTGATAGACAGATCTTTGTATAGTGGCTGCCCAGCATTAGTGATAGACAGATCTTTGTATAGTGCATGCCCAGCATTAGTGATAGACAGATAAGTGTATAGTGGATGCCCAGCATTAGTGATAGACAGATCTTTGTATAGTTGCTGCCCAGCATTAGTGATAGACAGATAATTGTATAGTGTATGCCCATTATTAGTGATAGACAGATAATTGTATAGTGTATGCCCTTTATTATTGATAGATCATTGTATAGTGTATGCCCATTATTAGTGATAGACAGATCTTTGTATAGTGTATCCCCAGTATTAGTGATAGATCAGTGTATAGTGGATGCCCAGCATTAGTGATAGACAGATAAGTGTATAGTGTGTGCCCAACATTAGTGATAGTCAGATAAGTGTATAGTGTATGCCCAGCATTAGTGATAGACAGATAATTGTGTAGTGTATGCCCATTATTAGTGATAGACAGATCATTGTATAGTGTATGCCCAGCATTAGTGATAGACAGATAAGTGTATAGTGGATGCCCAGCATTAGTGATAGACAGATCTTTGTATAGTGGATGCCCAGCATTAGTGAGAGATAGATAATTGTATAGTGGATGCCCAGCATTAGTGATAGACAGATAATTGTATAGTGGATGCCCAGTTTTAGTGATAGACACTTAATTGTATAGTGGATGCCCAGCTTTAGTGATAGACAGATAATTGTATAGTGGATGCCCAGCATTAGTGATAGACAGATAAGTGTATAGTGGATGCCCAGCATTAGTGATAGACAGATAAGTGTATAGTGGATGCCCAGCATTAGTGATAGACAGATCTTTGTATAGTGGATGCCCAGCATTAGTGATAGACAGATAATTGTATAGTGGATGCCCAGCATTAGTGATAGACAGATCTTTGTATAGTGGATGCCCAGCATTAGTGATAGACAGACAAGTGTATAGTGGATGCCCAGCATTAGTGATAGACAGATAATTGTATAGTGGCTGTCCAGCATTAGTGATAGACAGATCTTTGTATAGTGGATGCCCAGCATTAGTGATACACAGACAAGTGTATAGTGGATGCCCAGCATTAGTGATAGACAGATCTTTCTATAGTGGATGCCCTGCATTAGTGATAGACAGATAAGTGTATAGTGGATGCCCAGCATTAGTGATAGACAGATAATTGTATAGTGGATGCCCAGCTTTAGTGATAGACAGATAAGTGTATAGCGGATGCCCAGCATTAGTGATAGACAGATAATTGTATAGTCGATGCCCAGCTTTAGTGATAGACAGATAAGTGTAGAGTGTATGCCCATTATTAGTGATAGACAGATAAGTGTATAGTGGCTGCCCACCATTAGTGATAGACAGAAAATTGTATAGCGGATGCCCAGCATTAGTGATAGACAGATAAGTGTATAGTGTCTTCCCAGCATTAGTGATAGACAGATAAGTGAATAGTGTCTGCCCAGCATTAGTGATAGACAGATAAGTGTATAGTGGATTCCCAGCATTAGTGATAGACAGATGTTTGTATAGTGGCTGCCCAGCATTAGTGATAGACAGATCTTTGTATAGTGTATGCCCAGCATTAGTGATAGACAGATAAGTGTATAGTGGATGCCCAGCATTAGTGATAGACAGATCTTTGTATAGTGGATGCACAGCATTAGTGATAGACAAACAAGTGCATAGTGGATGCCCAGCATTATTGATAGACAGATAAGTGTATAGTGGCAGCCCAGCATTAGTGATAGACAGATCATTGTATAGTGTATGCCCATTATTAGTGATAGACAGATAATTGTTTAGTGTATGCCCTTTATTAGTGTTAGATCATTGTATAGTGTATGCCCATTATTAGTGATAGACAGATCTTTGTATAGCGTATGCCCAGTATTAGTGATAGATCAGTGTATAGTGGATGCCCAGCATTAGTGATAGACAGATAAGTGTATAGTGTATGCCCAACATTAGTGATAGACAGATAAGTGTATAGTGTATGCCCAGCATTAGTGATAGACAGATAATTGTATAGTGTATGGACATTATTAGTGATAGACAGATCATTGTATAGTGTATGCCCAGCATTAGTGATAGACAGATAAGTGTATAGTGGCTGCCCAGCATTAGTGATAGACAGATAATTGTATAGTGGATGCCCAGTTTTAGTGAAAGACAAATAATTGTATAGTGGATGCCCAGCTTTAGTGATAGACTGATTATTGTATAGTGGATGCCAAGCATTAGTGATAAACAGATAAGTGTATAGTGGATGCACAGCATTAGTGATAGACAGATCTTTGTATAGTGGCTGCCCAGCATTAGTGATAGACAGATAATTGTATAGTGGATGCCCAGCATTAGTGATAGACAGATAAGTGTATAGTGGATGCCCAGCCTTAGTGATTGACAGATCTTAGTATAGTGGATGCCCAGCATTAGTGATAGACAGATAATTGTATAGTGGATGCCCAGCATTAGTGATAGACAGATCTTTGTATAGTGGATGCCCAGCATTAGTGATAGACAGACAAGTGTATAGTGGATGCCCAGCATTAGTGATAGACAGATAATTGTATAGTGGCTGCCCAGCATTAGTAATAGACAGATCTTTGTATAGTGGATGCCCAGCATTAGTGATAGACAGACAAGTGTATAGTGGATGCCCAGCATTAGTGATAGACAGATCTTTGTATAGTGGATGCCCTGCATTAGTGATAGACAGATAAGTGTATATTGGATGCCCAGCATTAGTGATAGACAGATAATTGTATAGTGGATGCCCAGCATTAGTGATAGACAGATAATTGTATAGTTGATGCCCAGCTTTAGTGATAGACAGATAAGTGTAGAGTGTATGCCCATGATTAGTGATAGACAGATAAGTGTATAGTGGCTGCCCAGCATTAGTGATAGACAGATAATTGTATAGCGGATGCCCAGCATTAGTGATAGACAGATAAGTGTATAGTGTCTGCCCAGCATTAGTGATAGACAGATAAGTGTATAGTGGATGCCCAGCATTAGTGATAGACAGATCTTTGTATAGTGGCTGCCCAGCATTAGTGATAGACAGATCTTTGTATAGTGGATGCCCAGCATTAGTGATAAACAAATCTTTGTATAGTGGATGCCCAGCATTAGTGATAGACAGAAAAGTGTATAGTGGATGCCCAGTATTAGTGATAGACAGATAAGTTTATAGTGGCTGCCCAGCATTAGTGATTGACAGATAATTGTATAGTGTATGCCCTTTATTAGTGATAGATCATTGTATAGTGTATGCCCATTATTAGTGATATACAGATAAGTGTATAGTGTATGCCCAGCATTAGTGATAGACAGATCTTTGTATAGTGTATGCCCAGTATTAGTGATAGATCAGTGTGTAGTGGATGCCCAGCATTAGTGATAGACAGATCTTTGTATAGTGGATGCCCAGCATTAGTGATAGACAGATAAGTGTATAGTGTATGCCCAGCATTAGTGATAGACAGATAATTGTATAGTGTATGCCCATTATTAGTGATAGACAAATCATTGTATAGTGTATGCCCAGCATTAGTTATAGACAGATAAGTGTATAGTGGATGCCAAGCATTAGTGATAAACAGATAAGTGTATAGTGGCTGCCCAGCATTAGTGATAGACAGATAATTGTATAGTGGATGCCCAGTTTTAGTGAAAGACAAATAATTGTATAGTGGATGCCCAGCTTTAGTGATAGACTGATAATTGTATAGTGGATGCCAAGCATTAGTGATAAACAGATAAGTGTATAGTGGATGCACAGCATTAGTGATAGACAGATCTTTGTATAGTGGCTGCCCAGCATTAGTGATAGACAGATAATTGTATAGTGGATGCCCAGCATTAGTGATAGACAGATAAGTGTATAGTGGATGCCCAGCCTTAGTGATTGACAGATCTTAGTATAGTGGATGCCCAGCATTAGTGATAGACAGATAATTGTATAGTGGATGCCCAGCATTAGTGATAGACAGATCTTTGTATAGTGGATGCCCAGCATTAGTGATAGACAGACAAGTGTATAGTGGATGCCCAGCATTAGTGATAGACAGATAATTGTATAGTGGCTGCCCAGCATTAGTAATAGACAGATCTTTGTATAGTGGATGCCCAGCATTAGTGATAGACAGACAAGTGTATAGTGGATGCCCAGCATTAGTGATAGACAGATCTTTGTATAGTGGATGCCCTGCATTAGTGATAGACAGATAAGTGTATATTGGATGCCCAGCATTAGTGATAGACAGATAATTGTATAGCGGATGCCCAGCATTAGTGATAGACAGATAATTGTATAGTTGATGCCCAGCTTTAGTGATAGACAGATAAGTGTAGAGTGTATGCCCATGATTAGTGATAGACAGATAAGTGTATAGTGGCTGCCCAGCATTAGTGATAGACAGATAATTGTATAGCGGATGCCCAGCATTAGTGATAGACAGATAAGTGTATAGTGTCTGCCCAGCATTAGTGATAGACAGATAAGTGTATAGTGGATGCCCAGCATTAGTGATAGACAGATCTTTGTATAGTGGCTGCCCAGCATTAGTGATAGACAGATCTTTGTATAGTGGATGCCCAGCATTAGTGATAGACAAATCTTTGTATAGTGGATGCCCAGCATTAGTGATAGACAGACAAGTGTATAGTGGATGCCCAGTATTAGTGATAGACAGATAAGTTTATAGTGGCTGCCCAGCATTAGTGATTGACAGATAATTGTATAGTGTATGCCCTTTATTAGTGATAGATCATTGTATAGTGTATGCCCATTATTAGTGATATACAGATAAGTGTATAGTGTATGCCCAGCATTAGTGATAGACAGATCTTTGTATAGTGTATGCCCAGTATTAGTGATAGATCAGTGTGTAGTGGATGCCCAGCATTAGTGATAGACAGATCTTTGTATAGTGGATGCCCAGCATTAGTGATAGACAGATAAGTGTATAGTGTATGCCCAGCATTAGTGATAGACAGATAATTGTATAGTGTATGCCCATTATTAGTGATAGACAAATCATTGTATAGTGTATGCCCAGCATTAGTTATAGACAGATAAGTGTATAGTGGCTGCCCAGCATTAGTGATAGACAGATCTTTGTATAGTGGATGCCCAGCATTAGTGATAGATAGTTAATTGTATAGTGGATGCCCAGCATTAGTGATAGACAGATAATTGTATAGTGGATGCCCAGCTTTAGTGATAGCCAGATAATTGTATAGTGGATGCCCAGCATTAGTGATAGACAGATAAGTGTATAGTGGATGCCCAGCATTAGTGATAGACAGATCTTTGTATAGTGGCTGCCCAGCATTAGTGATAGACAGATAATTGTATAGTGGATGCCCAGCATTAGTTATAAACAGATAAGTGTATAGTGGATGCCCTGCATTAGTGATAGACAGATCTTTGTATAGTGGATGCCCAGCATTAGTAATAGACAGATAAGTGTATAGTGGATGCCCAGCATTAGTGATAGACAGATCTTTGTATAGTGGATGCCCAGCATTAGTGATAGACAGATAAGTGTATAGTGGATGCCCAGCATTAGTGATAGACAGATAATTGTATAGTGGATGCCCAGCTTTAGTGATAGACAGATAATTGTATAGTGGATGCCCAGCATTAGTGATAGACAGATAAGTGTATAGCGGATGCCCAGCATTAGTGATAGACAGATAATTGTATAGTCGATGCCCAGCTTTAGTGATAGACAGATAATTGTATAGTGGATGCCCAGCTTTAGTGATTGACAGATATAATTTTATAGTGGCTGCCCAGCATTAGTGATAGACAGATAATTGTATAGCGGATGTCCAGCATTAGTGATAGACAGATAATTGTATAGTGGCTGCCCATTATTAGTGATAGACAGATAATTGTATAGTGTATGCCCAGCTTTAGTGATAGACAGATAATTGTATAGTGGATGCCCAGCATTAGTGATAGACAGATAATTGTATAGCGGATGCCCATTATTAGTGATAGACAGATAATTGTATAGCGGATGCCCATTATTAGTGATAGACAGATAATTGTATAGCGGATGCCCATTATTAGTGATAGTCAGATAATTGTATAGCGGATGCCCAGCATAACCATTTATTTATTAGTGGCTCTGGGAGCCCAAATCAGGGCTAGTATTGCAGAGTGTTGCTGAGTTATAATGTTGAGCATTGATCAGTTGCCCCAGCGATATTTTCATGATAAATTGCTGTGATAAGTGATTTTTGGGGCTGCGAGAAGCGTTGATAATAAAATCGTTGTTATCGCTGTAAATTGAATAATAGCTGCCCGTGTTCCTTGCTCCATGTAAGCATTGACACGCTACAAATGACGCAAGCTGTGCACGCATACTGTAATTGCACGCAAACCATTGTATTTACATACAGGGAAGTGATGCAGCTTATTGATCACTTGTAATAAACACAGCCGCCTACCGCCAGTAGCTCTATGATACATAAAAGAGGGGAATGAGCAGCATATTGGGAGGAAAAAATGAAAATGTTTAAATGAATGATGATAGTGAGCTATGCTAAGTGTTCTCACTTGTGCTAGATCAGCGTTGTCACTAACAAACTGGCAGCGATTGTGTACGGAATCAGTATGATTTACCACCGGCCGCACAATTCCCAACAGCGGCAGCCTGGCAGGGGTGAAAATCCCGATCGTGCAAAGGTAAGTATTTACTAACCATATTCTAACCATATTCTACCCCCTAACCCTCCCTTAGGGGTGCCTAACCCTAACCTCCCCCCCAAGTGCCTAACCCTAATCCCCCTTTTCCCGCCGCATAAACCTAAATCCCCCGGGGGGTGCCTAACCCTAACCTCCCATGGGGCTGCTTAACCCTAAGTCCCCCCCGGGAGCCCCTAACCTAACCCTCCCCGCCCATGGCTGTCCGCGCCTGGTTTACCAACGATCGGTAAGCCGGGTGTCGGGCTCCCGGTGTAGGTCTAATGAGAGGGGTTGTGATTTGGACACCTGTCATTAGACCCTTGCTGGGAGTAGACAGTCGAGAAGCCGGCGGTCGGGATTACGTCCATCGGTTTCCCAACTGCTACCCATTGTGCACATGTGATATCTGATGCACAGATGGACGTGGTCAGGTTGGAACGACCTGTTTGCTGCTAATCTTACATGGGACGTGTGTGTGTGTATGTGTCTGTGTGTGTGTGTGTGTGTGTGTGTGTGTCTGTTTGTGTGTGTGTCTGTGTGTGTGTGTGTCTGTGTGTGTGTGTGTCTGTGTGTGTATCAAACCACTGAAATGCACATAAATTATGCGTGCGCTTTAACATAATTGACATTTTCTAAGTTTTGTTTATGGTTTGGACGTTTCCCCAGCATATTATGTAACGTGGGCTGGGGTTCTGAGAGTTGTTCCTTATTGGCACCTTTGGAGAGTTAGGAAGTACTTGATGTTAGGAATGTTCGGCAATGCAGATACCATTAATACTTTTACAGGCCGGCGCTTGCACAGATAAACATGACTGTTAATAATTCTTTTCCTTCTCACTTCCTTGCTTTACATTGAAACAATACCCACAAGTTTAAATGTATATTGCTCCTATTAAATCAAAGTCTGTAGGATAGATTGGTACTATAAACATATTTATGTTTTGTAGAAATTAATTGTTTAGACCAAAGATTCAATTTTTCAAATGTTGTCACATGTAAAAATTTAATTTTTGTCATTTCTGGATAAGCTCATGACCCGAGGGGAGGCTTACTATCCGTCTAATTCATAGAGCCGGTGATCAAATGCTTTGGGTGTGGTATAAACAGGGCCGTAACTAGGGTAATGCGGCCTGTGCCATCGCACAGGGCACCGCAGGGCAGGAGGCGCTGTTTGGGCCTGTCACTTATCCTGTTTATTATCACTGTCACTTGTAGCTTCCTCTTCTTTTATCCCCAGCATCTCCTGGCCTCTCCTATCTCTTCCCTGGCCCTTCCCCATAAGGCCATGGTCCTCTCTCAGGTGCACTATATTATGTCCCTATTTATCCCCAGCATCTCCTGGCCTCCCCTATCTCTTCCCTGGCCCTTCCCCATGAGGCCATGGCCCTCTCTCAGGTGCACTATATTATGTCCCTATTTATCCCCAGCAACTCCTGGCCTCCCCTATCTCTTCCCTGGCCCTTCCCCATGAGGCCATGGCCCTCTCTCAGGTGCGCTATCTTATGTCCCTATTTATCCCCAGCATCTCCTGGCCTCCCCTATCTCTTCCCTGGCCCTTCCCCATGAGGCCATGGCCCTCTCTCAGGTGCGCTATCTTATGTCCCTATTTATCCCCAGCATCTCCTGGCCTCCCCTATCTCTTCCCTGGCCCTTCCCCATGAGGCCATGGCACTCTCTCAGGTGCACTATATTATGTCCCTATTTATCCCCAGCATCTCCTGGCCTCCCTTATCTCTTCCCTGGCCCTTCCCCATGAGGCCATGGCCCTCTCTCAGGTGCACTATATTATGTCCCTATTTATCCCCATCATCTCCTGGCATCCCCTATCTCTTCCCTGGCCCTTCCCCATGAGGCCATGGCCCTCTCTCAGGTGCACTATATTATGTCCCTATTTATCCCCATCATCTCCTGGCATCCCCTATCTCTTCCCTGGCCCTTCCCCCACGGGCCTGATTCAGAGGCGCACGCTATTTTCGTGCCCTCGCTCTGAATCAGGGCGGTTTTTTTTTTCTGTAGTTTCGGCTACCCACAGTTTGTGACCACCCACAGCTTTTGCGAGCGGCCTGGCGGTGGTCGCGATTATCGTGACCATCTGGCTTGCGAGGAGACCCTGTGGTAGGGTCTCAGGTCTCACAAGACCGAGTGGACTCCCTGCTCTAATAGAGAAGGAAGTCCACTACTGACATAACCTCAATAACAATAATTTTCAGGCATTTTTAACCACCTCACAGCTCACAATATTGCTTTCACTACTATTTTTTACCAATATTAGCCAACGGCTGCAGCGAGCTGGCCGGCTACAGTAAGCGACAGAGCAGCGTCAAGTATCTGCTTAGAACAAGCAGCAAAATTATTATTTAAAAAATTACAGGAAGATACAGAAAGAAATTGGGGATAATAAAAACTGTGTATCTGCTTTGTGTGTGCGTATTTTTCATTATTATTTTACTCTTAATGTATCTCTATATATATAAAAAAATAAAGGTCCTGATTCAGGGACGGACGCTCTGAATCAGGGCGGCATTTTTTTATTTGTGAGCCGGCCTCCTGGCCGCTCGCTAAGCTGTGGGTGACCACCCACAGCTTTTGTGAGCGGCCAGGTGATGGTCACGACCATCGGGCTTGTGACGAGACCCTTGTGGTAGGGTCTCGTCCATCGCAAGCCCCAGTGAGCTTCCGATTCTAACAGAGCCAGAAGCTCACTACTGAGGCCGCCCCCAAACGGCAGACGTTCCTTTGGGAGTGCCTCCGTTTGGCCAGCCACCCCCCCCTGCCCGCCTCCAAAATGGGGCGAGCTGTCAATCAAAATCGACTGTCGCCCTGTTTTGGTGCGAGACCCGTAGCGACAGAGCTCCTGTCGCTGGCTGGGTCTCTCGCATGTGCACGCCGAAGCCGGCTCCGGTGTGGGAGACCAACGACCCCCGCTGTGCGCTCGTGAGCTGGACTGAATCTGGCCCAAAATCCCCAGTTTAGGGGTCTGTCTAATCTCTTGAATCACTGGATAGATTTTGATGGGGACAAGGGCACCATGGTGAGGAAGCTTTACAGGAAGCCCAGGAAATACGGCGTACATTGTGCAAAGAGGACATTGCTCATTGCATTTTTGGCAGCTGGGGATAGGTGCACATGGAGGCTGCCGAAATATGCACAGGTGCCCCATCCTCGGGTACATTCTGCTGATCGTGCTTACAGTAGCTGCAATAGAAATCTCTCATCCATGATCCTCCTGCCCTTCCCAGCACATCCGAGGAGCCAGGCCCCAGTCAGCTGCTGTGTATCACCTTGAGAAATGAAGATACTTCCGAAACGCGTATAACCTTGAGAAAGGAAGATACGTCCGAAACGCGTTGGTGTGGAGAACACCGCTGCCATTCTGAGCCTGAGAGGGATGATCACTGGATGAATGCTGACGGTGATGTACCACGGGTATTACATCCATTCCCTTATGGTTTTAACAGTCCCTACCTTCTAGGCCCACTCTGGTATGTGTGTATTCCCTGAGGGTCTTTTTTAAACTGTTGTAATACCTGTCTTTGCTGCCTTACACGATAAGAGGTCATTTGTTTTATGGTGGCCTTCCCCTACTTTTTGCCTCAATAGCCAGACGTTTGTGTACTTTTACAGTATGATTACAGATAAGTGTCGTAATTTAGCGCGTGTTATCTCTTCATTCACCAACTGAACATGATGGAATTTACATTTATTACTAACGACCCTGGAGTCTGAATTCGCAGTCTCAGGAGCAGGTGCTGATAAAACACCACATCGAATAAACCAAACCCCATACCGTATATTACACAGATTATAAACAGGACTTGGGGTCTGTTTATTGAAGCAGTGCATCTGGGATTCATTTACTAAACAACGTTTCAGTCCCAGTAAAAAGGGGAATATCATTTAAAGTAAACTGTGTATATCCTTAATAAATGTGGTTATTTCCATATATTTGCAGCTGCAAAACTGGGGAAAACCAGTGAACAGGAATTGCACCACATTTAGGACTAAAGGAATAAAATGCTTTTAATTGGGATTTCAGTGGAAATCTGTTGCTACTTATCTGTAGAAATGGAATGCTGACCTAAGGTTCATAAACTCCATGTACTAAGTGCAGCTACCAGGTTGTGTCTGGGATTTATTGCACTAACCATATAGTAAAGCTGCCCATCCACTAGCAGACATGAAAATGACTGCACGATTAGGACATTGTAATGGTGCAGTCGTTTGTCAGTCTGTGATGAGCCTGCACTGAGCGAGCAGTCGTTCAGTGCAGGCTCATCAATCATCTGCAAACATGCTGAACCTGACGTTATCATCAGGTTGACCAGCATGTTTGCCCAATGATAGATGTCTAAACGACCAGCAGGCACGCGCATCGCTGGTCGTTTTAGACATATTTGCATACAATTTATGAGCGATCGTTATCTTTAAATCGCTCAACTTAATCGTCTAGTGGATGGGCACCTTTAGCTGTTAAGACCTAGACAGGTATGTATACACACATGTATGCACTTACTTCAGGGTCATACAAGCGTACCAGCATTTTCACACCTAAGAAATACAACACGCATGCAGTTGTCGGTTGACGTATGTAAATGATCAGCTTTTCACCTTTTGCTCGGAACAGATCTACTAAAAATTAGCAAAATTTCCACAGGATATTTGCACCTTTCTGCCTTTCGGGCGCAAGCTTTGGATTTAGCTTTACTGACCCCAGCAGCGTGAAATACACGGACCTCCTGATTAGTCCTACGGTTGCTCAATGACCGATGTTCACGCATTTGATTTGAAGCTACATCTCTAGACACAGCATGAGATCGCAGAAGCCGTCAGTTGGCGAATTATTACTTAGGACGCCACTTGTGGCTTTTGTAAATTGTAGAACAACCGATATGTACAAAGACCCAGCGGCTGTGTTACAGAGTCTATCTCTGAATCAGACCCTGCGCTTTTAGGGGAGAATATATAGATATCGGTCTATCAATACAGGTATATGGTGACCTGGTCGTAAAAGATACTTTATAATTAGTACGAGGTAGGAGGTTCTAAAATGATTGACTTAGTGATATGTTCTAGCACTAAATGAAACTGAATAATGGACTAATATTTGTATCAAGCCTTAGGATAAATGAGGGATTGTGGCCATGTTTCTGGCGAACTCACTACGACAACGGTCAGATACAGATTGTGGAGTGACCCAATAATGCATATTAGGAAAGAAGATGTTGAGGAAAGACTCCAAGGGAGGAACATGTCCGGCTTAGAGGAGACAGTAGGAAGAGGAGAGGTGCTGTGACAGTCACATAGGATGAAAGCATTGTTACAGCAGTAGGGAGATCTCATTTCTGGCGATTCGCTGTCACAATATGAACGATGCTTTTCCCGGACAATCTCAGAAGCTCGTTTTCCTGTGCAGCTTTATGAAGTTTAAGAGGTAATTAATGGATTTCGTTTCCACGAGGTGCCGGCTTCTCGGACATTGCCAAGAATTTAATTCCCCCACTAGTGTAGGTTTTTTTTAAATAACACAAATAACTAAATATGAATTCAGAAACAAGCAGAGACGCTTACAAATTTGGGAGGAAGACGGAATAAGAACACAAAGGAGAACTTTCCTGCAACGAGAAGATACATCCATGGAAAAGTCTTTCAGCAGCAAAAACATGAACTATGAAGATGCTTCTATTTTTAAGACCTCAGGTAGAAAAAAATTAAAAGAAAAATCCCAGAAGCAGCAGCCCACAGAACACAGCAGGTTAGGTGGACCTGTAGGCGCCATCTTTCTAAGCCCAGAAGCAGCAGCCCACAGAACACAGCAGGTTAGGTGGACCTGTAGGCGCCATCTTTCTAAGCCCAGAAGCAGCAGCCCACAGAAGGCAGCAGGTTAGGTGGACCTGTAGGTGCCATCTTTCTAAGCCCAGAAGCAGCAGCCCACAGAACACAGCAAGTTAGGTGGACCTGTAGGCGCCATCTTTCTAAGCCCAGAAGCAGCAGCCCACAGAAGGCAGAAGCTTAGGTGGACCTGTAGGTGCCATCTTTCTAAGCCCAGAAGCAGCAGCCCACAGAACACAGCAGGTTAGGTGGACCCGTAGGCGCCATCTTTCTAAGCCCAGAAGCAGCAGTCCACAGAAGGCAGCAGGTTAGGTGGACCTGTAGGCGCCATCTTTCTAAGCCCAGAAGCAGCAGCCCACAGAACGCAGCAGGTTAGGTGGACCTGTAGGCGCCATCTTTCTAAGCCCAGAAGCAGCAGCCCACAGAACACAGCAGGTTAGGTGGACCCGTAGGCGCCATCTTTCTAAGCCCAGAAGCAGCAGCCCACAGAAAGCAGCAGGTTAGGTGAACCTGTAGGCGCCATCTTTCTAAGCCCAGAAGCAGCAGCCCACAGAATGCAGCAGGTTAGGTGGACCTATAGGCGCTATCTTTCTAAGCCCAAAAGCAGCAGCCCACAGAATGCAGCAGGTTAGGTAGACCTGCAGGCGCCATCTTTCTAAGCCCAGAAGCAGCAGCCTACAGAACAAAGCAGGTTAGGTGGACCCGTAGGCGCCATCTCTCGTTGGCCGGGAATGTTAGACTCTGAAAAAATGGGATTTTGGTACCTACCGGTAGATCCTTTTCTCTGATTCCACAGGGGACACTGGAGGTGCTTACTCTGGGGTATAGAGGCGTGGATAACTGGAGCCGGCACTTTAAATAATTTAGAAGTGTGAAGCTTCTCCCCCTCTATTCCCCATCAGCCCTCAGTTTAGAAAATGAAGACCGAGAGGAGATGGAGAACAAGTGGAGTAAGAAAAGGAGAGAAGAACACACAATATATCATACAACATACAGAACAAGCCGAACAGGCAGGCTAAGAGCGCAGAGGCAAAGTTTTCCCCACGGGCGGGAGCGCTCTGAGGCACCTGCAGAACTAGGCAGCCAAAACGGGTTGCCGAAGTAGCAAACATATCAAAGTTATAAAACTTGACAAACCTGTGAACTGAACACCAAGTGGCCGCACAGCACAATTGTGAAGTGGAGGCTCCTCTACCGGCCGCCCATGACACACCCACAGAACGTGTGGAATGAGCCTAATGGATGAAGGAGGCCGACAGTCAACACTAACATAAGCCTGATGAATAGTCAGCAGAATTCAACGTGCCAAAGTCTGGTTAGACGATGGCCAACCCTTCCGAACAGCATCATAGAGGACAAAAAACGACTCAGACTTACGGATGGACGCTGTCCTGGAGAGCCCTATCCACATACAAGGTAGAAGAAACACCAGAGTCCTCCACCAACAATGGTACCACAATAGGCTGATTGATATGAAAAGCCGACACAACCTTGGCAAGTAAAACGGCTGCCATCCGGCTTATAAGACGGAGCACCCACTTCTGAAACTCTACGAGCCGAAGCGAGAGCCAGGAAGAGAACCGTCTTCCAAGACAGGTACTTAAGATCAACCTCCTCCAAAGGTTCAAACTAGGGGTGAGCGGGTTCGGTTTTACTCGGATTTACTCGGTTCTTATCGCCACTTTACCGCAAATTCGGATTTATTATATTGGCTATCCAAAACACATGATAGGCGATAGCCAATAAAATGCTGTTTAAAGATCCGAGTAAATCCGAGTAAAACCGAACCCGCTCACCCCTAGTTCAAACATGAGTGAGTGAAGAAACAGAAGCACTAAGTTTAGATCCCAGGAAGCTATTGGAGGTACAAAAGTGGGCTGCACGCACAAGACCCCTTGAAGAAACGTCTGCACCTCAGGAATGAGGGCCAATTTTCAATTTCCCTTGAAAGAAAATGGAAAAGGCAGAGACCTGCACCCTTAAGGTTCCCAGACGAAGGCCAGAATCCAGACCTGTCTGAAGGAAAAGCAGAAACTGGGTGAGATATGAGCACGCCAGATGCGGTGATAATGCGCAGCCGAAACTGGCAAAAGAGTCACCCCGGTAAACTCAGTTGCGCTAGGTTGGGGTGTATGAAAGGGCCCTGCTGTAGAAGATCCGGGCGCAGAGGAAGGGACCACGGATCGTCTGACAATAGGGATCGAAAGTCCGAGAACCAACTTCTCCAAGGCCAGTTCGGAGCCACGAGAATTACAGAGGCTGTCGCTTGTCTTATCCTTTTTTAGAAGACAAGTAAGAAGCAGAATCAGAGGAAAAAAGGTAAACGAAGTCGCAGATTCACTGACTTGTCAGAGCATCTACTGCTTCCGCCTGCGGATCTCGAGTTCTTGACATGTATACTGGTAGCTGACAATTCAGTCGTGACACCATGAGGTCCACCTGAGGACATCCCCATCAACGTATCAGCACGTTGAACACATCTGGATGAAGCTTCCATTCCCCGGAATGGATATCCTGTCAACCTAGGTAATCTGTTTCCCAGTTGTCCACACCCGGGATGAATACCGCCGACAGGATTATTGAATGGTTCTCAGCCCACCGGAGGATCCGAGTTACTTCTCGCATAGCTATGCGACTCAGACTTTCTCCATGGTGGTTGATGTAAGCGACGGCCGTTGCGTTGTCGGACTGAACTCTTACCGGATGAGCCTTTAGAAACTCGGTTGCCTCTATCAGAGCATTGTAAAGTGCTCTGAGTTCCAATGCATTTATGAGCCATCTCTGTTCTAGAGGGGACCCTCTAAAATTGGTAATCGAGGACTACTGCTCCCCATCCTCGGAGGCTGGCATCCATTGTTACAATGATCCAGTCCCACACTCCGAATCTCCGGCCCACTAAAAGATTTGTGGATTACGTCCAACAGAGAAGGGCCATTCTGGTAATCGGGCTCAGACGGATCTGTTGATGTAGAAGCAGATGAGACCCTGCACCTGTGCCAACAGGTCCATCTGAAAAACCTTGGAGTGAAATTGCCGAACTGTAGTGCCTCGAAAGCAGCTACCCGCTTTCCTAAGAGATGCAGACAAAGAAGCATTAACACCTTCTTTGGATTGAGGACTAGCTGAACTAACAACCGGATATCCTTGGCTGTTAGAAGAAAAATCCTCTGTGATTCCATATCCACTATCATGCCCAGAAATAGAAGCTTCTGGGACGGATTGAGATTTGACTTCTTGAAGTTGATTATCCAACCGTGTTGGGTTAGAGTGTGATAGGTCAGTAAGGCATGATCTGATAGAAGAGATACTGATGGAGCCTTGAGCAACAAAATGTCCAAATAAGGGATTATGGGTCTCATTCAGACCTGCTCGTGAGCGCAGGACACTCGCAAGCGGGTCAATGTTACCCAAATGCGCATGCGCACGATGGAGGGAGCTCCGTCGTGCGCATGCGCGAGACCCGGATAGCGACAGCCAAGCTGTCGCTCTGGGTCTCGCACCAAAGGGGGCGTGCTGTCGATGGTGAGTGACAGCATGCCCCCTTTGGTGGGTGTGTCAAGGGCGTGGATGCCAGACGGAGGCGTTCCCATGGGAACGCCTACCGTCTGGGTCTGGCCCCACTGACATCACTAGTGATGTCAGTGGGAGTGATTTTGGCTCTGATAGAGCCAAAATCACTCCAGGGCTTGCGGCAGCGAGACCCTACCGCAGGGTCTCGTCGCAAGCCCGATGGTCGCGATGGTCTTGACCATCGTGACCATCATCATGGACGCTCACATAAGCTCGCATGGACGCTCGCATAGGCTCGCATAAGCTGTGGGACGGCCGCTCCAAATTTAAATAGGACGGCCCTGATTCAGAGCGAGCGCTCTGGTCAGAGCGTCTGGCTCTGAATCAGGGCCTATGTTCACTCCTGATGACCGAAGGAGAGCGATCATGACTGACATGATTTTGGTGAATATGCGGGGAGCCGAGGATAACCCGAACGGCCATGCCCGAAACTGGTAATGATCTTTCAATATGGCAAAACGCAGAACAGCTTGGTGTGGTTCCCAATGGGAACATGGAGATAAGCCTCCTTGATATCCAGGGATAATAAGAACCCCCCTGGTTCCAAGCTCGCAATGACGGACTGCAGATTTTCCATTTTGAAATGATACATCTTCAGAGACAGATTTTAAGGACCTGAGGTTTAAGATGGGTCTGACCGCACTATTCAGTTTGGGCACTACAAACAGGTTTGAGTAAAACCCCATACCTCGCTGATGCTCCGGAACCGGAACTAGCACAGATGAAACTACTAGAGACCTGATAGCCTCCTGTAGAATTTGAAATTCTTGGAAGCGTGCTCCCACCGCAGGAAACCCCAGGTGGGACGGAAGACCATCAAGCCACCCGATTCTCAGCTGGTTTAGGCTCTGGTCTACGTGCAACCGTGTGTGGACGACCTCTACCTCTGCAGCCTCTCGGTTGTGTGGAAGCATCTCTGGCTCTACCACAAAAGGAATGAGGTGCTCGAAAGGAATGAAATGAAGGTCCAGTATAAGGTCTTCTGGAAGCCGGAGCAGTAGACGGGAGGAAAGAGGACTTACCCCCCCTGGCCTAGGATATCCACTTGTCCAATTCTGGGCCAAAAAGCATATCACCCGTGAATGGTAAACCCTCAACCGCACGCTTGGACTCTGCATCTGCCTGCCAAGCATGCAACCACAGAGCTCTGCATTCAGAAAGAGCAGATGCAGGCACTTATCTGACTGATATCCTTAGAAACTTCTCCTAAGTAAACTGCAGACTCACAGATGTATTCTGCTAGTAGAATTAATTCTGCTCTGGAAGTACCCAAGTGTAATCAACTGGTCAACCCAGCAAACCACAGCCTTGTTAGCCCAGGCAGTAATAAGGGTAGGTCAAAGCTGAGCTCCTGCTGTGGTATATATAGATCATAGTGTTGTCTCAAACTTACGAACCGAATGGTCCTTTAAAACAGTAGCTCCCGGCACCGGAACTGCTGTTTTCTTAGAGAGACTGAAATCAGATGCATCTACAGGAGGAGGTGTTTCCTAGTTCTCCATCATGGATGATGGAAAAGGGTAGCTAGGGGGAAACCTGCGTGGAATTTGGATCCGCTTATCCGGCTGTTTCCAGGCCACTGATAACTGTTGTTGAAGTTGTTGTGAGAACGGAAAAAAAACCCCGCTGAACTCAGGTTGTTCGTGAAATAGTTCCCACTCCTGGGATGCAGTAACTATCTCCTCAGGCAAATTAAGGACCTTTCTGACTGCCAAGATTAGAGATTCCACCCCAGGGGAGGCGGACTCTAACTCCTGAGGGGTTTCTTGTAAAACTTCCTCCAAATCACCCTCTACGGTATCCTCTGTAGCAAGGAATTGTTCATCCGACTCTTTTGACTGGAGAACAGTCATTAGAGTACGCTCTTGTGACTTTTTTTTTTTGGTAGGAAGTGGAGGGTGCAGGCACCGTTTTACTCTGAACCAGGGTGTCTCCTGCCCATGGCGGAGCAGAAGAGCTAGTAATCGCCATCTGTGAACCCGTTGTTATACAAGCATCACATAACGTGGACACAGTGGCATGTGGTTTTGTCTGTTCCAAGTGTAACAACAAACAGACTAACAGCTTTTGAGAAGCCTTGGTTTTGTTGGACCTGGTACACACAGTCACCCAGAGAAACACAGCATAAAACAGAAAAGACACAGACAAGATAAAACAAGAAGGCTGTGGGACACAGAGGAGGAGAAACCCCCCTCCCACAGATCAGATTCCCCTGCACTTACACCCCAGTTACTTACAGCCTCTCTACCAGGGATGTAATCAGGAGATGTTGTCCTGCAGCACAGGAATGGCAGCAGAGGAATCCATACTTCTGTGTCTGACACTGCAATCTCTTATATAGAGATGCAGTATGAGCTGATGTGTAATAAAGAGCGGCAGCCCTGCTGTATACAGCCGCTTGCCGCATAGGGAGAGACCCGCGCTGCCTTTAAGCTCCGCCCCTTCTTTATGCCCTGAAGGGCTGCACAAGATGGCTTCTGTGGCCATTACCCTCCCCCCCCGTGCGCCTCATACCACGTGTACAGCGGGGAGAGTTAGAGCAGGTGGCCGTGCTAGTAGCGCACTTAACCTGCTGCCTCGCGCCACTGTAACAGCGGGGAGAGGATTGAGGGAGCCGCGCTGAGCAGCGCTCTGCATAAGCTGCCCCGCGACACTGTAACAGCGGGACCTGGTGCCGCGCTAATCAGTAGGAGGAGGGACAGCAGTGAAACGCGCTGAGCAGAGGGTGGAGGGAGATCCAGGTGCCGCGCTGTAGCGCGCTTCATAAGCAGCCCAGCGTCTCCTGTAATAGCGGAAGGAGGGAGAGCAGGGGAGCCGCGTGTAGCGCTCTGCATAAGCTGCCCTGCACACTAACTTTGTACAACGCTGGGCAGCGGCGGGGCTGGGAGCCGGGGGATGCGCAGGTGGTTACTCACTGCGTGGTCCCCCATAGAAGTCTCTCTGCAGTCAGCACTTCTCTTCTTCCTTGTTGAGAATGTGCTGTGGCGGTAAGGAGCTGTCAGTGCTTTTAGTAGAAACACTGTGCACTCCTTCCTGCCTCCTATAAGGACAGGGCGCCAGGTACCCGGACCCCA
This sequence comes from Taudactylus pleione, assembly GCA_031769625.1. Classification (NCBI taxonomy): domain Eukaryota; kingdom Metazoa; phylum Chordata; class Amphibia; order Anura; family Myobatrachidae; genus Taudactylus; species Taudactylus pleione. The sequence continues at coordinate 2,868,598 of JAUIMM010000829.1, read as the reverse complement.
CCTTTAGAGAGGTGGCAAAGGGTACCTAAAAGTGTCAAAAAGATGCTATAAAATAAAATAACCTAAATAAATAAAGTAAATGTGTTGCTGGAGCACACGGATTGTGACCAGCTCCTAGTAGGCACATTTTCTAAATTGAGGGCTGATGGGGCATAGAGGGGGAGGAGCTTCACACTTCTAAATTATTTAAAGTGCCGGCTTCAGTTATCCACGCCTCTATACCCCAGCGTAAGCACCTCCAGTGTCCCCTAGTGGATGAAAGAGAAAAGATCCTTTCATACATGATGGTATTTGAATTGAAAACAGCAACTAAATGACCTATTGCTGGAGGTATATAGACATATTGGATAAACCATTATTTTTGTAATAGGGAGATTTTGCAAACATGGAAATAGTGTTACCATATTCATTACACCTATGTATACAGGGTAATATGCAAATGCTACTTTCAGCCTTCCCCTTGTGTACTATCAGCGCTGAAGAGTGTGAGCCATGAGACGCCCACTTTCACTGCCGTGGACGGTCAACTCCATCTGTGGTTCTGAAGAATCCACCATCAGCGCAACATAAACACTTGCACCAGCCTATGGCAGACGCCGTTTCTCCATCTGAACACCATATAAACATTGCCTCTGTGGCTGCATCTTGGCGACTGAGAACGCAGCCATGTTCACTCAGCTGCTAATACTGTAACGTACTATAGCATTTCACATACAGATACACTCGCAGTCACACAGAGAATATAGGCATGTAGTGACATCCGCAATCACACAGAATACAGGCATGCAGATAAACCCGCAGTCACACACAGAATATAGGCATGCAGATACACCCGCAGTCACACACAGAATACAGCCATGCAGATACACCCGCAGTCACACAGAGAATATAGGCATGCAGATACAGCCTCAGTCACACACAGAATATAGGCATGCAGATACACCCACAGTCACACACACAGAATATAGGCATGCAGATACACCCACAGTCACACACAGAATATAGGCATGCAGATACACCCGCAGTCACACACAGAATATAGGAATGCAGATACACCCGCAGTCACACACAGAACATAGGCATGCAGATACACCCGCAGTCACACACACAGAATATAGGCATGCAGATACACCCGCAGTCACACACACAGAATATAGGCATGCAGATACACCCGCAGTCACACACAGAATATAGGCATGCAGATACACCCACAGTCACACACACAGAATATAGGCATGCAGATACACCCGCAGTCACACACACAGAATATAGGAATGCAGATACACGCGCAGTCACACACAGAACATAGGCAAGCAGATACAGCCGCAGTCACACACACAAAATACTGGCATGCAGATACAGCCACAGTCACACACACAGAATACAGGCATGCAGATACAGCCGCAGTCACACACAGAATACAGGCATTTAGTGACATCCGCAGTCACACAGAGAATATAGGCATGTAGTGACATCCGCAGTCACACAGAATACCGGCATGCAGATACACCCGCAGTCACACAGAATATAGGCATGCAGATACAGCCGCAGTCACATGCAGAATATAGGCATGCAGATACACCCGCAGTCACACACACAGAATATATGTATGCAGATATACCCGGAGTCACACACACAGAATATAGGCATGCAGATACAGCCGCAGTCACACACACAGAATACAGGCATGAAGATACAGCCGCAGTCACACACAGAATACAGGCATTTAGTGACATCCGCAGTCACACAGAGAATATAGGCATGTAGTGACATCCGCAGTCACACAGAATACCGGCATGCAGATACACCCGCAGTCACACACAGAATATAGGCATGCAGATATACCCGCAGTCACACACACAGAATATAGGCATGCAGATACACCCGCAGTCACACACACAGAATATAGGCATGCAGATACAGCCGCAGTCACACACAGAATACAGGCATGCAGATACACCCGCAGTCACACACACAGAATATATGTATGCAGATATACCCGCAGTCACACACACAGAATATAGGCATGCAGATACACCCGCAGTCACACACAGAATATAGGCATGCAGATATACCCGCAGTCACACACACAGAATATAGGCATGCAGATACAGCCGCAGTCACACACACAGAATACAGGCATGCAGATACAGCCGCAGTCACACACACAGAATATAGGAATGCAGACACAGCCGCAGTCACACACAGAATACAGGCATGCAGATATACCAGCAGTCACACAGAATATAGGCATGCAGATACAGCAGCAGTCACAAAGAATATAGGCATGCAGGTACAGCCGCAATCACACACAGAATATAGGCATGCAGATACAGCAGCAGTCACACACAGAATACAGGCATGCAGATACACCCGCAGTCACACACAGAATACAGGCATGCAGACAGACCCTCAGTCACATACACAGAATACAGGCATGCAGATACACCCGCAGTCACACACACAGAATATAGGCATGCAGATACAGCCACAGTCACACACACAGAATACAGGCATACAGATACAGCCGCAGTCACACACACAGAATATAGGAATACAGATACAGCCGCAGTCACACACAGAATACAGGCATGCAGATACAGCCGCAGTCACACACACAGAATATAGGAATACAGATACAGCCCCAGTCACACACAGAATACAGGCATGCAGATACAACCGCAGTCACACAGAATATAGGCATGCAGATACACCCGCAGTCACACACACAGAATACAGGCAAGCAGATACACCCGCAGTCACACACAGAATACAGGCATGCAGATACACCCGCAGTCACACACAGAATATAGGAATGCAGATACAGCCGCAGTCACACACAGAATATAGGCATGCAGATACACCCGCAGTCACACACAGAATATAGGCATGCAGATACACCCGCAGTCACACACAGAATACAGGCATGCAGATACAGCCGCAGTCACACACAGAAAACAGGCATGCAGATACACCCGCAGTCACACAGAATATAGGCATGCAGATACACCCGCAGTCACACACAGAATATAGGCATGCAGATACACCCGCAGTCACACACATAGAATATAGGCATGCAGATACACCCGCAGGTCACACACACAGAATATAGGCATGCAGATACACCCGCAGTCACACACAGAATATAGGAATGCAGATACACCCGCAGTCACACACACAGAATATATGTATGCAGATATACCCGCAGTCACACACACAGAATATAGGCATGCAGATACACCCGCAGTCACACACAGAATATAGGCATGCAGATATACCCGCAGTCACACACACAGAATATAGGCATGCAGATACACCCGCAGTCACACACACAGAATATAGGCATGCAGATACAGCCGCAGTCACACACAGAATACAGGCATGCAAATATACCCGCAGTCACACACACAGAATATAGGCATGCAGATACAGCCGCAGTCAGACACAGAATACAGGCATGCAGATACAGACGCAGTCACACACAGAATATAGGAATGCAGACACAGCCGCAGTCACACAAAGAATACAGGCAAGCAGATATACCCGCAGTCACACAGAATATAGGCATGCAGATACAGCCGCAGTCACACACAGAATATAGGCATGCAGATACAGCCACAGTCGCACACAGAATACAGGCATGCAGATACACCCGCAGTCACACACAGAATACAGGCATGCAGACAGACCCGCAGTCACACACACAGAATATAGGCATGCAGATACAGCCGCAGTCACACACACAGAATACAGGCATGCAGATACAGCCGCTGTCACACACACAGAATATAGGAATACAGATACAGCCGCAGTCACACACAGAATACAGGCATGCAGATACAGCCGCAGTCACACACACAGAATATAGGAATACAGATACAGCCGCAGTCACACACAGAATACAGGCATGCAGATACAACCGCAGTCACACAGAATATAGGCATGCAGATACACCTGCAGTCACACACAGAATACAGGCATGCAGATACACCCGCAGTCACACACAGAATACAGGCATGCAGATACACCCGCAGTCACACACAGAATATAGGAATGCAGATACAGCCGCAGTCACACACAGAATACAGGCATGCAGATACAGCCGCAGTCACAAACACAGAATATAGGAATACAGATACAGCCACAGTCACACACAGAATACAGGCATGCAGATACACCCGCAGTCACACAGAATATAGGCATGCAGATACACCCGCAGTCACACACAGAATACAGGCAAGCAGATACACCCACAGTCACACACAGAATACAGGCATGCAGATACACCCGCAGTCACACACAGAATATAGGAATGCAGATACAGCCGCAGTCACACACAGAATATAGGCATTCAGATACAGCCGCAGTCACACACAGAATATAGGCATGCAGATACACCCGCAGTCACACAGAATACAGGCATGCAGATACAGCCGCAGTCACACACAGAAAACAGGCATGCAGATACACCCGCAGTCACACAGAATATAGGCATGCAGATACACCCGCTGTCACACACAGAATATAGGCATGCAGATACACCCGCAGTCACACACATAGAATATCGGCATGCAGATACACCCGCAGTCACACACACAGAATATAGGCATGCAGATACACCCGCAGTCTCACACAGAATATAGGCATGCAGATACACCCGCAGTCACACACACAGAATATATGTATGCAGATATACCCGCAGTCACACACACAGAATATAGGCATGCAGATACACCCGCAGTCACACACAGAATATAGGCATGCAGATATACCCGCAGTCACACACACAGAATATAGGCATGCAGATACACCCACAGTCACACACACAGAATATAGGCATGCAGATACAGCCGCAGTCACACACAGAATACAGGCATGCAGATATACCCGCAGTCACACACACAGAATATAGGCATGCAGATACAGCCACAGTCAGACACAGAATACAGGCATGCAGATACAGCCGCAGTCACACACACAGAATATAGGAATGCAGACACAGCCGCAGTCACACAAAGAATACAGGCAAGCAGATATACCCGCAGTCACACAGAATATAGGCATGCAGATACACCCGCAGTCACAAAGAATATAGGCATGCAGATACAGCCGCAGTCACACACAGAATATAGGCATGCAGATACAGCCACAGTCGCACACAGAATACAGGCATGCAAATACACCCGCAGTCACACACACAGAATACAGGCATGCAGACAGACCCGCAGTCACACACACAGAATATAGGCATGCAGATACAGCCGCAGTCACACACACAAAATACTGGCATGCAGATACAGCCACAGTCACACACACAGAATACATGCATGCAGATACAGCCGCAGTCACACACAGAATACAGGCATTTAGTGACATCCGCAGTCACACAGAGAATATAGGCATGTAGTGACATCCGCAGTCACACAGAATACCGGCATGCAGATACACCCGCAGTCACACAGAATATAGGCATGCAGATACAGCCGCAGTCACATGCAGAATATAGGCATGCAGATACACCCGCAGTCACACACACAGAATATATGTATGCAGATATACCCGGAGTCACACACACAGAATATAGGCATGCAGATACAGCCGCAGTCACACACACAGAATACAGGCATGAAGATACAGCCGCAGTCACACACAGAATACAGGCATTTAGTGACATCCGCAGTCACACAGAGAATATAGGCATGTAGTGACATCCGCAGTCACACAGAATACCGGCATGCAGATACACCCGCAGTCACACACAGAATATAGGCATGCAGATATACCCGCAGTCACACACACAGAATATAGGCATGCAGATACACCCGCAGTCACACACACAGAATATAGGCATGCAGATACAGCCGCAGTCACACACAGAATACAGGCATGCAGATACACCCGCAGTCACACACACAGAATATATGTATGCAGATATACCCGCAGTCACACACACAGAATATAAGCATGCAGATACACCCGCAGTCACACACAGAATATAGGCATGCAGATATACCCGCAGTCACACACACAGAATATAGGCATGCAGATACAGCCGCAGTCACACACACAGAATACAGGCATGCAGATACAGCCGCAGTCACACACACAGAATATAGGAATGCAGACACAGCCGCAGTCACACACAGAATACAGGCATGCAGATATACCAGCAGTCACACAGAATATAGGCATGCAGATACAGCAGCAGTCACAAAGAATATAGGCATGCAGGTACAGCCGCAATCACACACAGAATATAGGCATGCAGATACAGCAGCAGTCACACACAGAATACAGGCATGCAGATACACCCGCAGTCACACACAGAATACAGGCATGCAGACAGACCCTCAGTCACATACACAGAATACAGGCATGCAGATACACCCGCAGTCACACACACAGAATATAGGCATGCAGATACAGCCACAGTCACACACACAGAATACAGGCATACAGATACAGCCGCAGTCACACACACAGAATATAGGAATACAGATACAGCCGCAGTCACACACAGAATACAGGCATGCAGATACAGCCGCAGTCACACACACAGAATATAGGAATACAGATACAGCCCCAGTCACACACAGAATACAGGCATGCAGATACAACCGCAGTCACACAGAATATAGGCATGCAGATACACCCGCAGTCACACACACAGAATACAGGCAAGCAGATACACCCGCAGTCACACACAGAATACAGGCATGCAGATACACCCGCAGTCACACACAGAATATAGGAATGCAGATACAGCCGCAGTCACACACAGAATATAGGCATGCAGATACACCCGCAGTCACACACAGAATATAGGCATGCAGATACACCCGCAGTCACACACAGAATACAGGCATGCAGATACAGCCGCAGTCACACACAGAAAACAGGCATGCAGATACACCCGCAGTCACACAGAATATAGGCATGCAGATACACCCGCAGTCACACACAGAATATAGGCATGCAGATACACCCGCAGTCACACACATAGAATATAGGCATGCAGATACACCCGCAGGTCACACACACAGAATATAGGCATGCAGATACACCCGCAGTCACACACAGAATATAGGCATGCAGATACACCCGCAGTCACACACACAGAATATATGTATGCAGATATACCCGCAGTCACACACACAGAATATAGGCATGCAGATACACCCGCAGTCACACACAGAATATAGGCATGCAGATATACCCGCAGTCACACACACAGAATATAGGCATGCAGATACACCCGCAGTCACACACACAGAATATAGGCATGCAGATACAGCCGCAGTCACACACAGAATACAGGCATGCAAATATACCCGCAGTCACACACACAGAATATAGGCATGCAGATACAGCCGCAGTCAGACACAGAATACAGGCATGCAGATACAGACGCAGTCACACACAGAATATAGGAATGCAGACACAGCCGCAGTCACACAAAGAATACAGGCAAGCAGATATACCCGCAGTCACACAGAATATAGGCATGCAGATAAAGCCGCAGTCACACACAGAATATAGGCATGCAGATACAGCCACAGTCGCACACAGAATACAGGCATGCAGATACACCCGCAGTCACACACAGAATACAGGCATGCAGACAGACCCGCAGTCACACACACAGAATATAGGCATGCAGATACAGCCGCAGTCACACACACAGAATACAGGCATGCAGATACAGCCGCTGTCACACACACAGAATATAGGAATACAGATACAGCCGCAGTCACACACAGAATACAGGCATGCAGATACAGCCGCAGTCACACACACAGAATATAGGAATACAGATACAGCCGCAGTCACACACAGAATACAGGCATGCAGATACAACCGCAGTCACACAGAATATAGGCATGTCAGATACACCTGCAGTCACACACAGAATACAGGCATGCAGATACACCCGCAGTCACACACAGAATACAGGCATGCAGATACACCCGCAGTCACACACAGAATATAGGAATGCAGATACAGCCGCAGTCACACACAGAATACAGGCATGCAGATACAGCCGCAGTCACAAACACAGAATATAGGAATACAGATACAGCCACAGTCACACACAGAATACAGGCATGCAGATACACCCGCAGTCACACAGAATATAGGCATGCAGATACACCCGCAGTCACACACAGAATACAGGCAAGCAGATACACCCACAGTCACACACAGAATACAGGCATGCAGATACACCCGCAGTCACACACAGAATATAGGAATGCAGATACAGCCGCAGTCACACACAGAATATAGGCATTCAGATACAGCCGCAGTCACACACAGAATATAGGCATGCAGATACACCCGCAGTCACACAGAATACAGGCATGCAGATACAGCCGCAGTCACACACAGAAAACAGGCATGCAGATACACCCGCAGTCACACAGAATATAGGCATGCAGATACACCCGCTGTCACACACAGAATATAGGCATGCAGATACACCCGCAGTCACACACATAGAATATCGGCATGCAGATACACCCGCAGTCACACACACAGAATATAGGCATGCAGATACACCCGCAGTCACACACAGAATATAGGCATGCAGATACACCCGCAGTCACACACACAGAATATATGTATGCAGATATACCCGCAGTCACACACACAGAATATAGGCATGCAGATACACCCGCAGTCACACACAGAATATAGGCATGCAGATATACCCGCAGTCACACACACAGAATATAGGCATGCAGATACACCCACAGTCACACACACAGAATATAGGCATGCAGATACAGCCGCAGTCACACACAGAATACAGGCATGCAGATATACCCGCAGTCACACACACAGAATATAGGCATGCAGATACAGCCACAGTCAGACACAGAATACAGGCATGCAGATACAGCCGCAGTCACACACACAGAATATAGGAATGCAGACACAGCCGCAGTCACACAAAGAATACAGGCAAGCAGATATACCCGCAGTCACACAGAATATAGGCATGCAGATACACCCGCAGTCACAAAGAATATAGGCATGCAGATACAGCCGCAGTCACACACAGAATATAGGCATGCAGATACAGCCACAGTCGCACACAGAATACAGGCATGCAAATACACCCGCAGTCACACACACAGAATACAGGCATGCAGACAGACCCGCAGTCACACACACAGAATATAGGCATGCAGATACAGCCGCAGTCACACACACAGAATACAGGCATGCAGATACAGCTGCTGTCACACACACAGAATATAGGAATACAGGTACAGCCGCAGTCACACACAGAATAATGGCATGCATATACAACCGCAGTCACACAGAATATAGTCATGCAGATACACCTGCAGTCACACACAGAATACAGGCATGCAGATACACCCGCAGTCACACACAGAATACAGGCATGCAGATACACCCGCAGTCACACACAGAATATAGGAATGCAGATACAGCCGCAGTCACACACAGAATATAGGCATGCAGATATACCCGCAGTCACAGACAGAATACAGGAATGCAGATACAGCCACAGTCACACACAGAATACAGGCATGCAGATACACCCGCATTCACACAGAATATAGGCATGCAGATACACCCGCAGTCACACACAGAATATAGGCATGCAGATACACCCGCAGTCACACACATAGAATATAGGCATGTAGATACACCCGCAGTCACACACACAGAATATAGGCATGCAGATACAACCGCAGTCACACACAGAATATAGGCATGCAGATACACCCACAGTCACACACATAAAATATAGTCATGCAGATACAGCCACAGTCACACACACAGAATATAGGCATGCAGATAAACCCGCTGTCACACACAGAATACAGGCATGCAGATACATACGCAGTTATGCACAGAATATAGGCATGCAGATACACCCACAGTCACACACGGAATATAGGCATGCAGATACACACGCAGTCATACACAGAATACAGGCATGCAGATATACCCGCAGTCACACACACAGAATATAGGAATACAGATACAGCCGCAGTCACACACAGAATACAGGCATGCAGATACAGCCGCAGTCACACACACAGAATATAGGAATACAGATACAGCCGCAGTCACACACAGAATACAGGCATGCAGATACAACCGCAGTCACACAGAATATAGGCATGCAGATACACCCGCAGTCACACACACAGAATACAGGCAAGCAGATACACCCGCAGTCACACACAGAATACAGGCATGCAGATACACCCGCAGTCACACACAGAATATAGGAATGCAGATACAGCCGCAGTCACACACAGAATATAGGCATGCAGATACACCCGCAGTCACACACAGAATATAGGCATGCAGATACACCCGCAGTCACACACAGAATACAGGCATGCAGATACAGCCGCAGTCACACACAGAAAACAGGCATGCAGATACACCCGCAGTCACACAGAATATAGGCATGCAGATACACCCGCAGTCACACACAGAATATAGGCATGCAGATACACCCGCAGTCACACACATAGAATATAGGCATGCAGATACACCCGCAGGTCACACACACAGAATATAGGCATGCAGATACACCCGCAGTCACACACAGAATATAGGCATGCAGATACACCCGCAGTCACACACACAGAATATATGTATGCAGATATACCCGCAGTCACACACACAGAATATAGGCATGCAGATACACCCGCAGTCACACACAGAATATAGGCATGCAGATATACCCGCAGTCACACACACAGAATATAGGCATGCAGATACACCCGCAGTCACACACACAGAATATAGGCATGCAGATACAGCCGCAGTCACACACAGAATACAGGCATGCAAATATACCCGCAGTCACACACACAGAATATAGGCATGCAGATACAGCCGCAGTCAGACACAGAATACAGGCATGCAGATACAGACGCAGTCACACACAGAATATAGGAATGCAGACACAGCCGCAGTCACACAAAGAATACAGGCAAGCAGATATACCCGCAGTCACACAGAATATAGGCATGCAGATACAGCCGCAGTCACACACAGAATATAGGCATGCAGATACAGCCACAGTCGCACACAGAATACAGGCATGCAGATACACCCGCAGTCACACACAGAATACAGGCATGCAGACAGACCCGCAGTCACACACACAGAATATAGGCATGCAGATACAGCCGCAGTCACACACACAGAATACAGGCATGCAGATACAGCCGCTGTCACACACACAGAATATAGGAATACAGATACAGCCGCAGTCACACACAGAATACAGGCATGCAGATACAGCCGCAGTCACACACACAGAATATAGGAATACAGATACAGCCGCAGTCACACACAGAATACAGGCATGCAGATACAACCGCAGTCACACAGAATATAGGCATGCAGATACACCTGCAGTCACACACAGAATACAGGCATGCAGATACACCCGCAGTCACACACAGAATACAGGCATGCAGATACACCCGCAGTCACACACAGAATATAGGAATGCAGATACAGCCGCAGTCACACACAGAATACAGGCATGCAGATACAGCCGCAGTCACAAACACAGAATATAGGAATACAGATACAGCCACAGTCACACACAGAATACAGGCATGCAGATACACCCGCAGTCACACAGAATATAGGCATGCAGATACACCCGCAGTCACACACAGAATACAGGCAAGCAGATACACCCACAGTCACACACAGAATACAGGTATGCAGATACACCCGCAGTCACACACAGAATATAGGAATGCAGATACAGCCGCAGTCACACACAGAATATAGGCATTCAGATACAGCCGCAGTCACACACAGAATATAGGCATGCAGATACACCCGCAGTCACACAGAATACAGGCATGCAGATACAGCCGCAGTCACACACAGAAAACAGGCATGCAGATACACCCGCAGTCACACAGAATATAGGCATGCAGATACACCCGCTGTCACACACAGAATATAGGCATGCAGATACACCCGCAGTCACACACATAGAATATCGGCATGCAGATACACCCGCAGTCACACACACAGAATATAGGCATGCAGATACACCCGCAGTCACACACAGAATATAGGCATGCAGATACACCCGCAGTCACACACACAGAATATATGTATGCAGATATACCCGCAGTCACACACACAGAATATAGGCATGCAGATACACCCGCAGTCACACACAGAATATAGGCATGCAGATATACCCGCAGTCACACACACAGAATATAGGCATGCAGATACACCCACAGTCACACACACAGAATATAGGCATGCAGATACAGCCGCAGTCACACACAGAATACAGGCATGCAGATATACCCGCAGTCACACACACAGAATATAGGCATGCAGATACAGCCACAGTCAGACACAGAATACAGGCATGCAGATACAGCCGCAGTCACACACACAGAATATAGGAATGCAGACACAGCCGCAGTCACACAAAGAATACAGGCAAGCAGATATACCCGCAGTCACACAGAATATAGGCATGCAGATACACCCGCAGTCACAAAGAATATAGGCATGCAGATACAGCCGCAGTCACACACAGAATATAGGCATGCAGATACAGCCACAGTCGCACACAGAATACAGGCATGCAAATACACCCGCAGTCACACACACAGAATACAGGCATGCAGACAGACCCGCAGTCACACACACAGAATATAGGCATGCAGATACAGCCGCAGTCACACACACAGAATACAGGCATGCAGATACAGCTGCTGTCACACACACAGAATATAGGAATACAGGTACAGTCGCAGTCACACACAGAATAATGGCATGCATATACAACCGCAGTCACACAGAATATAGGCATGCAGATACACCTGCAGTCACACACAGAATACAGGCATGCAGATACACCCGCAGTCACACACAGAATACAGGCATGCAGATACACCCGCAGTCACACACAGAATATAGGAATGCAGATACAGCCGCAGTCACACACAGAATATAGGCATGCAGATATACCCGCAGTCACAGACAGAATACAGGAATGCAGATACAGCCACAGTCACACACAGAATACAGGCATGCAGATACACCCGCATTCACACAGAATATAGGCATGCAGATACACCCGCAGTCACACACAGAATATAGGCATGCAGATACACCCGCAGTCACACACATAGAATATAGGCATGTAGATACACCCGCAGTCACACACACAGAATATAGGCATGCAGATACAACCGCAGTCACACACAGAATATAGGCATGCAGATACACCCACAGTCACACACATAAAATATAGTCATGCAGATACAGCCACAGTCACACACACAGAATATAGGCATGCAGATAAACCCGCTGTCACACACAGAATATAGGCATGCAGGCATGCAGATACACCCACAGTCATACACAGAATATATGCATGCAGATACACCCGCAGTCACACACACAGAATACAGGCATGCAGATACATACGCAGTTATGCACAGAATATAGGCATGCAGATACACCCACAGTCACACACGGAATATAGGCATGCAGATACACACGCAGTCATACACAGAATACAGGCATGCAGATATACCCGCAGTCACACACACAGAACATAGGCATGCAGATACAGCCGCAGTCAGACACAGAATACAGGCATGCAGATACAGCCGCAGTCACACACACACAGAATATAGGAATGCAGACACAGCCGCAGTCACACAAAGAATACAGGCAAGCAGATATACCCGCAGTCACACAGAATATAGGCATGCAGATACACCCGCAGTCACAAAGAATATAGGCATGCAGATACAGCCGCAGTCACACACAGAATATAGGCATGCAGATACAGCCACAGTCGCACACAGAATACAGGCATGCAGATACACCCGCAGTCACACACAGAATACAGGCATACAGATACACCCGCAGTCACACACACAGAATATAGGCATGCAGATACAGCCGCAGTCACACACACAGAATACAGGCATGCAGATACAGCCGCTGTCACACACACAGAATATAGGAATACAGGTACAGCCGCAGTCACACACATAATAATGGCATGCATATACAACCGCAGTCACACAGAATATAGGCATGCAGATACACCTGCAGTCACACACAGAATACAGGCATGCAGATACACCCGCAGTCACACACAGAATACAGGCATGCAGATACACCCGCAGTCACACACAGAATGTAGGAATGCAGATACAGCCGCAGTCACACACAGAATATAGGCATGCAGATATACCCGCAGTCACAGACAGAATACAGGAATGCAGATACAGCCACAGTCACACACAGAATACAGGCATGCAGATACACCCGCAGTCACACAGAATATAGGCATGTAGATACACCCGCAGTCACACACAGAATATAGGCATGCAGATACACCCGCAGTCACACACATAGAATATAGGCATGTAGATACACCCGCAGTCACACACACAGAATATAGGCATGCAGATACACCCGCAGTCACACACAGAATATAGGCATGCAGATACACCCACAGTCACACACATAAAATATAGTCATGCAGATACAGCCACAGTCACACACACAGAATATAGGCATGCAGATAAACCCGCTGTCACACACAGAATATAGGCATGCAGATACACCCGCAGTCACACACAGAATATATGCATGCAGATACACCCGCAGTCACACACACAGAATACAGGCATTCAGATACATACGCAGTCATACACAGAATATAGGCATGCAGATACACCCACAGTCACACACGGAATATAGGCATGCAGATACACACGCAGTCATACACAATATACAGGCATGCAGATACAGGCGTCACACACAGAATATAGGCATGCAGGTACACTCGCAGTCACACACACAGAATATAGGCATGCAGATACACCCGCAGTCACACACAGAATATAGGCATGCAGATACACCCGCAGTTACACACACAGAATATAGGCATGCAGATACACCCACAGTCACACACAGAATATAGGCATGCAGATACACCCGCAGTCACACACAGAATATAGACATGCAGATACAGCCGCAGTCACACACACACACAGAATATAGGCATGCAGATACACCCTCAGTCACTCAGAATATAGGCATGCAGACACACCTGCAGTCACACACAGAATATAGGCGTGCAGATACATTCGCAGTCACACACAGAATATAGACATGCAGAAACACCCGCAGTCACACACAGAATATAGGCATGCAGATACAACCGCAGTCACACACACAGAATATAGGAATGCAGATACACCAGCAGTCACACACAGAATATAGGCATGCATATACATCTGCAGTCACACACACAGAATATAGGCATGCAGATACACCCACAGTCACACACACAGAATATAGGCATGCAGATACACCCGCAGTCACACACAGAATATATGCATGCAGATACACCCGCAGTTACACACAGAATATAGACATGCAGATACAGCCGCAGTCACACACAGAATATAGGCATGCAGATACAGCCGCAGTCATACACAGAATATAGACATGCAGATACACCCGCAGTCACACACAGAATGTAGGCATGCAGATAGACCCGCAGTCACACACAGAATATAGGCATGCAGATACACCCACAGTCATACACAGAATATAGGCATGCAGATACACCCGCAGTCAAACACAGAATACAGGCATGTATTGTAGATACACCCGCAGTCACACACAGAATATAGGCATGCAGATACAGCCGCAGTCACACACAGAATATAGGCATGCAGATACAGCCGCAGTCATACACAGAATATAGGCATGCAGATACACCCGCAGTCACACAGAGAATATAGGCATGCAGATACACCCGCAGTCACACACAGAATATAGGCATGCAGGCATGCAGATACACCCACAGTCATACACAGAATACAGGCATGCAGATACACCCGCAGTCAAACACAGAAAACAGGCATGCAGATACACCCGCAGTCACACACAGAATATAGACATGCAGATACACGCGCAGTCACACACAGAATATAGGCATGCAGATACACCCGCAGTCATACACAGAATATAGGCATGCAGATACACCCGCAGTCATACACAGAATATAGGCATGCAGATACACCCGCAGTCATACACAGAATATAGGCATGCAGATACACCCGCAGTCATACACAGAATATATGCATGCAGATACACCCGCAGTCACACACATAGAATATCGGCATGCAGATACACCCGCAGTCACACACACAGAATATAGGCATGCAGATACACCCGCAGTCACACACAGAATATAGGCATGCAGATACACCCGCAGTCACACACACAGAATATATGGATGCAGATATACCCGCAGTCACACACACAGAATATAGGCATGCAGATACACCCGCAGTCACACACAGAATATAGGCATGCAGATATACCCGCAGTCACACACACAGAATATAGGCATGCAGATACACCCACAGTCACACACACAGAATATAGGCATGCAGATACAGCCGCAGTCACACACAGAATACAGGCATGCAGATATACCCGCAGTCACACACACAGAATATAGGCATGCAGATACAGCCACAGTCAGACACAGAATACAGGCATGCAGATACAGCCGCAGTCACACACACAGAATATAGGAATGCAGACACAGCCGCAGTCACACAAAGAATACAGGCAAGCAGATATACCCGCAGTCACACAGAATATTTGCATGCAGATACACCCGCAGTCACAAAGAATATAGGCATGCAGATACAGCCGCAGTCACACACAGAATATAGGCATGCAGATACAGCCACAGTCGCACACAGAATACAGGCATGCAAATACACCCGCAGTCACACACACAGAATACAGGCATGCAGACAGACCCGCAGTCACACACACAGAATATAGGCATGCAGATACAGCCGCAGTCACACACACAGAATACAGGCATGCAGATACAGCTGCTGTCACACACACAGAATATAGGAATACAGGTACAGCCGCAGTCACACACAGAATAATGGCATGCATATACAACCGCAGTCAAACAGAATATAGGCATGCAGATACACCTGCAGTCACACACAGAATACAGGTATGCAGATACACCCGCAGTCACACACAGAATACAGGCATGCATATACACCCGCAGTCACACACAGAATATAGGAATGCAGATACAGCCGCAGTCACACACAGAATATAGGCATGCAGATATACCCGCAGTCACAGACAGAATACAGGAATGCAGATACAGCCACAGTCACACACAGAATACAGGCATGCAGATACACCCGCATTCACACAGAATATAGGCATGCAGATACACCCGCAGTCACACACAGAATATAGGCATGCAGATACACCCGCAGTCACACACATAGAATATAGGCATGTAGATACACCCGCAGTCACACACACAGAATATAGGCATGCAGATACAACCGCAGTCACACACAGAATATAGGCATGCAGATACACCCACAGTCACACACATAAAATATAGTCATGCAGATACAGCCACAGTCACACACACAGAATATAGGCATGCAGATAAACCCGCTGTCACACACAGAATATAGGCATGCAGGCATGCAGATACACCCACAGTCATACACAGAATATATGCATGCAGATACACCCGCAGTCACACACACAGAATACAGGCATGCAGATACATACGCAGTTATGCACAGAATATAGGCATGCAGATACACCCACAGTCACACACGGAATATAGGCATGCAGATACACACGCAGTCATACACAGAATACAGGCATGCAGATATACCCGCAGTCACACACACAGAATATAGGCATGCAGATACAGCCGCAGTCAGACACAGAATACAGGCATGCAGATACAGCCGCAGTCACACACACAGAATATAGGAATGCAGACACAGCCGCAGTCACACAAAGAATACAGGCAAGCAGATATACCCGCAGTCACACAGAATATAGGCATGCAGATACACCCGCAGTCACAAAGAATATAGGCATGCAGATACAGCCGCAGTCACACACAGAATATAGGCATGCAGATACAGCCACAGTCGCACACAGAATACAGGCATGCAGATACACCCGCAGTCACACACAGAATACAGGCATACAGATACACCCGCAGTCACACACACAGAATATAGGCATGCAGATACAGCCGCAGTCACACACACAGAATACAGGCATGCAGATACAGCCGCTGTCACACACACAGAATATAGGAATACAGGTACAGCCGCAGTCACACACATAATAATGGCATGCATATACAACCGCAGTCACACAGAATATAGGCATGCAGATACACCTGCAGTCACACACAGAATACAGGCATGCAGATACACCCGCAGTCACACACAGAATACAGGCATGCAGATACACCCGCAGTCACACACAGAATGTAGGAATGCAGATACAGCCGCAGTCACACACAGAATATAGGCATGCAGATATACCCGCAGTCACAGACAGAATACAGGAATGCAGATACAGCCACAGTCACACACAGAATACAGGCATGCAGATACACCCGCAGTCACACAGAATATAGGCATGCAGATACACCCGCAGTCACACACAGAATATAGGCATGCAGATACACCCGCAGTCACACACATAGAATATAGGCATGTAGATACACCCGCAGTCACACACACAGAATATAGGCATGCAGATACACCCGCAGTCACACACAGAATATAGGCATGCAGATACACCCACAGTCACACACATAAAATATAGTCATGCAGATACAGCCACAGTCACACACACAGAATATAGGCATGCAGATAAACCCGCTGTCACACACAGAATATAGGCATGCAGATACACCCGCAGTCACACACAGAATATAGGCATGCAGATACACCCGCAGTCACACACACAGAATACAGGCATTCAGATACATACGCAGTCATACACAGAATATAGGCATGCAGATACACCCACAGTCACACACGGAATATAGGCATGCAGATACACACGCAGTCATACACAATATACAGGCATGCAGATACAGGCATCACACACAGAATATAGGCATGCAGGTACACTCGCAGTCACACACACAGAATATAGGCATGCAGATACACCCGCAGTCACACACAGAATATAGGCATGCAGATACACCCGCAGTTACACACACAGAATATAGGCATGCAGATACACCCACAGTCACACACAGAATATAGGCATGCAGATACACCCGCAGTCACACACAGAATATAGACATGCAGATACAGCCGCAGTCACACACACACACAGAATATAGGCATGCAGATACACCCTCAGTCACTCAGAATATAGGCATGCAGACACACCTGCAGTCACACACAGAATATAGGCGTGCAGATACATTCGCAGTCACACACAGAATATAGACATGCAGAAACACCCGCAGTCACACACAGAATATAGGCATGCAGATACAACCGCAGTCACACACACAGAATATAGGAATGCAGATACACCAGCAGTCACACACAGAATATAGGCATGCATATACATCTGCAGTCACACACACAGAATATAGGCATGCAGATACACCCACAGTCACACACAGAATATATGCATGCAGATACACCCGCAGTTACACACAGAATATAGACATGCAGATACAGCCGCAGTCACACACAGAATATAGGCATGCAGATACAGCCGCAGTCATACACAGAATATAGACATGCAGATACACCCGCAGTCACACACAGAATGTAGGCATGCAGATAGACCCGCAGTCACACACAGAATATAGGCATGCAGATACACCCACAGTCATACACAGAATATAGGCATGCAGATACACCCGCAGTCAAACATAGAATACAGGCATGTATTGTAGATACACCCGCAGTCACACACAGAATATAGGCATGCAGATACAGCCGCAGTCACACACAGAATATAGGCATGCAGATACAGCCGCAGTCATACACAGAATATAGGCATGCAGATACACCCGCAGTCACACAGAGAATATAGGCATGCAGATACACCCGCAGTCACACACAGAATATAGGCATGCAGGCATGCAGATACACCCACAGTCATACACAGAATACAGGCATGCAGATACACCCGCAGTCAAACACAGAAAACAGGCATGCAGATACACCCGCAGTCACACACAGAATATAGGCATGCAGATACACGCGCAGTCACACACAGAATATAGGCATGCAGATACACCCGCAGTCATACACAGAATATAGGCATGCAGATACACCCGCAGTCATACACAGAATATAGGCATGCAGATACACCCGCAGTCATACACAGAATACAGGCATGCAGATACACCCGCAGTCATACACAGAATATATGCATGCAGATATACCAGCAGTCACACACAGAATATTTGCATGCAGATACACCCGCAGTCATACACAGAATACAGGCATGCAGATACACCCGCAGTCACACACAGAATGTAGGCATGCAGATACACCCGCAGTCACACACAATATAGGCATGCAGATACACCCGCAGTCATACACAGAATACTGGCATGCAGATACACCCGCAGTCAAACACAGAATATAGGCATGCAGATACACCCGCAGTCATACACAGAATATAGGCATGCAGATACACCCGCAGTCATACACAGAATACAGGCATGCAGATACACCCGCAGCCATACACAGAATATATGCATGCAGATATACCAGCAGTCACACACAGAATATTTGCATGCAGATACACCCGCAGTCATACACAGAGTACAGGCATGCAGATACACCCGCAGTCACACACAGAATACAGGCATGCAGATACACCCGCAGTCACACACAGAATACAGGTATGCAGATACACCCGCAGTCACACAGAATACAGGCATGCAGATACACCAGCAGTCACACAGACAGAATATAGGCATGCAGATACACCCGCAGTCATACACAGAATATAGGCATGCAGATATACCAGCAGTCACACACAGAATACAGGCATGCAGATATACCCGCAGTCACACAGAATACAGGCATGCAGATATACCAGCAGTCACACACAGAATACAGGCATGCAGATTCACCCGCAGTCACACACAGAATACAGGCATGCAGATACACCCGCAGTCACACACAGAATACAGGCATGCAGATACACCCGCAGTCACACAGAATACAGGCATGCAGATACACCCACAGTCACACACAGAATATAGGCATGCAGATACACCCGCAGTCACACACAGAATATAGGCATGCAGATATACCAGCAGTCACACACAGAGTATAGGCATGCAGATATACCCGCAGTCACACAGAATACAGGCAGGCAGATACGCCCGCAGTCACACACAGAATACAGGCATGCTGGATGTCATTTTACTCAGCAGAAGATGCTTGTGTGTCCTATTCACATCACTTTGCAAATCAGACTTATTTGAATGTAAAAAGTCACACAAAAAGACGCTTGGCGCTACAAAGTCATGCCACTGCATGTAGTGACTAGACGGGCTGTGGCGTTTGTGTTGGTTGGTACACACAGAGCCGAGTATCCGGCCTCAGCCATGCTTGTCAGCAAAAAGAGAGTGACTGACTTTGTGGGCTTTCATAAGCATTCTGATTGAGTTGGGGCTAGTCAGGGTGACACCAATGTGATGTCCGCTCAGTGACGGGAGCTGGGTGCGGCACTTTAGCATCAGCTCCTGACACTGTGAGGGAGCCGGCTATGCAAATACGCTGATCCCCGGAGGCACTCCGCACCTCCGGGACCCCCGGGAGAAACTAGAATGGGTTTCGGGCTGCGTGGCCACGCCCCCTTACCACAAGGCCACACCCCTTACTGCGAAGCCATCCCCCTTACCACGAGGACCACCCTTTTTTTTTGGCATGCGGTTTCGCTGTGCGCATTACACTGCCCCCTGCACCGGATGTCACCCAGTGGAGTGATGGCACTGGGGCTAATTAAAATGGTTTACACATAACAACACGATTTTTAGAACAATGATTTCATACATTAAGTTGCAATTTGGGTGCGAGTCTCCTCGCTTTGGTAAACATGATTCTTGATCAATTCGTCATTTGCCTTGGTAGCAATGTTACGGAATTTTGATGATGTTTGTTTCAATGGTGATTTGACGCAATTTTGACATGCGGTGTCCATGTGACTCGACCAATATAAAATTCCAGATTGGCAAAATAGCTCCTCAATCACTGTATTTGGCCAAATCAACCAAACACTATTGTAAGTAAATGTCCCCCTGAGAGGGAATAAGGGCAGCTGATATCTGTCTGCTCATTACATCGATCTATGGGCCTGATTCAGACCCATTTGCTAGGCTGCATTCGCACGTAGCCTGCCGATGTTTGCAATCTGCGCATGTGTACAAGACTCAGTGCGTGTGCGCGAACTAGGCCATGCGACCGGGAAGCGTTCGCACCCTGTACATAGACGCTCCGCAAGCATGAGTGACAGGACGTGCCGTTTGTGGGTGGTGACAGGGGGGGATCGAGGTAACGGGGGTGTGTTGGTGCGAACGTAGTCGTGTCTTTGCATCTGAGGTAGGGAATGGTCTGCCACAAGTGCTGCGTATGGGTCCGATGTCAGGCGATGTTACTGATTTTTCTAATACACTTCCTGGAGATGAAGTATGTTACTAAGGGAAAGTGGGCATCTTGTGTCAGGCTGGTGGGCGTCTAATTTCATACCGCAATCGCACGGCAAGACATAGAGGGCCTGCTAACGTCTTGATAGCGATCGCGGGATTTGCATACTTTGGTTGCTGATGGCTGCGTGTGAACTCATTCTAGGGACTGGGTCTGAATCAGATCCCATGTTCAATATATTTATCAGTGCTATATGCAGAAAAACATCAATGATATGTATGGGGAACATCAGAATAATAGATACAGTATATAGATTTTACAATGTGCGACAAGATGAAGCGCAGAACCTGCCAAACACAGACATCCTTACATTATGCACTAACACCACTGGAACTGCTGTAATCTTATTATGTTTATTATATGGTCACTAACCAGTGTTTTCCTATTTTTCCCATAAGTGCTTCGTCCGGTAACTGGGTTTAAATATTTCTGTTTGGTTTAATGACTGACATTGTGAGCTGAGCAGAGGAGGAATTCCTGTTCTCGTTTCTGCTTTCCTGTGTGCCTGCGTTGTATGGGAATGGCATCTTACTATCTGTGCGCTGTGTGTCTGCGTTGTACGGGAATGGCATCTTACTATCTGTGCGTTGTGTGGCTGCGTTGTATGGCTGCATTGTATGGGAATGGCATCTTACTATCTGTGCTCTGTGTGTCTGTGCTGTACAGGAATGGCATCTTACTATCTGTGCGCTGTATGGCTGCGTTGTATGGCTGCATTGTATGGGAATGGCATCTTACTATCTGTGCTCTGTGTGTCTGTGCTGTACAGGAATGGCATCTTACTATCTGTGCGATGTGTGCCTGCGTTGTACGGGAATGGCATCTTACTATCTGTGCGCTGTGTGTGGCTGTGGTGTATGGGAATGGCATCTTACTATATGTGCGCTGTGTGGCTGCTCTGTACGAGAATGGCATCTTACTATCTGTGCGCTGTGTGTGCGCTGTGCAGGAATGGCATCTTACTATCTGTGCGCTGTGTGTGGCTGCGGTGTACGGGAATGGCATCTTACTATCTGTGCTCTGTGTGTCTGCACTGTATGGGAATGGCATCTTACTATCTGTGCGCTGTGTGGCTGCTCTGTACGAGAATGGCATCTTACTCTCTGTGCGCTGTGTGTGCGCTGTGCAGGAATGGCATCTTACTATCTGTGCGCTGTGCGGCTGCGCTGAACAGGAATGGCATCTTACTATCTGTGCTCTGTGTGGCTGCGGTGTACGGGAATGGCATCTTACTATCTGTGCGCTGTGTGGCTGCAGTGTACGGGAATGGCATCTTACTATCTGTGTTCTGTGTGGCTGCCCTATACAGGAATGGCATATTACTATCTGTGCGCTGTGTGTGGCTGCGGTGTATGGGAATGGCATCTTACTATCTGTGCGCTGTGTGGCTGCTCTGTACGGGAATGGTATCTTACTATCTGTGCTCTGTGTGCCTGCTCTGTACGGGAATGGCATCTTACTATCTGTGCGCTGTGTGGCTGCTCTGTACGAGAATGGCATCTTACTATCTGTGCGCTGTGTGTGCGCTGTGCAGGAATTGCATCTTACTATCTGTGCGCTGTGTGGCTGCGCTGTACGGGAATGACATCTTACTGTCTGTGCGCTATGTGTGGCTACTCTGTATGGGAATGGCATCTTACTAACTAAGCTCTGTGTGGCTGCGTTGTACAGGAATGGCATCTTACTATCTGTGCACTGTGTGGCTGCGCTGTACGGGAATGGCATCTTACTATCTGTGCTCTGTGTGGCTGCGCTGTACAGGAATGGCATCTTACTATCTGTGCTGTGTCTGGCTGCGCTGTACGGGAATGACATCTTACTATCTGTGCCCTGTATGTCTGCGCTGTACGGGAATGGCATCTTAATATCTGTGCTCTGTGTGTGTCTGCCCTGTACGGGAATGGCATCTTACTATCTGTGCGCTGTGTGGCTGCCGAGTACGGGAATGGTATCTTACTATCTGTTCGCGGTGTGTCTGTGCTGTATGGGAATGGCATCTTCCTATATGTGCTCTGTGTGTGCGCTGTATGGGAATGGGATCTTACTATCTGTGCTCTGTGTGGCTGCGCTGTACGGGAATGGCATCTTACAATCTGTGCTCTGTGTGCCTGCGGTGTACGGGAATGGCATCTTACTATCTGTGCGCTGTGCGCCTGCGTTGTACGGGAATGGCATCTTCCTATCTGTGCCCTGTGTGCCTGCCTTGTTTGGGAATGGGATCTTACTATCTGTGCTCTGTGTGCCTGCGTTGTACGGGAATGGCATCTTACTATCTGTGCGCTGTGTGCCTGCATTGTACAGGAATGGCATATTAATATCTGTGCGCTGTGTGTCTGTGCTGTATGGGAATGGCATCTTACTATCTGTGCGCTGTATGGCTGCATTGTATGGCTGCGTTGTATGGGAATGGCATCTTACTATCAGTGCTCTGTGTGTCTGTGCTGTACAGGAATGGCATGTTACTATCTGTGCGATGTGTGCCTGCGTTGTACGGGAATGGCATCTTACTATATGTGCACGTTGTGTGGCTGCGGTGCATGGGAATGGCATCTTAATATCTGTGCGCTGTGTGGCTGCTCTGTACAGGAATGGTATCTTACTATCTGTGCTCTGTGTGTCTGCACTGTATGGGAATGGCATCTTACTATCTGTGCGCTGTGTGGCTGCTCTGTACGAGAATGGCATCTTACTATCTGTGCGCTGTGTGTGCGCTGTGCAGGAATGGCATCTTACTATCTGTGCGCTGTGTGTGGCTGCGGTGTACGGGAATGGCATCTTAATATCTGTGCGCTGTGTGGTTGCTCTGTACGGGAATGGTATCATACTATCTGTGCTCTGTGTGTCTGCTCTGTACGGGAATGGCATCTTACTATCTGTGCGCTGTGTGTCTGCGTTGTACGGGAATGGCATCTTACTATCTGTGCGTTGTGTGGCTGCGTTGTATGGCTGCATTGTATGGGAATGGCATCTTACTATCTGTGCTCTGTGTGTCTGTGCTGTACAGGAATGGCATCTTACTATCTGTGCTCTGTATGGCTGCGTTGTATGGCTGCATTGTATGGGAATGGCATCTTACTATCTGTGCTCTGTGTGTCTGTGCTGTACAGGAATGGCATCTTACTATCTGTGCGATGTGTGCCTGCGTTGTACGGGAATGGCATCTTACTATCTGTGCGCTGTGTGTGGCTGTGGTGTATGGGAATGGCATCTTACTATATGTGCGCTGTGTGGCTGCTCTGTACGAGAATGGCATCTTACTATCTGTGCGCTGTGTGTGCGCTGTGCAGGAATGGCATCTTACTATCTGTGCGCTGTGTGTGGCTGCGGTGTACGGGAATGGCATCTTACTATCTGTGCTCTGTGTGTCTGCACTGTATGGGAATGGCATCTTACTATCTGTGCGCTGTGTGGCTGCTCTGTACGAGAATGGCATCTTACTCTCTGTGCGCTGTGTGTGCGCTGTGCAGGAATGGCATCTTACTATCTGTGCGCTGCGTGGCTGCGCTGAACAGGAATGGCATCTTACTATCTGTGCGCTGTGTGGCTGCGCTGAACAGGAATGGCATCTTACTATCTGTGCTCTGTGTGGCAGCGGTGTATGGGAATGGCATCTTACTATCTGTGCGCTGTGTGGCTGCGGTGTACGGGAATGGCAACTTACTATCTGTGTTCTGTGTGGCTGCCCTATACAGGAATGGCATATTACTATCTGTGCGCTGTGTGTGGCTGCGGTGTATGGGAATGGCATCTTACTATCTGTGCACTGTGTGGCTGCTCTGTACGGGAATGGTATCTTACTATCTGTGCTCTGTGTGTCTGCTCTGTACGGGAATGGCATCTTACTATCTGTGCGCTGTGTGGCTGCTCTGTACGAGAATGGCATCTTACTATCTGTGCGCTGTGTGTGCTCTGTGCAGGAATTGCATCTTACTCTCTGTGCGCTGTGTGGCTGCGCTGTACGGGAATGGCATCTTACTGTCTGTGCGCTGTGTGTGGCTACTCTGTATTGGAGTGGCATCTTACTAACTAAGCTCTGTGTGGCTGCGCTGTACGTGAATGGCATCTTACTATCTGTGCACTGTGTGGCTGCGCTGTACGGGAATGGCATCTTACTATCTGTGCTCTGTGTGGCTGCGCTGTACAGGAATGGCATCTTACTATCTGTGCTCTGTGTGGCTGAGCTGTATGGGAATGACATCTTACTGTCTGTGCCCTGTGTGTCTGTGCTGTACGGGAATGGCATCTTAATATCTGTGCTCTGTGTGTGTCTGCCCTGTACGGGAATGGCATCTTACTATCTGTGCGCTGTGTGGCTGCCGAGTACGGGAATGGTATCTTACTATCTGTTCGCGGTGTGTCTGTGCTGTATGGGAATGGCATCTTCCTATATGTGCTCTGTGTGTGTGCTGTATGGGAATGGCATCTTACTATCTGTGCTCTGTGTGGCTGCGCTGTATGGGAATGGCATCTTACAATCTGTGCTCTGTGTGCCTGCGGTGTACGGGAATGGCATCTTACTATCTGTGCGCTGTGCGCCTGCTTTATACGGGAATGGCATCTTCCTATCTGTGCCCTGTGTGCCTGCCTTGTTTGGGAATGGGATCTTACTATCTGTGCTCTGTGTGCCTGCGTTGTACGGGAATGGCATCTTACTATCTGTGCGCTGTGTGCCTGCATTGTACGGGAAGGGCATATTAATATCTGTGCTCTGTGTGTCTGTGCTGTATGGGAATGGCATCTTACTATCTGTGCGCTGAATGGCTGCATTGTATGGCTGTGTTGTATGGGAATGGCATCTTACTATCTGTGCTCTGTGTGTCTGTGCTGTACAGGAATGGCATGTTACTATCTGTGCGATGTGTGCCTGCGTTGTACGGGAATGGCATCTTACTATCTGTGCACTTTGTGTGGCTGCGGTGTATGGGAATGGCATCTTACTATCTGTGCGCTGTGTGGCTGCTCTGTACAGGAATGGTATCTTACTATCTGTGCACTGAGTGTCTGCACTGTATCGGAATGGCATCTTACTATCAGTGCGCTGTGTGGCTGCTCTGTACGAGAATGGCATCTTACTATCTGTGCGCTGTGTGTGCGCTGTGCAGGAATGGCATCTTACTATCTGTGCGCTGTGTGTGGCTGCGGTGTACGGGAATGGCATCTTACTATCTGTGCGCTGTGTGGTTGCTCTGTACGGGAATGGTATCATACTATCTGTGCTCTGTGTGTCTGCTCTGTATGGGAATGGCATCTTACTATCTGTGCGCTGTGTGGCTGCTCTGTATGAGAATGGCATCTTACTATCTGTGCGCTGTGTTTGCGCTGTGCAGGAATGGCATCTTACTGTGCGCTGTGTGGCTGCGCTGTACGGGAATGGCATCTTACTGTCTGTGCAGTGTGTGTGGCTACTCTGTATGGGAATGGCATCTTACTTACTGTGCTCTGTGTGGCTGCGCTGTACGTGAATGGCATCTTACTATCTGTGCTCTGTGTGGCTGCGGTGTACGGGAATGGCATCTTACTATCTGTGCGCTGTGTGGCTGCAGTGTACGGGAATGGCATCTTACTATCTGTGTTCTGTGTGGCTGCCCAATACGGGAATGTCATTTTACTGTCTGTGCACTGTGTCTGGCTGCGGTGTACGGGAATGGCATCTTACTATTTGTGCGCTGTGTGACTGCTCTGTACGGGAATGGTATCTTACTATCTGTGCACTGTGTGTGGCTACTCTGTATGGGAATGGCATCTTACTAACTGTGCTCTGTGTGGCTGCGCTTTACATGAATGGCATCTTACTATCTGTGCACTGTGTGGCTGTGCTGTACGAGTATGGCATCTTACTATCTGTGCTCTGTGTGGCTGCGCTGTTCAGGAATGGCATCTTACTATCTGTGCTCTGTGTGGCTGCGCTGTACGCGAATGACATCTTACTATCTGTGCCCTGTGTGTCTGCGCTGTACGGGAATGGCATCTTAATATCTGTGCTCTGTGTGTGTCTGCCCTGTACGGGAATGGCATCTTACTATCTGTGCGCTGTGAGGCTGCCGAATACGGGAATGGTATCTTACTATCTGTTCGCTGTGTGTCTGTGCTGTACGGGAATGGCATCTTCCTATATGTACTCTGTGTGTGCGCTGTATGGGAATGGCATCTTACTATCTGTGCTCTGTGTGGCTGCGCTGTACGGGAATGGCATCTTACAATCTGTGCTCTGTGTGCCTGCGGTGTACGGGAATGGCATCTTACTATCTGTGCGCTGTGCGCCTGCGTTGAATGGGAATGGCATCTTACTATCTGTGCCCTGTGTGCCTGCCTTGTTTGGGAATGGGATCTTACTATCTGTGCTCTGTGTGCCTGCGTTGTACGGGAATGGCATCTTACTATCTGTGCGCTGTGTGCCTGCATTGTACGGGAATGGCATATTAATATCTGTGCGCTGTGTGTCTGTGCTGTACGGGAATGGTATCTTACTATCTGTGCGCTGTATGGCTGCATTGTATGGCTGCGTTGTATGGGAATGGCATCTTACTATCTGTGCTCTGTGTGTCTGTGCTGTACAGGAATGGCATCTTACTATCTGTGCGATGTGTGCCTGCGTTGTACGGGAATGGCATCTTACTATCTGTGCGCTTTGTGTGGCTGCGGTGTACGGGAATGGCATCTTACTATCTGTGCGCTGTGTGGCTGCTCTGTACAGGAATGGGATCTTACTATCTGTGCTCTGTGTGTCTGCACTGTATGGGAATGGCATCTTACTATCTGTGCGCTGTGTGGCTGCTCTGTACGAGAATGGCATCTTACTATCTGTGCGCTGTGTGTGCGCTGTGCAGGAATGGCATCTTACTATCTGTGCGCTGTGTGTGGCTGAGGTGTACGGGAATGGCATCTTACTATCTGTGCGCTGTGTGGTTGCTCTGTACGGGAATGGTATCTTACTATCTGTGCTCTGTGTGTCTGCTCTGTACGGGAATGGCATCTTACTATCTGTGCGCTGTGTGGCTGCTCTGTATGAGAATGGCATCTTACTATCTGTGCGCTGTGTGTGCGCTGTGCAGGAATGGCATCTTAATGTACGCTGTGTGGCTGCGCTGTACGGGAATGGCATCTTACTGTCTGTGCAGTGTGTGTGGCTACTCTGTATGGGAATGGCATCTTACTATCTGTGTTCTGTGTGGCTGCCCAATATGGGAATGTCATTTTACTATCTGTGCACTGTGTCTGGCTGCGGTGTACGGGAATGGCATCTTACTATCTGTGCGCTGTGTGACTGCTCTGTACGGGAATGGTATCTTACTATCTGTGCACTGTGTGTGGCTACTCTGTATGGGAATGGCATCTTACTAACTGTGCTCTGTGTGGCTGCGCTGTACATGAATGGCATCTTACTATCTGTGCACTGTGTGGCTGCGCTGTACGAGAATGGCATCTTACTATCTGTGCTCTGTGTGGCTGCGCTGTACAGGAATGGCATCTTACTATCTGTGCTCTGTGTGGCTGCGCTGTACGCGAATGACATCTTACTATCTGTGCCCTGTGTGTCTGCGCTGTACGGGAATGGCATCTTAATATCTGTGCTCTGTGTGTGTCTGCCCTGTATGGGAATGGCATCTTACTATCTGTGTGCTGTGTGGCTGCCGAGTACTGGAATGGTATCTTACTATGTGTTCGCTGTGTGTCTGTGCGGTACGGGAATGGCACCATACTATCTGTGCTCTGTGTGTGCGCTGTATGGGAATGGCATCTTTCTACCTGTGCTCTGTGTGGCTGCGCTATACGGGAATGGCAGCTTACTATCTGTGCTCTGTGTGGCTGTTGTGTATGGGAATGGCATCTTACTATCTGTGCGCTGTGTGGCTGTGGTGTATGTGAATGGTATCTTACTATCTATGCTCTGTGTGTCTACGCTGTATGGGAATGGCATCTTACTATCTCAGCTCTGTGTGCGCTGTACAGGAATGCTATCTTACTATCTATGCTCTGTGTGTCTGTGCTCTACGGGAATGGCATCTTACTATCTGTTCGCTGTGTGGCTGTGCTGTACGAGAATGGCATCTTACTATCTGTGCCCTGTGTGTCTGCGCTGTACGGGAATGGCATCTTAATATCTGTGCTCTGTGTGTGTCTGCCCTGTACGGGAATGGCATCTTACTATCTGTGCGCTGTGTGGCTGCCGAATACGGGAATGGTATCTTACTATCTGTTTGCTGTGTGTCTGTGCTGTACGGGAATGGCATCTTCCTATATGTGCTCTGTGTGTGCGCTGTATGGGAATGGCATCTTACTATCTGTGCTCTGTGTGGCTGCGCTGTACGGGAATGGCATCTTACAATCTGTGCTCTGTGTGCATGCGGTGTACGGGAATGGCATCTTACTATCTGTGCGCTGTGCGCCTGCGTTGAACGGGAATGGCATCTTACTATCTGTGCCCTGTGTGCCTGCCTTGTTTGGGAATGGGATCTTACTATCTGTGCTCTGTGTGCCTGCGTTGTACGGGAATGGCATCTTGCTATCTGTGCGCAGTGTGCCTGCATTGTACGGGAATGGCATATTAATATCTGTGCGCTGTGTGTCTGTGCTGTACGGGAATGGTATCTTACTATCTGTGCGCTGTATGGCTGCATTGTATGGCTGCGTTGTATGGGAATGGCATCTTACTATCTGTGCTCTGTGTGTCTGTGCTGTACAGGAATGGCATCTTACTATCTGTGCGATGTGTGCCTGCGTTGTACGGGAATGGCATCTTACTATCTGTGCGCTTTGTGTGGCTACGGTGTACGGGAATGGCATCTTACTATCTGTGCGCTGTGTGGCTGCTCTGTACAGGAATGGTATCTTACTATCTGTGCTCTGTGTGTCTGCACTGTATGGGAATGGCATCTTACTATCTGTGCGCTGTGTGGCTGCTCTGTACGAGAATGGCATCTTACTATCTGTGCACTGTGTGTGCGCTGTGCAGGAATGGCATCTTACTATCTGTGCGCTGTGTGTGGCTGAGGTGTACGGGAATGGCATCTTACTATCTGTGCGCTGTGTGGTTGCTCTGTACGGGAATGGTATCTTACTATCTGTGCTCTGTGTGTCTGCTCTGTACGGGAATGGCATCTTACTATCTGTGTGCTGTGTGGCTGCTCTGTATGAGAATGGCATCTTACTATCTGTGCACTGTGTGTGCGCTGTGCAGGAATGGCATCTTACTGTACGCTGTGTGGCTGCGCTGTACGGGAATGGCATCTTACTGTCTGTGCAGTGTGTGTGGCTACTCTGTATGGGAATGGCATCTTACTAACTGTGCTCTGTGTGGCTGCGCTGTACGCGAATGGCATCTTACTATCTGTGCACTGTGTGGCTGCGCTGTACGGGAATGGCATCTTACTATCTGTGCTCTGTGTGGCTGCGCTGTACAGGAATGGCATCTTACTATCTGTGCTCTGTGTGGCTGCGGTGTACGGGAATGGCATCTTACTATCTGTGCGCTGTGTGGCTGCGGTGTACGGGAATGGCATCTTACTATCTGTGTTCTGTGTGGCTGCCCAATATGGGAATGTCATTTTACTATCTGTGCACTGTGTCTGGCTGCGGTGTACGGGAATGGCATCTTACTATCTGTGCGCTGTGTGACTGCTCTGTACGGGAATGGTATCTTACTATCTGTGCACTGTGTGTGGCTACTCTGTATGGGAATGGCATCTTACTAACTGTGCTCTGTGTGACTGTGCTGTACATGAATGGCATCTTACTATCTGTGCTCTGTGTGGCTGCGCTGTACAGGAATGGCATCTTACTATCTGTGCTCTGTGTGGCTGCGCTGTACGCGAATGACATCTTACTTTCTGTGCCCTGTGTGTCTGCGCTGTACGGGAATGGCATCCTAATATCTGTGCTCTGTGTGTGCGCTGTATGGGAATGGCATCTTTCTACCTGTGCTCTGTGTGGCTGCGCTATACGGGAATGGCAGCTTACTATCTGTGCTCTGTGTGGCTGTTGTGTATGGGAATGGCATCTTACTATCTGTGCGCTGTGTGGCTGTGGTGTATGTGAATGGTATCTTACTATCTATGCTCTGTGTGTCTACGCTGTATGGGAATGGCATCTTACTATCTCAGCTCTGTGTGCGCTGTACAGGAATGCTATCTTACTATCTATGCTCTGTGTGTCTGTGCTCTACGGGAATGGCATCTTACTATCTGTTCGCTGTGTGGCTGTGCTGTACGAGAATGGCATCTTACTATCTGTGCGCTGTGTGTGCACTGTGCAGGAATGGCATCTTACTATCTGTGGGCTGTGTGGCTGCGCTGTACATGAATGGCATCTTACTATCTGTGCACTGTGTGGCTGCGCTGTACGGGAATGGCATCTTACTATCTGTACTCTGTGTGGCTGCGCTGTACAGAAATGGCATTTTTCTATCTGTGCTCTGTGTGACTGCGTTGTACGGGAATGGCATCTTACTATCTGTGCCCTGTGTGCCTGTGTTGTACGGGAATGGCATCTTAATATCTGTGCTCTGTGTGCCTGCGTTGTATGGGAATGGCATCTTACTATCTGTGCGCTGTGTGGCTGCACTGTACGGGAATGGCATCTTACTATCTGTGCTCTGTGTGCCTGCGTTGTACAGGAATGGCATCTTACTATCTGTGTTCTGTGTGCCTGCGTTGTACTGGAATGGTATCTTACTATCTGTGCGCTGTGTGCCTGCGTTGTACGGGAATGGCATCTTACTATCTGTGCCCTGTGTGCCTGCATTGTACGGGAATGGCATCTTACTATCTGTGCTCTGTGTGCCTGCATTGTACGGGAATGACATCTTACTATCTGTGCGCTGTGTGGCTGCGTTGT
The DNA here is from genome assembly GCA_031769625.1 of Taudactylus pleione. Lineage (NCBI taxonomy): Eukaryota > Metazoa > Chordata > Amphibia > Anura > Myobatrachidae > Taudactylus > Taudactylus pleione. The sequence continues at coordinate 2,835,170 of JAUIMM010000829.1, read as the reverse complement.
TTGGGAATGGCATCTTACTATCTGGGCTCTGTGTGACTGCGCTGTATGGGAATGGCATCTTACAATCTGTGCACTGTGTGCCTGCGTTGTACGGGAATGGCATCTTACTATCTGTGCACTGTGCGCCTGCTTTGTAAGTGAATGGCATCTTCCTATCTGTGCCCTGTGTGCATGCGTTGTACGGGAATGGGATCTTACTATCTCTGCTCTGTGTGTCTGTGCTCTACGGGAATGGCATCTTACTATCTGTTCGCTGTGTGGCTGTGCTGTACGAGAATGGCATCTTACTATCTGTGCGCTGTGTGTGCACTGTGCAGGAATGGCATCTTACTATCTGTGGGCTGTGTGGCTGTGCTGTACGGGAATGGCATCTTACTATCTGTGCTCTGTGTGCCTGCGTTGTACGGGAATGGCATCTTACTATCTGTACGCTGTCTGTCTGCGTTGCACGGGAATGGCAACTTACTATCTGTGCGTTGTGTGGCTGCATTGTACGGGAATGGCATCTTACTATCTGTGCCCTGTGTGCCTGCGTTGTACGGGAATGGCATCTTAATATCTGTGCTCTGTGTGCCTGCGTTGTACGGGAATGGCATCTTACTATCTGTGCGCTGTGTGGCTGCGCTATACAGGAATGGCATCTTACTATCTGTGTTCTGTGTGCCTGCGTGGTACAGGAATGGCATCTTATTATCTGTGTTCTGTGTGCCTGCGTTGTACGGGAATGGTATCTTACTATCTGTGCGCTGTGTGCCTGCTTTGTATGGGAATGGCATCTTACTATCTTTGCTCTGTGTGTCTGTGCTGTACAGGAATGGCATCTTACTATCTGTGTGATGAGGGCCTGCATTGTATGGGAATGGCATCTTACTATCTGTGCGCTGTGTGGCTGCGGTGTACGGGAATGGCATCTTACTATCTGTGTGCTGTGTGTCTGCACTGTGTGGGAATGGCATCTTACTATCTGTGCTCTGTGTGTCTGTGCTGTACGAGAATGGAATCTTACTATCTGTGCTCTGTGTGGCTGCTCTGTACAGGAATGGCATCTTACAATCTGTGTGCTGTGTGTGCGCTGTATGGGAATGGCATCTAACAATCTGTCCTCTGTGTGGCTGCGCTGTACAGGAATGGTACCTTACTATCTGTGCGCTGTGTGGCTGTGCAGTACGAGAATGGTATCTTACTATCTGTGCGCTGTGTGTGCGCTGTGCAGGAATGGCATCTTACTGTCTGTGCGCTGTGTGGCTGCGCTGTACAGGAATGGCATCTTTCTGTCTGTGCACTGTGTGTCTGCGCTATACAGGTATGGCATCTTACTATCTGTGCTCTGTGTGTGGCTACTCTGTATGGGAATGGCATCTTACTAAATGTGCTCTGTGTGGCTGCGCTGTACATGAATGGCATCTTACTATCTGTGCACTGTGTGGCTGCGCTGTACGGGAATGGCATCTTACTATCTGTACTCTGTGTGGCTGCGCTGTACAGAAATGGCATTTTTCTATCTGTGCTCTGTGTGGCTGCGTTGTACGGGAATGGCATCTTACTATCTGTGCCCTGTGTGCCTGCGTTGTACGGGAATGGCATCTTAATATCTGTGCTCTGTGTGCCTGCGTTGTATGGGAATGGCATCTTACTATCTGTGCGCTGTGTGGCTGCGCTGTACGGGAATGGCATCTTACTATCTGTGCTCTGTGTGCCTGCGTTGTACAGGAATGGCATCTTACTATCTGTGTTCTGTGTGCCTGCGTTGTACTGGAATGGTATCTTACTATCTGTGCGCTGTGTGCCTGCGTTGTACGGGAATGGCATCTTACTATCTGTGCCCTGTGTGCCTGCATTGTACGGGAATGGCATCTTACTATCTGTGCTCTGTGTGCCTGCATTGTACGGGAATGACATCTTACTATCTGTGCGCTGTGTGGCTGCGTTGTTTGGGAATTGCATCTTACTATCTGGGCTCTGTGTGACTGCGCTGTATGGGAATGGCATCTTACAATCTGTGCACTGTGTGCCTGCGTTGTACGGGAATGGCATCTTACTATCTGTGCGCTGTGCGCCTGCTTTGTAAGTGAATGGCATCTTCCTATCTGTGCCCTGTGTGCATGCATTGTACAGGAATGGGATCTTACTATCTCTGCTCTGTGTGCCTGCGTTGTACGGGAATGGCATCTTAATATCTGTGCGCTGTGTGCCTGCATTGTACGGGAATGGCATATTAATATCTGTGCGCTGTGTGTCTGTGCTGTACGGGAATGGCATCTTACTATCTGTGCGCTGTATGCCTGCGTTGTATGGTTGTGTTGTATGGGAATGGCATCTTACTATCTGTGCCCTGTGTGTGGCTGAGGTGTACAGGAATGGCATTTTACTATCTGTGCGCTGTGTGGTTGCTCTGTACGGGAATGGTATCTTACTATCTGTGCTCTGTGTGTCTGCTCTGTACGGGAATGGCATCTTACTATATGTGCGCTGTGTGGCTGCTCTGTATGAGAATGGCATCTTACTATCTGTGCGCTGTGTGTGCGCTGTGCAGGAATGGCATCTTACTGTGCGCTGTGTGGCTGCACTGTACGGGAATGGCATCTTACTGTATGTGCGGTGTGTGTGGCTACTCTGTATGGGAATGGCATCTTACTAACTGTGCTCTGTGTGGCTGCGCTGTACGTGAATGGCATCTTACTATCTGTGCGCTGTGTGCCTGCATTGTACGGGAATGGCATCTTACTATCTGTGCGCTGGGTGCCTGCATTGTACGGGAATGGCATATTAATATCTGTGCGCTGTGTGTCTGTGCTGTACGGGAATGGCATCTTACTATCTGTGCACTGTATGGCTGCGTTGTATGGCTGTGTTGTATGGGAATGGCATCTTACTATCTGTGCTCTGTGTGTCTGTGCTGTACAGGAATGGCATCTTACTATCTGTGCGATGAGTGCCTGCGTTGTACGAGAATGGCATCTTACTATCTGTGCGCTGTGTGTGGCTGCGGTGTACGGGAATGGCATATTACTATCTGTGTGCTGTGTGTCTGCACTGTATGGGAATGGCATCTTACTATCTGTGCTCTGTGTGTCTGTGCTGTACGAGAATGGAATCTTACTATCTGTGCTCTGTGTGGCTGCTCTGTACAGGAATGGCATCTTACAATCTGTGTGCTGTGTGTGCGCTGTATGGGAATGGCATCTAACAATCTGTGCTCTGTGTGGCTGCGCTGTACAGGAATGGTATCTTACTATCTGTGCGCTGTGTGGCTGTGCTGTACGAGAATGGTATCTTACTATCTGTGCGTTGTGTGGCTGTGGTGTATGTGAATGGCATCTTACTATCTGTGCTCTGTGTGTCTACGCTGTATGGGAATGGCATCTTACTATCTCAGCTCTGTGTGCGCTGTACAGGAATGCTATCTTACTATCTATGCTCTGTGTGTCTGTGCTCTACAGGAATGGCATCTTACTATCTGTTCGCTGTGTGGCTGTGCTGTACGAGAATGGCTTCTTACTATCTGTGAGCTGTGTGGCTGTGCTGTACGGGAATGGCATCTTACTATCTGTGCTCTGTGTGCCTGCGTTGTACGGGAATGGCATCTTACTATCTGTATGCTGTGTGTCTGCGTTGTACGGGAATGGCATCTTACTCTCTGTGCCCTGTGTGCCTGCGTTGTACGGGAATGGCATCTTAATATCTGTGCTCTGTGTGCCTGCGTTGTACGGGAATGGCATCTTACTATCTGTGCGCTGTGTGGCTGTGCTGTACGGGAATGGCATCTTACTATCTGTGTTCTGTGTGCCTGCGTTGTACAGGAATGGCATCTTACTATCTGTGTTCTGTGTGCCTGCGTTGTACGGGAATGGCATCTTACTATCTGTGCCCTGTGTGCCTGCATTGTACGGGAATGGCATCTTACTATCTGTGCTCTGTGTGCCTGCGTTGTACGGGAATGACATCTTACTATCTGTGCGCTGTGTGGCTGCTTTGTTTGGGAATGGCATCTTACTATCTGGGCTCTGTGTGACTGCGCTGTACGGGAATGGCATCTTACAATCTGTGCACTGTGTGCCTGCGTTGTACGGGAATGGCATCTTACTATCTGTGCGCTGTGCGCCTGCTTTGTAAGTGAATGGCATCTTCATATCTGTGCCCTGTGTGCATGCGTTGTACGGGAATGGGATCTTACTATCTCTGCTCTGTGTGCCTGCGTTGTACAGGAATGGCATCTTACTATCTGTGCGCTGTGTGCCTGCATTGTATGGGAATGGCATATTAATATCTGTGCGCTGTGTGTCTGTGCTGTACGGGAATGGCATCTTACTATCTGTGCGCTGTATGCCTGCGTTGTATGGTTGTTTTGTATGGGAATGGCATCTTACTATCTGTGCTCTGTGTGTCTGTGCTGTACAGGAATGGCATCTTACTATCTGTGTGATGAGTGCCTGCGTTGTACGGGAATGGCATCTTACTATCTGTGCGCTGTGTGTCTGCACTGTATGGGAATGGCATCTTACTATCTGTGCTCTGTGTGTCTGTGCTGTACGAGAATGGAATCTTACTATCTGTGCTCTGTGTGGCTGCTCTGTACAGGAATGGCATCTTACAATCTGTGTGCTGTGTGTGCGCTGTATGGGAATGGCATCTAACAATCTGTGCTCTGTGTGGCTGCGCTGTACAGGTATGGTATCTTACTATCTGTGCGCTGTGTGGATGTGCTGTACGAGAATGGTATCTTACTATCTGTGCGCTGTGTGTGCGCTGTGCAGGAATGGCATCTTACTGTCTGTGCGCTGTGTGGCTGCGCTGTATGGGAATGGCATCTTTCTGTCTGTGCGCTGTGTGTCTGCGCTATACAGGAATGGCATCTTACTATCTGTGCTCTGTGTGTGGCTACTCTGTATGGGAATAGCATCTTACTAACTGTGCTCTGTGTGGCTGCGCTGTACATGAATGGCATCTTACTATCTGTGCACTGTGTGGCTGCGCTGTACGGGAATGGCATCTTACTATCTGTACTCTGTGTGGCTGCGCTGTACAGAAATGGCATCTTTCTATCTGTGCTCTGTGTGGCTGTGCTGTACGGGAATGACATCTTACTATGTGCCCTGTGTGTCTGCGTTGTACGGGAATGGCATCTTACTATCTGTACGCTGTGTGTCTGCGTTGTACGGGAATGGCATCTTACTATCTGTGCCCTGTGTGCCTGCGTTGTACGGGAATGGCATCTTAATATCTGTGCTCTGTGTGCCTGCGTTGTACGGGAATGGCATCTTACTATCTGTGCGCTGTGTGGCTGTGCTGTACGGGAATGGCATCCTACTATCTGTGTTCTGTGTGCCTGCGTTGTACAGGAATGGCATCTTACTATCTGTGTTCTGTGTGCCTGCGTTGTACGAGAATGGGATCTTACTATCTGTGCGCTGTGTGCCGGCGTTGTACGGGAATGGCATCTTACTATCTGTGCCCTGTGTGCCTGCATTGTACGGGAATAGCATCTTACTATCTGTGCTCTGTGTGCCTGCGTTGTACGGGAATGACATCTTACTATCTGTGCGCTGTGTGGCTGCGTTGTTTGGGAATGGCATCTTACTATCTGGGCTCTGTGTGACTGCGCTGTACGGGAATGGCATCTTACAATCTGTGCACTGTGTGCCTGCGATGTACGGGAATGGCATCTTACTATCTGTGCGCTGTGCGCCTGCTTTGTAAGTGAATGGCATCTTCCTATCTGTGCCCTGTGTGCATGCGTTGTACGGGAATGGGATCTTACTATCTCTGCTCTGTGTGCCTGCGTTGTACGGGAATGGCATCTTACTATCTGTGCGCTGTGTGCCTGCATTGTACGGGAATGGCATATTAATATCTGTGCGCTGTGTGTCTGTGCTGTACGGGAATGGCATCTTACTATCTGTGCGCTGTATGCCTGCGTTGTATGGTTGTTTTGTATGGGAATGGCATCTTACTATCTGTGCTCTGTGTGTCTGTGCTGTACAGGAATGGCATCTTACTATCTGTGCGAAGAGTGCCTGCGTTGTACGGGAATGGCATCTTACTATCTGTGCGCTGTGTGTGGCTGCGGTGTACGGGAATGGCATCTTACTATCTGTGCGCTGTGTGTCTGCACAGTATGGGAATGGCATCTTACTATCTGTGCTCTGTGTGTCTGTGCTGTACGAGAATGGAATCTTACTATCTGTGCTCTGTGTGGCTGCTCTGTACAGGAATGGCATCTTACAATCTGTGTGCTGTGTGTGCGCTGTATGGGAATGGCATCTAACAATCTGTGCTCTGTGTGGCTGCGCTGTACAGGTATGGTATCTTACTATCTGTGCGCTGTGTGGATGTGCTGTACGAGAATAGTATCTTACTATCTGTGCGCTGTGTGTGCGCTGTGCAGGAATGGCATCTTACTGTCTGTGCGCTGTGTGGCTGCGCTGTACGGGAATGGCATCTTTCTCTCTGTGCGCTGTGTGTCTGCGCTATACAGGAATGGCATCTTACTATCTGTGCTCTGTGTGTGGCTACTCTGTATGGGAATAGCATCTTACTAACTGTGCTCTGTGTGGCTGCGCTGTACATGAATGGCATCTTACTATCTGTACTCTGTGTGGCTGCGCTGTACAGAAATGGCATCTTTCTATCTGTGCTCTGTGTGGCTGCGCTGTACGGGAATGACATCTTACTATGTGCCCTGTGTGTCTGCGCTGTACGGGAATGGCATCTTAATATTTGTGCTCTGTGTGTGTCTGCCCTGTACGGGAATGGCATCTTACTATCTGTGCGCTGTGTGGTTGCCGAGTACGGAATGGCATCTTACTATCTGTTCGCTGTGTGTCTGTGCTGTACTGGAATGGCATCTTACTATCTGTGCTCTGTGTGTGCGCTGTACGGGAATGGCATCTTACTATCTGTGCTCTGTGTGGCTGCGCTATACGGGAATGGCAGCTTACTATCTGTGCTCTGTGTCGCTGTTGTGTACGGGAATGGCATCTTACTATCTGTGCGCTGTGTGTGGCTGTGGTGTATGGGAATGGCATCTTACTATCTGTGCACTGTGTGTCTGCGGTGTGCGGGAATGGCTTCTTACTATCAGTACTCTGTGTGTCTACGATGTATGGGAATGGCATCTTACTATCTCAGCTCTGTGTGTGCTGTACAGGAATGCTATCTTACTATCTGTGCTCTGTGTGTGGCTACGCTGTACAGGAATGGCATCTTACTATCTGTGCTCTGTGTGGCTGCGCTGTATGGGAATGGAATCTTACTATCTGTGAGCTGTGTGGTTGCGCTGTATGGGAATGGTATCTTACTATCTGTGCTCGCACTGTGTGGCTGCGCTGTATGGGAATGGTATCTTACTATCTGTGCTCTGTGTGGCTGCGCTGTACGTGAATGGCATCTTCCTATCTGTGCGCTGTGTATCTGCGCTGTACGGGAATGGCATCTAACTATCTGTGCTCTTTGTGGCTGCTGTGTACGGCAATGTCATATTACGATCTGTGCTCTGTGTATGCATTGTATGGGAATGGCATCTTACTATCTGTGCTCTGTGTGTGTCTGAGCAGTACGGGAATGGCATCTTACTATCTGCGCTCTGTGTGTGTCTGCGCAGTATGGGAATGGCATCTTACTATCTGTGCTCTGTGTGCCTGCATTGTACGGGAATGGCATATTAATATCTGTGCGCTGTGTGTCTGTGCTGTACGGGAATGGCATCTTACTATCTGTGCGCTATATGCCTGCGTTGTATGGCTGTGTTGTATGGGAATGGCATCTTACTATCTGTGCTCTGTGTGTCTGTGCTGTACAGGAATGGCATCTTACTATCTGTGCGATGAGTGCCTGCGTTGTACGGGAATGGCATCTTACTATCTGTGCGCTGTGTGTGGCTGCGGTGTATGGGAATGGCATCTTACTATCTGTGCTCTGTGTGTCTGTGCTGTACGAGAATGGAATCTTACTATCTGTGCTCTGTGTGGCTGCTCTGTACAGGAATGGCATCTTACAATCTGTGTGCTGTGTGTGCACTGTATGGGAATGGCATCTAACAATCTGTGCTCTGTGTGGCTGCGCTGTACAGGTATGGTATCTTACTATCTGTGCGCTGTGTGGATGTGCTGTATGAGAATGGTATCTTACTATCTGTGCGCTGTGTGTGCGCTGTGCAGGAATGGCATCTTTCTGTCTGTGCGCTGTGTGTCTGCGCTATACAGGAATGGCATCTTACTATCTGTGCTCTGTGTGTGGCTACTCTGTATGGGAATGGCATCTTACTAACTGTGCTCTGTGTTGCTGCGCTGTACATGAATGGCATCTTACTATCTGTGCACTGTGTGGCTGCGCTGTACGGGAATGGCATCTTACTATCTGTAATCTGTGTGGCTGCGCTGTACAGAAATGGCATCTTTCTATCTGTGCTCTGTGTGGCTGCGCTGTACGGGAATGACATCTTACTATCTGTGCCCTGTGTGTCTGCGCTCCACGGGAATGGCATCTTAATATTTGTGCTCTGTGTGTGTCTGCCCTGTATGGGAATGGCATCTTACTATCTGTGTGCTGTGTGGCTGCCGAGTACTGGAATGGTATCTTACTATGTGTTCGCTGTGTGTCTGTGCGGTACGGGAATGGCATCTTACTATCTGTGCTCTGTGTATGCGCTGTATGGGAATGGCATCTTACTACCTGTGCTCTGTGTGGCTGCGCTATACGGGAATTTCATCTTACTATCTGTGCTCTGTGTGGCTGTTGTGTACGGGAATGGCATCTTACTATCTGTGCGCTGTGTGGCTGTGGTGTATGTGAATGGCATCTTACTATCTGTGCTCTGTGTGTCTACACTGTATGGGAATGGCATCTTACTATCTCAGCTCTGTGTGCGCTGTACAGGAAAGCTATCTTACTATCTGTGCTCTGTGTGTGGCTACGCTGTACAGGAATGGCATCTTACTATCTGTGCTCTGTGTGTCTGCACTGTATGGGAATGGCATCTTACTATCTGTGCGCTGTGTGGCTGCTCTGTACAAGAATGGCATCTTACTATCTGTGCGCTGTGTGTGCGCTGTGCAGGAATGGCATCTTACTATCTGTGCGTGGTGTGGCTGCAGTGTACGGGAATGGCATCTTACTATCTGTGCGCTGTGTGGTTGCTCTGTACGGGAATGGTATCTTACTATCTGTGCTCTGTGTGTCTGCTCTGTACGGGAATGGCATCTTACTATCTGTGCGCTGTGTGGCTGCTCTGTCTGAGAATGGCATCTTACTATCTGTGCGCTGTGTATGCGCTGTGCAGGAATGGCATCTTTCTGTGCGCTGTGTCTGTGCTCTACGGGAATGGCATCTTACTATCTGTTCGCTGTGTGACTGTGCTGTACGGGAAAGGCATCTTACTATCTGTGCTCTGTGTGCCTGCGTTGTACGGGAATGGCATCTTACTATCTGTACGCTGTCTGTCTGCGTTGTACGGGAATGGCATCTTACTATCAGTGCGTTGTTTGGCTGCGTTGTACGGGAATGGCATCTTACTATCTGTGCCCTGTGTGCCTGCGTTGTATGGGAATGGCATCTTAATATCTGTGCTCTGTGTGCCTGCATTGTACGGGAATGGCATCTTACTATCTGTGCACTGTGTGGCTGCGCTGTACGGGAATGGCATCTTACTATCTGTGTTCTGTGTGCCTGCGTTGTACAGGAATGGCATCTTACTATCTGTGTTCTGTGTGCCTGCATTTTACGGGAATGGTATCTTACTATCTCTGCGCTGTGTGCCTGCGTTGTACGGGAATGGCATCTTACTATCTGTGCCCTGTGTGCCTGCATTGTACGGGAATGGCATCTTACAATCTGTGCTTTGTGTGCCTGCGTTGTACGGGAATGACATCTTACTATCTGTGCACTGTGTGGCTGCGTTGTATGGGAATGGCATCTTACTATCTGTGCTCTGTGTGGCTGCACTGTACGGGAATGGCATCTTACAAACTTTGCTCTGTGTGCCTGCGTTGTACGGGAATGGCATCTTACTATCTGTGCGCTGTGCGCCTGCTTTGTAAGTGAATGGCATCTTCCTATCTGTGCCCTGTGTGCATGCGTTGTACGGGAATGGCATCTTACTATCTGTGCGCTGTATGGCTGCGTTGTATGGCTGTGTTATATGGGAATGGCATCTTACTATCTGTGCACTGTGTGTCTGTGCTGTACAGGAATGGCATCTTACTATCTGTGCGATGAGTGCCTGTGTTGTCCTGGAATGGCATCTTACTATCTGTGCGCTGTGTGGCTGCGGTGTACGCGAATGGCATCTTACTATCTGTGTGCTGTGTGTCTGCACTGTATGGGAATGGCATCTTACTATCTGTGCTCTGTGTGTCTGTGCTGTACGAGAATGGCATCTTACTATCTGTGCTCTGTGTGTCTGCTCTGTACGGGAATGGCATCTTACTATCTGTGCGCTGTGTGGCTGCTCTGTATGAGATTGGAATCTTACAATCTGTGCGCTGTGTGTGCGCTGTGCAGGAAAGGCATCTTACTGTGCACTGTGTGGCTGCGCTGTACGGGAATGGCATCTTACTGTCTGTGTGGTGTGTGTGGCTACTCTGTATGGGAATGACATCTTACTAACTGTGCTCTGTGTGCCTGCATTGTACGGGAATGGCATCTTACTATCTGTGCTCTGTGTGTGTCTGCGCAGTACGGGAATGGCATCTTACTATCTGTGCTCTGTGTGCCTGCATTGTACGGGAATGGCATATTAATATTTGTGCGCTGTATGCCTGCGTTGTATGGCTGTGTTGTATGGGAATGGCATCTTACTATCTGTGCTCTGTGTGTCTGTGCTGTACAGGAATGGCATCTTACTATCTGTGCGATGAGTGCCTGCGTTGTACGGGAATGGCATCTTACTATCTGTGCGCTGTGTGTGGCTGCGGTGTACGGGAATGGCATCTTACTATCTGTGCGCTGTGTGTCTGCACTGTATGGGAATGGCATCTTACTATCTGTGCTCTATGTGTCTGTGCTGTACGAGAATGGAATCTTACTATCTGTGCTCTGTGTGGCTGCTCTGTACAGGAATGGCATCTTACAATCTGTGTGCTGTGTGTGCGCTGTATGGGAATGGCATCTAACAATCTGTGCTCTGTGTGGCTGCGCTGTACAGGTATGGTATCTTACTATCTGTGCGCTGTGTGGATGTGCTGTACGAGAATGGAATCTTACTATCTGTGCGCTGTGTGTTCGCTGTGCAGGAATGGCATCTTACTGTCTGTGCGCTGTGTGGCTGCGCTGTACGGGAATGGCATCTTTCTGTCTGTGCGCTGTGTGTCTGCGCTATACAGGAATGGCATGTTACTATCTGTGCTCTGTGTGTGGCTACTCTGTATGGGAATGGCATCTTACTAACTGTGCTCTGTGTGGCTGCGCTGTACATGAATGGCATCTTACTATCTGTGCACTGTGTGGCTGCGCTGTACGGGAATGGCATCTTACTATCTGTACTCTGTGTGGCTGCGCTGTACAGAAATGGCATCTTTCTATCTGTGCTCTGTGTGGCTGCGCTGTACGGGAATGACATCTTAATATTTGTGCTCTGTGTGTGTCTGCCCTGTACGGGAATGGCATCTTACTATCTGTGCGCTGTGTGTTTGCCGAGTACGGAATGGCATCTTACTATCTGTTCGCTTTGTGTCTGTGCTGTACTGGAATGGCATCTTACTATCTGTGCTCTGTGTGTGCGCTGTACGGGAATGGCATCTTACTATCTGTGCTCTGTGTGGCTGCGCTATACGGGAATGGCAGCTTACTATCTGTGCTCTGTGTCGCTGTTGTGTACGGGAATGGCATCTTACTATCTGTGCGCTGTGTGTGGCTGTGGTGTATGGGAATGGCATCTTACTATCTGTGCACTGTGTGTCTGCGGTGTGCGGGAATGGCATCTTACTATCAGTACTCTGTGTGTCTACGCTGTATGGGAATGGCATCTTACTATCTCAGCTCTGTGTGCGCTGTACAGGAATGCTATCTTACTATCTGTGCTCTGTGTGTGGCTACGCTGTACAGGAATGGCATCTTACTATCTGTGCTCTGTGTGGCTGCGCTGTATGGGAATGGAATCTTACTATCTGTGAGCTGTGTGGTTGCGCTGTACGGGAATGGTATCTTCCTATCTGTGCTCGCACTGTGTGGCTGCGCTGTATGGGAATGGTATCTTACTATCTGTGCTCTGTATGGCTGCGGTGTATGGGAATGGCATCTTACTATCTGCGCTCTGTGTGGCTGCGCTGTACGTGAATGGCATCTTACTATCTGTGCGCTGTGTATCTGCGCTGTACGGGAATGGCATCTAACTATCTGTGCTCTTTGTGGCTGCTGTGTACGGCAATGTCATCTTACGATCTGTGTTCTGTGTATGCATTGTATGGGAATGGCATCTTACTATCTGTGCTCTGTGTGTGTCTGCGCAGTACGGGAATGGCATCTTACTATCTGCGCTCTGTGTGTGTCTGCGCAGTACGGGAATGGCATCTTACTATCTGTGCTCTGTGTGGCTGCGCTGTACGGGAATGGTATCTTACTATCTGTGCCCTGTGTGTGTCTGCGCTGTACAGGAATGGCATCTTACTATCTGTGCTCTGTGTGTCTGCGCTGTACGGGAATTGCATCTTACATTCTGTGCTCTTCGTGGCTGCCCTATACGGGAATGGCATCTTACTATCTGTGCGCTGTGTGTGGCTGCGGTGTACGGGAATGGTATCTTACTATCTGTGCGCTCTGTGTGGCTGCCCTATACGGGAATGGCATCTTACTATCTGTGCGCTGTGTGTGGCTGCGGTGTACGGGAATGATATCTTACTATCTGTGCGCTCTGTGTGGCTGCGGTGTACGGGAATGGCATCTTACTATCTGTGTGCTGTGTGGCTGCTGTGTACGGGAATGGCATCTTACTATCTGTGCTCTGTGTGGCTGCTGTGTACGGGAATGGCATCTTACTATCTGTGCGCTGTGTGTGACTGCAGTGTACGGGAATGGCATCTTACTATCTATGCGCTGTGTGTGGCTGCGGTGTACGGGAATGGCATCTTACTATCTGTGTGCTGTGTGGCTGCTGTGTACAGGAATGGCATCTTACTATCTGTGCCCTGTGTGGCTGCTGTGTACAGGAATGGCATCTTACTATCTTTGCGCTGTGTGGCTGCGGTGTACGGAAATGGCATCTTACTATCTGTGCTCTGTGTGGCTGCCCTATAAGGGAATGGCATCTTACTATCTGTGCGCTGTGTGTGGCTGCGGTGTACGGGAATGGCATCTTACTATCTGTGCGCTGTGTGTGGCTGCGGTGTACGGGAATGGCATCTTACTATCTGTGTGCTGTGTGGCTGCTGTGTACAGGAATGGCATCTTACTATCTGTGCCCTGTGTGGCTGCTGTGTACAGGAATGGCATCTTACTATCTGTATGCTGTGTGGCTGCGGTGTACGGGAATGGCATCTTAGTATCTGTGCTCTGTGTGGCTGCCCTATATGGGAATGGCATCTTACTATCTGTGCGCTGTGTGTGGCTGCGGTGTACGGGAATGGCATCTTACTATCTGTGCGTTGTGTGGCTGCTGTGTACAGGAATGGCATCTTACTATGTGTGCTCTGTGTTGCTGCGGTGTACGGGAATGGCATCTTACTATCTGTGCGCTGTGTGTGGCTGCGGTGTACGGGAATGGCATCTTACTATCTGTGTGCTGTGTGGCTGCTGTGTACAGGAATGGCATCTTACTATCTGTTCCCTGTGTGGCTGCTGTGTACAGGAATGGCATTTTACTATCTGTGCGCTGTGTGGCTGCGGTGTACGGGAATGGCATCTTACTATCTGTGCTCTTTGTGGCTGCCCTATACGGGAATGGCATCTTACTATCTGTGCGCTGTGTGTGGCTGCGGTGTACGGGAATGGCATCTTACTATATGTGCGCTGTGTGTGACTGCGGTGTACTGGAATGGCATCTTACTATCTGTGCGCTGTGTGGCTGCTGTGTACTGGAATGGCATCTTACTATGTGTGCTCTGTGTTGCTGCGGTGTACGGGAATGGCATCTTACTATCTGTGCACTGTGTGGCTGCGGTGTACGTGAATGGCATCTTACTATCTGTGCTCTGTGTGGCTGCGGTGTACGGGAATGGCATCTTACTATCTGTGCGCTGTGTGGCTGCGGTGTACGGGAATGGCATCTTACTATCTGTGCGCTGTGTGGCTGCGGTGTACGTGAATGGCATCTTACTATCTGTGCTCTGTGTGGCTGCGGTGTACGGGAATGGCATCTTACTATCTGTGCGCTGTGTGGCTGCGGTGTACGGGAATGGCATCTTACTATCTGTGCGCTGTGTGGCTGTGGTGTACGTGAATGGCATCTTACTATCTGTGCTCTGTGTGGCTGCGGTGTACGGGAATGGCATCTTACTATCTGTGCGCTGTGTGGCTGCGGTGTACGGGAATGGCATCTTACTATCTGTGCGCTGTGTGGCTGCAGTGTACGGGAATGGCATCTTACTATCTGTGCTCTGTGTGGCTGCGGTGTACGGGAATGGCATCTTACTATCTGTGCGCTGTGTGGCTGCGGTGTACGGGAATGGCATCTTACTATCTGTGCGCTGTGTGGCTGCTGGCATATAGGTGGTCGGGAGAGAACCTGGGTGTATGGACTACTTCCTAAGGAAGCAGTAGATCTAGTAGCAGCCACAGTGTATCAAATCTTCTAAACAGGACAGGTGAAGAAGGTGCCCATAGCAGCCAATCAGCTTGAAGCTATAATTTAAGTTTTTATAATGTACTAGATCAGTGATGGCTAACCAATCAGAGGCCAAGAGCCAAAAAGTACCTTTAGCTAAGATAAAGAGACTAAGGAAGCGCGCGCCTTTGGTATGACATTTGCAGGAGCATGACCTATTGTGCCCCATATGCAGTACCCCCTGTATTTGTGCCCTATATGCAGCGCCCCCTGTATTTGGCCCCCTTATGCAGTGCCCCCTGTATTTGTGCCCTGTATGCAGTGCCCCCTGTATTTGTGCCCCTTATGCAGTGCCCCCTGTATTTGTGCCCCATATGCAGCGCCCCCTGTATTTGTGCCCCTTATCTAGTGCCCCCTGTATTTGTGCCCCTTATGCAGTGCCCCCTGTATTTGTGCCCCTTATGCAGTGCCCCCTGTATTTGTCCCCCTTATACAGTGCCCCCTGTATTTGTGCCCTTTATGTAGTATACCTGTAGTTTTGCCCCTTATACAGTGCCCCTGTATTTGTGCCCCTTATGCAGTGCCCCCTGTATTTGTGCCCCTTATAAAGTGCCCCCTGTATTTGTGCCCCTTATGCAGTGCCCCCTGTATTTGTGCCCCTTATGCAGTGCCCCCTGTATTTGTCCCCCTTATACAGTGCCCCCTGTATTTGTGCCCCTTATGTAGTATACCTGTAGTTTTGCCCCTTATACAGTGCCCCTTATGCAGTGCCCCCTGTATTTGTGCCCCTTATGCAGTGCCCCCTGTATTTGTGCCCATTATCCAGTGCCCCCTGTATTTGTGCCCCTTATGCATTGCCCCCTGTATCTGTGCCCCTTATACAGTTCCCCCTGTATCGTGATGTCAGTGGTGAGATTCCGGCTCTTTTAGAGCCAAAAGCTCACTGGGGCTTGCGGAAGACGAGACCCTATCACAAGGGTCTCGTCGCAAGCCCTGATGGTCTTGACCATCGCAACCATCAACCTGGCCAGTCGCTAAAGCTCTGGGTGGTCACCCACAGCTTAGCGAGCAGCCAGGAGGCTGGCTCTTTACAGAGAAGTGGCCGCCCTCATTCAGAGCGAGCGCTCGCATTTTGCGAGCGGCTCTGAATGAGGTCCAAAGTGTGACTCCTGGGTTTTTAAAACTGAATTCCCTCTTATTTTAAAGGACCACTGAGCCCCGAGATGGTTACTTTTCTCTCATCACCTCCACTCCTTGTCACACGACAATTAATCCTGTCCCTGGTTCTGCAGAGAAGCATTGCTGGAGAATCAATTTAACCAAACAGGGGCTCATATTCATCCCATCAGCCAGGAGAGAACTCACACACTAACAGCCAGTGATGTACAGTATCTATAATGGGTGCGCCCACTGAAAATATACTGTACTTACCTTGTGGGTACCGTTGTAGAAATCACAGGGAAAATGGCACCTATGAGAGATCTGCCAGTGTGTCCCCCGTGTAAATGCTCCTAGTCCTGGCTGTGCCATCTTTCCGCCAATTTATTTAGAAAGATGGTGCAGACACAGCAGATAACAAAGACTCTCCTATCTGCTGCTTAGTGCGGGGCCGAAACTAGGGTTTTTGTCACCCGGGGCAAGACAGTAATTTGGTGCCCCCCCTCATTATTCCCCCATAGTAATGCCACATGCAGCAGTGCCCCCATAGTAAAGTCCCCTTCAGCAGTGCACCTATAGTAATGCCTCCTGAGGTAATGCCCATGTAGTAATGCCCCTGCAGTGCCCATAATGTAATGCCCCCATAGTAATGCCCCTGAAGTACCCATATAGTAATGCCCCTTTAGTGCCCATATAATAATGCCCCTGTAGTGCCCATATAGTAATATCCCTAGTAATGCCCCTGTAGTGCCCATATAGTAATACCCCTAGTAATGCCCCTGTAGTGCCCATATGGTAATACCCCTGCAGTGCCCATATAGTAATGTCCCTGTAGTGCCGCTTCCAAAAAAAACAATACTTACCTTAAACCCCGCTCCTGCGTCCACCGCTGTCCGGTCCGCCCGGCTGCTCCTCGGAACTACGGGAGGGAGAGACGTCATGCCCGGGCCGCGGGGAGAGCCATAAGCTGGAGTTCAGGAGAGAACTCCAGCCTCCGGCTACAACGGCGCTGCAGGGAAGGAGCCGGGTGCCCGCTGGTAATAACATCTCAGCGGGCGTCGCGCTTGGAGCCTCCCTGCGGCGCCGGGCTGGAGGACACTGGCACCAAGGGCAGCGGCGCACCCGGTGTATGTGCACTTCAAGCCCGCATTCCTGAGGTGGGGGCTGGGTTAGGAGTAAATAACAGGCAGGAGAGAGTACCCCTGGTCACTGGGTGCAATTTAAAAACCAAGGTATTTGCCCACACATTGCAGATTACTGAAAGGCGTCTGCAGATGTCCTGGTAACTATTCCGTGTGATCCCCATGCAGGCAAAAAGGGGTATCATCACATAAGGGCTCCTCACACATCCCCCCCCCCCCCCCAAATATTTTAACACACTTACCTAGGGGCATATTTATTGATCAATATATATCCCTGGAAAACTTCATGCAAAGCATTCTGGCACTTGACCCTGTCCGATAACGCCATCTTCAGCATAAGCTATCCCTCTGCTTCCGTCTCTATGCTGGGACGGGCTCTTATCAGTCTCCGTCTTCCGGCGAGAGGATATTGCTAAATTTTAAATATTAATTTTCATGTTGCAAATTTAGACTAACAAAGTTTATCACATTTGGATTAAAAATGTGGATTGTGATAAAATTGGTCCCATATGATCCCAAAGAATGATTGCAAATTATTTCACAATTGAAATGAGCGTCCTACCAGATGGTGGTCAGTGAGCAAAAGTAGGTGCACATTAGAACCTGTTGCGCTGTCTGTTAGCGGAAGGCTCTATGCTTATTGCTCCATAGGGTAAACACAGGGTGACAGGGTGCATGGGACTAATGGTCTTCGGAAATTAAGTAAATTCTTTTAATTACTCAAGTCCGCAAAAAAGTTGCCTTTCTGCTCCACCTAGAGCCCCGTTGTTAGTGTTATCCAGTGAACGTCTTTGTGCGTGTAGTATGAAACAGAGCAAGGAATGAGTACGGGCAATTTTGGCAGCTCATCACATGACTTTTGTACTATTATAAATTCACCAAGATCAAGAAAGTAGATTATTTTAGGCCAAATGAATAACGTACAGTTCTCTGTGCCATAATAACATAATATATATATATATATATATAATGAATACATAATGATATAAACACCCTAAATGTCGCTATTTAGCGTTATAAGTCGCACAAGAAATAATTGCTTTCCAGACTTTGATTGTGGTTCCAAAGCACAAAAAGATATTATTCCAAAAAGCAGATAGTTACACGCTGTGATCTAAATACAATTAGCGCAAATAAATTATACAATCACTTGGTACAGTCGATACATATACATGCGCTCTGGATCCAGATTTCCCGGCATTAACTATGAAACCTCCATCAACAGAAAAGAAAGATGACTAACTACCAGATTCAGGGAGCTTGCATATAAACCCTTACAGAGATAGGCAATACAATAGAACAAGTTGGCATAATCCCATTGGTTCTTCCTCCTGGTTCTTCTGTTACGATGCAATTCATAGGTCAGTTTGTATTGTAATAGTTCAGCCTCCAACAGCTTCTTTCTGTCTGTTTTCCCACCGAAGAACAAGTCTAAACTGGCTAATTACATTACATTTACAGAGAACATTTCAATGCCTACAATAAAAGAGAACTAGGGCATTTCTACGGGGCATAACTAGGGCACTACTACAGTATGGGGTATAAAATGAACAACCACGGTGGAGAGAGGTGTTTCTCTAGAAGCGTTGGGAAGAGGATCCCTACAAAATGTCTGGTATACACATGTCTGTGCATTTTACTACCCAATGCAAATATTTACAGCAACAATGCTTTGTCTTTATTTGACTTCTAGTCATCTAAGTTCCTGATTCAGAGCCGCTCGTAAGCGGCCGCTCGTTCGTTCCGAGTGATGTTAGCCCAACTGCGCATGCTTACGGATCGTTATACGCATGCGCTAACCAGTCAGTGCGGCCGAAATTCATGTGCTCGCAAAATAGCGAGTGCCTGCTATTTTGAGTGACAGGAGGAGGCGTATGTGGGTGGTAACGGGGGAAGGTGCTTGAAAATGGGGAGTGGAAATCAGAACGCAGGCGTGCTTAAAGGTCAAAACGGGCGTTTTATGGGTGTGCATATTTAAAACAGCAGCGTCATTGACCACATCACTGGGTTATTTTATAGTCAGAACTGCTCGCAAAATTGTGGTAGCAAACACCAACCACAAGAATAGCGAGCAGTTCATACGCTGGTCGATGTACTCGATTAATCTAATAAATAGCGGACATGACGTAGGATGCGAGCGGCCAGGGGGCGTATTTTTCCAAAAAACGAACGCAAGTTTTGTTCGCTCGTTCAGACATAGAGGCGTGAATAGACCGCAAACAGCGAACGGTTCATTTGAATAGCCACCCCTAGTTTTAGAACGAACGACCGCAAATAGCGAGTGGCTCTGAATGAGGGCCTAAGTCTTCACGTGTAACTAACAAACAAGGCAATCAGTCACAATAATTCGTGTTGATTGGTCCGTGCACAGATTAAACCACAATTTTCTGGTGACCGTAAATATTGGCAAGGAGCAGAGCAGCCCTAATTAACAACAGGATCTGTGCTGAGCTCCTGGTACCCATCCAAACACACAAACGAGGAGGAACTCAGTGATTTAATAGTCAGTTCTTGGGTTCGTTTGGTGTGAGGGGTTAATGCACTTTGAATACAGTACATCTCATACATTTATAGATTATCATTTGTTGAATGTTTTTATACGATGAAGCGAGAGATTGAAGCAGATGTTGCATTCCTTACCATAAAAGACCGATCACTAGTGTTTAGCAATTGACGGAGACACCTGAGACTGGTAACAGCATAGTTGCTGAGTACTGTGCCATGAAGAGTGTTGTCAAGAAATAGTTTTGCTGGATGTTAATGAAATCTGACACTGGGCGGACATTCCCATATACTGGGTGCTCAACATGTGGGGCTCAAGGCTAATATATGGCAAATATGGCAAAAGCAGCTTTTATCTGATAATGTGTGTGATACCAGGGGATGCCATTGTCACACTTCTGATGCTGGATGATTAGATCTGCGGTATACTATAACTAGAGATGTGTGCCAGACCATTTTTGCTGGTTGTGGTTCTAATTCATCAGTCGGTTTTGGTTTTGCCAAACCGCCGTGACTGGTTTTGGTTTTATATTTTTTTCCAAAAATTTACAAAAAAAACAAAAATCCCATAATTTGAGCCTTTTTTTGTTCCCAAAGTGTTATTAACATCAATAACATTCATTTCCACTTCCAGTCAATTTTGACCACCTCACAGCTCAGAATATTGTCTTCATCCAGTTTAAAAGGTTGCACGGAGCTAGCTGGCTGACTAAGCTAAACAACAGCAGTGGGCAGCACAAACATGTGGCAGTTCAACTTCCGACATGGCACATCTAGGAAACAGAGTGGCACTGCAGTGGGAGACAGGATGGCAGTTTAATAAACTGTAGAACCCCATAGAGAAACTAAGAATTTTTTAATTAATCAAGAGGCCTGAGGGAGATGGAGTATGTATGAAGTTGAAGACAGGGAAAGGAAGGAAGGCTTGATTAGCTTATAATTTGAATTACATTTTTTGATCTAACGGGATCCGAGCACCGGCTGGGGTGTGGAGGGAGGAGGGTGGGCTATATAATGTTTTGTGGAAGCTGAAGAAGGGGATGTACAGAGCACATGGGATTTGACATATATATTCCAACAAGAGTTACGGCACTCATGGCCTGCGGTTAAAGATCCAGCAAACGGAGCAGATGTATGCCACTGTTTCAGTGGTTTATTAATATCTGTAACCTGTCTGCCCCCTCTTGCTTCATCTTTCCCTCATTTCCTTCGTCTCTCTCACTCTCATCTCTGTTCTCCTCCCATCTCACTCATCTCTGTCCCCATGTAACTGTCTCACACCTCTGTCCTTCTCCTCTCTCTCATCCTTGTATCCCTTCTCCACCCTTATCTCTCTCTCACCTCTATCCCCCCATCTGTCTCTCTAGCTTCCATTCTTCCTCCCCTCTCGTCTCTCTCTCTTCTCTGTCTCCCCCTCCCATCCCAGCAATGGACCCTGGGACAAGGGGTTGGAGCCAGCGTCGGGTGCCAGACAGAGAGAAGGGAGGTATGCAGCTTCCTTGCTCTGTTCAGCTTATGGTACAAATAACACCGTCCTCAGATGGAGCAGGGGTAATACACTACTCCACGATAAACTAGCTCCATGAACAGCACAAAGCAGAGAAGAGCCCTGATTTCAGCTAATCAGGGCTTTTCTCTGCTTCATGAATAGACCCCTGTATTACAGATAAGAATCCTGCATTTACCTCTGAGCATAAAGACCATTCCAAAATTTCAATTTGAATGGAGAAGCCGCTGTGATGTGAGATTGTGAATTCCTGACTGCAATATGCGATTTATATGCCATGTTAGTACCGTAGCGTGCTGGCCGGACAGGACGTTGTGTGTCTGTATTTCTGTCCATTTCCTGCCTTTGTGTAATCTTTCATTGTCATTCCTGTTACAGCTTTAACTTAAGTCTACAGAACCTGTATAGTAGCATATTACTGTACAACCAATGATAGATGTCAGTGACCTGTATTTATAATGGGGGCAAGTTGTGCGGTGCACACGGGCCCCTGGGTGGGGCTCCACACCCCGCACACCCTGCACTGACCCAATATCATATACTTACCTCTCTGTCAGCCCAGCGCTGGTTGCAAAGCTGCAGAAATCACCGGGAAAATGGTCACTGCGGTTATTTTCCTGTTGATTCGCACATGCGCAGTAGAGATGTCCCGGGAATGCGGCACAGGCGGCAATGTTCTCGGAGACCTGCGCATGCGCAGTAGACTCTGGCACAATGCCAGAGTCTACTGCACCACCGGAGCCTGCACACGGGCCCCTTCCTCTCTTAAAGCGCTTCTGGATGCCGCTGTTGTTATTCTGACCGGCCATTGAGATCCCGTACCCAACCCTCCAGGGCGTATTACAGAAAAGATTATGCCAAAAACTCTTGTAATGCTGGCAACTGGTGTTTCTGACATACAGTACCTATAAAAGCAATATTATGTATACTGTGTAAGAAGGTAAATTGAACTAATGTGTTATCTTGGCATTCCCCGAAATGAATAGAATATAAATAGTATGTATAATTGTATTATAATCCCAGGATTAGTGTTCCATCATTACTTACTTTATTCCCATAGAGCAGAATTTGTTGATTTCCCTGCAAATGTGGCCAATTTTCTCTGAGTGCCACTTTCACAAGGGTCTATATGTATGTATATACTGTGTATATATATATATATATATATATATATATACATATATATATATATATATATATATACATATAGACCCATGTGAAAGTGGCACTCAGAGGTTTCAACTAAAGAAAATACTGGAACTGTGTATATATATATATATATATATTAGGGGTGTGCACCGGCCACTTTTCGTGTTTTGTGTTTTGGTTTTGGATCTGGATCTTTCTTCGTGTTTTGGATCTGGATTGGTTTGCCAAAACCACCCTTCCGTGTTTTGGGTTCTGGGTTTTGTGTTTTGGATCTGTATTTTTTTGAAAAAAAGCATAAAAACAGCTAAAATCACAGAATTTGTAGGTTTTTCTGCTCCTATGCTATTATTAACCTCAATAACCTTAATTTCCACTCATTTCCAGTCTATTCTGAACACCTCACACCTCACAATAGTGTTTTTATGTCCAAAAGGTTGCACCGAGGTAGCTGGATGACTATGCTAAGCGACACGAGTGGGCGGCACAAACACGAGACCCATCTAGGAGTGATACTGCAGTGGCAGACAGGATGGCAGTTTGAAAAACTAGGCCCCAAACTGTACATAATGCAAAGAAAAAAAAGAGGTGCAAGATGGAATTGTCCTTGGGCCCTTCCACCCACCCTTATGTTGTATAAACAGGACATGCACACTTTAACAAACCAATCATTTCAGCGCCAGGGTCTGCCACACAACAGTGGCTGAAATGATTGGTTCGTTTGGGCCCCCACAAAACAAGCTGGCAATTAATGTGTCCCTGCACAAACTGGCTCTACGGAGGCAAGATGTCATCCTCATCCTCCTCATCCACCGATTCCTCACCCTCTTCAGTGTGTACATCCTCATCCTCACAAAGTATTAACTCGTCCCCACTTGAATCCACCACCACAGGTCCCTCTGTACGTTCTGGAGGCTGGTCTCCCTGGAAGAGCTGATAATTCATTTTGATGAACATCATCTTCTCCACATTCTGTGGAAGCAACCTCCTACGCCTTTCGCTGACAAGGTTCCCGGCTGCACTAAACACTCTTTCGGAGTACACACTGGAGGGGGGGCAACTCAGGTAAAATAGAGCCAGTTTGTACAGGGGCCTCCAAATTGCCTCTTTTTCCTGCCAGTACAGGTATGGACTGTCTGACATGCCTACTTGGATGCTGTCACCGATGTAATCCTCCACCATTCTGTCAATGGTGACAGTATCATATGCAGTGACAGTAGATATGTCAGAAATTGTTGCCAGGTCCTTCAGTCTGGACCAGATGTCCAAACTTGGTCCTGCCTGCCCTGCATCACCGCCAGCGGGTTGCTTAGGATACCTAAGTTTTTTCCTGGCAGCCCCAGTTGCGGGAGAAAATGAAGAAGGAGCTGTTGACGTGTCACGTTCCGCTTCAGCTGACAGTGTGTTCACCAGCAGGTCTTTGCACCTCTGCAGGCTTGTGTCGGCCGGAAAGAGAGACACCACATAGGCTTTAAACCTAGGATCGAGCACGGTGGCCAAAATGTAGTGGTCTGATTTCAACAGATTGACCACCCTGGAATCCTGGCAAAGTGAATGAAGGGCTTCATCCACAAGTCCCACATGCTGAGCGGAATCACTCCGTCTTAGCTCCTCCTTCACTTTCTCCAGCTGCTTCTGCAAAAGCCTGATGAGGGGAATGACCTGACTCAAGCTGGCTGTGTCTGAACTGACTTCACGTGTGACAAGTTCGAAGGGCTGGAGAACCTTGCACAACACGGAAATCATTCTCCACTGCGCTTGAGTCAGGTGCATACCCCCTCCTTTGCCTATGTCATAGGTGGATGTATAGGCTTGTATGGCCTTTTGCTGCTCCTCCATCCTCTGAAGCATATAGAGGGTTGAGTTCCACCGCGTCACAACCTCTTGCTTCAGGTGATGGCGGGGCAGGTTCAAGAGTGTTTGCTGGCGCTCCAGTCTTCGGAACGCAGTCGCTGAATGGCGAAAGTGGCCAGAAATTTTTCGGGCCACCCAAAGCGTCTCCTGCACGCCCCTGTCGCTTTTCAGAAAATTCTGCACCACCAAGTTTATTGTGTGAGCAAAACATGGGACGTGCTGGAATTTGCCCAGATGTAATGCCCGCACAATATTGGTGGCGTTGTCAGATATCACAAATCCCCAGGAGAGTCTAAGTGGGGTAAGCCACTGGGCGATGATTTCCCTCAGTTTCTCTAAGAGGTTGTCGGTGGTGTGCCTCTTACTGAAACCGGTGATACACAGCGTAGCCTGCCTTGGAACGAGCTGGCATTTCTGAGATGCTGCTACTGGTGACGCTGCTGCTGTTGCTGCGTAAGGTGATACATCTACCCAGTGGGCTGTCACAGTCATATAGTCCTTAGTCTGCCCTGTTCCACTTGTCCACATGTCCGTGGTTAAGTGGACATTGTGTACAACGACATTTTTCAGGACACTGAGGACACTTTTTCTGACGTTTCTGTACAGTCTCGGTATCGCCTGCCTAGTGAAGTGGAATCTAGATGGGATTTGGAACCGGGGACACACTACCTCCATCAATTGTCTAAATCCCACTGCACTAATGGCGGATACCGGACGCACGTCTAACACCAACATAGCAGTCAAGGCCTCAGTTATACGTTTTGCTTCAGGATGACTGCTGTCGTACTTCATCCTCCTCGCTAAGGACTGTTGGAGGGTCAATTGTTTAGTAAAAGTAGTGGTGTTCCTACTTCCTCTCTGGGATGATGAACGACTCCCAGCAGCAGCAACAGCAGCAGCGGCAGCAGTAGGCGTAGCAATGCAGGATCCTCCGGAGGAATCCCGGATAGGAGAGTCAGTCATGCCAGTGACATGGCCTGCAGGACTACTTCCGATCCTGACTAAGGAGGAAATTGACGAGGAGGGAGTTGACGGTGTGGTTTGCAGGCGCTTGGATACAACAGGACAACGGGATTTAGGTGTCCCTGGACTGCTTACGGTCTTAGCCAAAGTTTCTGAACTTGGCAGTAACTTTTTATGAACGCGCTGCAGGTGCCGTTTATGGGACGATGTTCCTAGGTGGTTGACGTCCCTACCCCTACTTATTTCACCTTTACATATGGTACATATGGCAAGACAGATGTTGTCCGGATTTGGATAGAAATATTGCCAGACCAAAGAGGTGGAATGTTTGGTCTTCTGCCCAGGCATGACCGTGATGGGCTTTTTCATCCCACGGACAACAACTGTCTCCCCCGGAGCCTGATTTAAACAAACCACATCACCATCAGAATCCTCCTCGCCAACTTCCTCCTCAGCACCAGCTACACCAGTATCCTCATCCTGTTGTACTTCAACAGTGACATCTTCAATTTGCATATCAGCAAGTGGACTGTGGGTGCTCCTTTCAGCACTTGCAGGGGGCGTGCAAATGGTGGAAAGAGCCACCTCTTCCCGTCCAGTGCTGGGAAGGTCAGGCATCGCAACCACCACCACACTTGGACTCTCCTTGGGGATTTGTGATATCTTCTTAGAAAGCACAGTTCTTCGCTGTGCTTTTGCCAGCTTAACTCTTTTGATTTTTTTAGTGGGAGGAGGGCTTCCATCGTCATGTGAAGCTGAACCACTAGTCATGAACATACTAGGGAACGACCTTAGCCGTTCCTTGCCACTCCGTGTCGTAAATGGCATATTGGCAAGTTTACGTTTCTCTTCAGCTGATTTAAATGTTTTTTTCAAGGTCATTTTCCTGAACTTTGTCATTTGGGATTGTATGTGCCCTCCATTATGACATTGGGCATCGGCCTTGGCAGACGACGTTGATGGCATGTTATTGTCTATGTCATGACTAGTGGCAGCAGCTTCAGCACTAGGAGGAAGTGGTTCTTGATCTTTCTCTATTTTATTTTTATCGGAGAAAGTTTGGTCCTCCATTTATGTTATATCGATTTGATATATTCGTGCGGCTAAACACAGAAAATATTTCTTTACTTTTGCTGGAGAGTAGTGCACTTTGTGGGTTACACCAGCCTTTAAGAAATGAGCCAGCTGGCTCTTTACTTATGGGACACAGGCGCACGCTTGGCACTGCTCCTTGTTGATGCACGTGCGGCTACTGCGCACACAATTCACAAACACAGAAAATACATTTTTTTTGGGTTTGGACTGGAGTGTACTTTGGGGGTAACAGCACCCTTTAACGGTCAAGCCAGCCGGCCCTTTACTTATGACACAGGCGCACGCTTGGCACTACTTTGTTGATGCACGTGCGGCTGCTGCGCACACAATTCACAAACACAGAAAATATATTTTTTTTTGGTTTGGACTGGAGTGTACTTTGGGGGTTACAGCACCCTTTAACAGTCAAGCCAGCTGGCCCTTTACTTATGACACAGGTGCACGCTTGGCACTACTTTGTTGATGCACGTGCGGCTACGGCGCACACAATTCACAAACACAGAAAATAATTTTTTTTTTGGTTTGGACTGGAGTGTACTTTCGGGGGTTACAGCACCCTTTAACGGTCAAGCCAGCCGGCCCTTTACTTATGACACAGACGCACGCTTGGCACTACTTTGTTGATGCACGTGCGGCTACTGCGCACACAATTCACAAACACAGAAAATTAATTTTTTTTTGGTTTGGACTGGAGTGTACTTTCGGGGGTTACAGCACCCTTTAACGGTCAAGCCAGCCGGCCCTTTACTTATGACACAGGCGCACGCTTGGCACTACTTTGTTGATACACGTGCGGCTACTGCGCACACAATTCACAAACACACAAAAAATATTATTTTTTTGGTTTGAACTGGAGTGAACTTTGGGGGTTACAGCACCCTTTAATGGTCAAGCCAACCGGCCCTTTACTTATGACACAGGTGCACGCTTGGCACTACTTTGTTGATGCACGTGTGGCTACTGCGCACACAATTCACAAACACACAAAAAATATTATTTTTTTGGTTTGAACTGGAGTGTACTTTGGGGGTTACAGCACCCTTTAACGGTCAAGCCAGCCGGCCCTTTACTTATGACACAGGCGCACGCTTGGCACTACTTTGTTGATGCACGTGCAGCTACTGCGCACACAATTCACAAACACACAAAAAATATTATTTTTTTGGTTTGAGCTGGAGTGTACTTTGGGGGTTACAGCACCCTTTAACGGTCAAGCCAGCTGGCCCTTTACTTATGACACAGGCGCACGCTTGGCACTACTTTGTTGATGCACGTGTGGCTACTCCGCACACAATTCACAAACACAGCAAATAATTTTTTTTTTGGTTTGGACTGGAGTGTACTTTGGGGGTTACAGCACCCTTTAACGGTCAAGCCAACCGGCCCTTTACTTATGACACAGGCGCACGCTTGGCACTACTTTGTTGATGCACGTGCGGCTACTGCGCACACAATTCACAAACACACAAAAAATATTATTTTTTTGGTTTGAACTGGAGTGTACTTTGGGGGTTACAGCACCCTTTAACGGTCAAGCCAGCCGGCCCTTTACTTATGACACAGGCGCACGCTTGGCACTACTTTGTTGATGCACGTGCGGCTACTGCGCACACAATTCACAAACACAGAAAATATATTATTTTTTTTAGCACTTGGGGGGAGCACCCCTGATGGACAGAGCACCCCCTGGACAACACTACAGCACCCCTTTAGGACTGGTACACTGCACAGGACTTTGGAGTGGACACAGCCCCTATGGAGAACTGACTGCACAACACAGTCCAGCCAGCCCCTATGGACTTTGAAGTAGTGGACAACAGCAGCACTACACTACACTACACAGCCCTAACTCCCACCCTCCCTCTTCACTGTCCACAGCCGAGTGAGAAAATGGCGCCGACGTGTGTACCTTATATAGGATCCAAAACCCATGAGACTCGGAAGGCGGGATGATGACGTTTTGCCTCGATTTCAGATCCGAGTCAGGCGGGAAAAGTCGAGCCTGACTCGGATCGGACTCGGATCGGGTGGGCTCGGGGGGGTTCGGATTTCAGAAATCCGAACCCGCTCACCCCTAATATATATATATATATATATATTGGGATGAGCGGGTTCGGATCTCAGCGTTCCAAACCCACCCGAATTTCGGATCTCCCTGCCTGCCCCGGATCCCTCACCCGAGGCAAAACCTCGCGACCCTGCGGCTGGCAGTAAATCATACCGAATTCATATTTATTATATATATAAACATATATATGTGTGTATATATATATATATATATATACACAAATACCACACACAAAAAAGAACGTGGAATGAGGGCACTCACCAAAAAATAGAAGAGCTGCTTATTTTTAATCAGAGCATCAAATTAGTAGTTCATAGGTGCTACAAAATACCGACGTTTCGGTCCAGACAAGGGCCATTCTCAAGGTGCAGCAACCCAAAAATCACCAATACATCCTGGGTCTACTGAAGTCACAGACTAACTAAGCACATTGGATAGTACATTGGGCCTGATTCAGACCCACTCGCAAGCAGCTGTCCGCTCGCAAGTGGGTCGATGGTGTGCACTGCGCATGCGCACGACGGAGGGAGCTCCGTCGTTCGCATGCGCCAGACGCGACGACCGAAGGACTTTCCTTCACTCGTTGTGTCTGATCAAAGGGGGCGTGCTGTCGATGTTGATTGACAGCACGCCCCCTTTGGTGGGCGTGCCGGGGGCGTGCCTCCCAGACGGAGGCGTTCCCAAGGGAACGCCTACCGTCAGAAGCCGGCCCACTGACATCACTAGTGATGTCAGTGGGAGTGATTTTGGCTCTGATAGAGCCAAAATCACTCCGGGCCTTGCGGTTGAGAAACTCAACCGCAGGCTCCGGCTCGCAGTGGCGAAGGTCGCGATGGGCAAGACCATCGCGGCCATCAACCTGCACGCTCGTATAGGCTGTGGGTGGTGACCCACAGCTATACGAGCGTCCAGGAGGACGCTCCATAATTATGGAGGGCGGCCCTCATTCAGAGCGTGCGCTCTGCTCAGAGCGTCCGGCTCTGAATGAGGGCCACAGTGCAGTCTCCCAGGGCCCTGTTATATAGCCAACACACTCATACCTGGTAGGCAATCAGTTATCAAGCACATAAGTAACCAGCCACTTACCAGCATGTTAATTATCAAAACAACAGCCAAGACCATGAAGTACGGTGGGCGTAAGGAACCAATCAGGTTATCCACCATCCATCCCGCACAGTGTCAACCCTCCGGCGCAACACGCTGAATGAGCACATCTAATAATACACATTGGATTTATCATTCAAGTCCCCTTACAGCCTGTCAGTTTGTTGATTATACATGTAACAGGTACCACGCAGGTGTTTTATGAGGGAGGTGTTTGATCAATGTAATTGCATTAATTATGTAATTAGTGTGTGTATTTATATGTTCAGTGTTGTATGTACTTGCATCTTGACAAAGGTCCAAGCATGGGACCGAAACGTCGATGGATGGCTGTACTATGGCTGTATTTTTAAGTTGACGTAAATAAAACAAATCTTTTTGATATCTATGAAGTCTGGTGAGTGCACCCTCATTTTGTTTGGAGATTATATATATATATATAATTTTATATATATATATATATATATATATATATATATATTATAGTATGTACAGTACTGTGCAAAAGTTTTAGGCAGGTGTGGAAAAAACGCTGCAAATTAAGAATGCTTTCAAAAATAGAAGTGTTAATAGTTTATTTTTATCAATTAAAAAAATGCAAAGCGAATGAACCATAGAGAAGTCTAAATCAAATAAATATTTGGTGTGACACCCTTTGCCTTAAAAACAGCATCAATTCTTCAATTTTCCTAGGTACACTTGCACACAGTTTTTGAAGGAACTGGGCAGGGAGGTTCCAAACATCTTGGAGAACTAACCCCAGATCTTCTGTGGATGTGGGCTTGCTTAGATCCTTCTGTCTCCTCATGTAATACCAGACAGACTCCATGATGTTGAGATCAGGGCTCTGTGGGAGCCATATCATCACTTCCAGGATTTATTCTTCTTTACGCTGACGATAGTACTTAATGACATCGGCTCTATGTTTGGGGTCATTGTCCTGGTGCAGTATAAATTTGGAGCCAATCAGATGCCTCCCTGATGGTATTACATGATGGATAAGTACCTGCCTGTATTTTTCAGCATTGAGGGGACCATTAATCCTGACCAAATTCCCAACTCTATTTGCTAAAATGCAGCCCCAAACTTGCAAGGAACCTCCACCATGCTTCACTGTTGCCTGCAGACACTCATTATTGTAGGAATGGTGATGGGCCTAGCAAAGCAACAAGTTATCCCTTACCACTTTGACAGGCACTGAGATTTATCACCACAGTAAACATATCAGTCTAATAACAGGAGCATGGAATAGGATTGAAATGCCGGCGCTGTTTAATCCCGACTGCGACTGCCCGACCGGATGAAAGTCCTGACAGAGGCAGGTAAGTACACTAACCTCCACTGCCCCCCCCCAACCCTCCCTTACTGCTCCCTAACCCTAACCTCTCCCTGGGAGTGCCTAACCTTAGCCCTCCCTAAAACCTAACGCTAACCCCGCAAACTGCCCTAAACCTAACTCCCCCTTCCCGTGGCTAACAGGATGGGCGCCCCGGACTTACCTCATTCGGTATTTCGACGCCTATCATAGATCCTTAGCCAGCGTTGTGCTGTCAGGATTGTGGCCGGCAGACTTGTGGCCGCTGGTCACATAACTATATCCCCAGGAGCATAACTCCCAACATCAGGATGAAATCAGGACGTTTGGGGGGTATGACAGGAGTAATTGTCCTGTTCATAAAATGGTCACTACATCTGCCACTTATCGCTTATATATTGCTTTATATGCCGGCGCTATTACCAGCTGTCCCTACTTTCCAGCACACTTCCAGGCTTTGAAGATTTCTCAATGAAAATTTTTGTCCTTGGAAATGTCCCTACTTTTTCAAAGCTAAACAACCGCACAATGCGTGCTGGATGCAATCACCATATACTTGTGCTCTTTGTGCTTTATTTGATTATAGTTATTAAAGTGGAGATAATAAAACCTACTCTATTGCCACATTAGGTAAGTACGAGATGATGGGGGTTGTAGTGTTGCAATGTCCTCAAGGTGCATACACACGTAAAGATCTTCTGTCCAACCATCCAACTAGTTGATTGGTTGGAATGAGAATCTGGTAACGTATGAAAGCAAATGACAATCAGCAATTTGCTCCCAAACGCCGGAAAATGGACAAAAACTGTTGTTTGAACAAATTATTAAGATCAAACATTTAACAAACTTGTCTGACGCCATTTTCATCTGTTTTCTGGCATTTAGGAGCAAATTGCTGATCATCATTTACTCCCATACGTTACCAGATCTTCATTCCAACCAATCAACTAATTGGATGGTTGGACAGAAAATCTTTACTTGTGTATCCAGCTTTAGGGGTAAATTTACTATTGGTCGATTTGAGGAGTGAATTAGCACTTCTCAAATTGTATGCAGTGAAACTGTTTTTTCACTGCATTTACTATTAGTCGATTTGAGTAGGTTTTGAAGAGTGATTTGCTGTTCAATTTGGCAAGTTCATGTCAAATCAAACGGCAAATCACCCTTCAAATCACTCTTCAAATCCCCGACTCAACGAACTGCTTCATGCTTTCACTTTCAGCATGAACAGTTCATTATCACACAGATACATGCAGACATCAGTAAGATGCCAGCATGTATCTGCCTTGAAAAAAGTGTAGTAAAGAGTTAAAATGTTTAAAAAAAAGGTGAGGTCCCCCCTTAATCAGAACCAGCCCCGAACTTTGCCAACCCAGTTCTGGTTGACTAAGTACAGGGAAAAAATGATGTAGGGTCTCCCTGTACTTAGGGCCAGATTCAGAGCCGGACGCCATTTGCGCTCGCTCGTTCAGAAAAAGGGGCTGGCTATTTAAATGAACCGTTCGCTCTTTGCGGTCTGTTCACGCCTCTATGTCTCAATGAGCGAACAAAACATGCGAACGTAATTTTGAAAAAAAACGCCCCCTGGCCGCTCGCATCATATGTCATGTCCGCTATTTATTAGATTAATCGAGTACATCGAAAGGCATCTGAACTGCTCGCTGTTCTTGTGGTTGGTTTTTCCTACCACAATCATGCGAGCAGTTCTGACTATAAAACAACCAGGTGACGTGGTCAATGACGCTGCTTTGTTAATTATGCACACCCTTAAAATGCCCGTTTTGACCTTTAAGCACGCCTGCGTTCGGATCTCCACTCGCCGTTTTCAAGCACCTTCCCCTGTTACCACCCACAAACACCTCATTCTGTCACTCAAAATAGCAGGCATTCACTATTTAGCGAGCACACGATTTTTGGCCGCACTGACTGGTTCGCGCATGCATATTAAAATCTGTATGCATGCGCAGTTGTGCGCACATTGGTAGGAACGAACGAGCGGCCGCTTACGAGCGGCTCTGAATCAGGCCCTTAGTTACAACCAGCACAGGGCTATGGGAAGCAGAGCTGGATTTACAGGGAAAAATTTGCGTAGGGTTCCCTTGTAAGGTCCAGAACCAGCCCTGGACCTTTTCTAAAGGGGGACTGATGCCACAGCCAGGGGAGCCCTATCACCTGAGAACCACAAGTACCAGCATGCGGGGCATTAAGGGCCCGCTGGGACTTGTATTTCACCTGTAAAGAAATGTTCCAAGAAACACACACACACACCTTACAAAGTATAACTTTAATACATACATACATACACAAACTCACACAATACTCACCTATATTACCTTGAGTGGTCCCCTTCTCCAGTAGGCATCCATGGGTTAAAATATTAAAACGAAAAAACCGAACCCTCGCATTAAATAGTAATCAGTCTAACCAGACTAATTACTCCTTTCCGAAAGAAGCGCACAGACGCGGCTTCATCCTTTGAAGCTCCGTGTCTGTGCATTCATTGGCTGAGAGAGATCAGGCCCCACCTCTCAGCCAATTAACGGCTCCTCCATTGTACTCAATGGTGGGAACCGCAGGGTTACGAAAATTTATCCTGCGGCTCCCACCATTGAGAACAATGGAGCAGCCAATCATTGGCTGAGAAGCGGGGCCTGACCTCTCTCAGCCAATGAACGCACAGACACGGAGCTTAAAAGGATGAAGCCGCATCTGTATGCTTCATTCGGAAAGGAGTAATTAGTCTGGTTAGACTGATTACTCCTTAATTCGAGAATTCTTTTTTTTCATTTTATTATTTTAACCCATGGATGCCTACTGGAGAAGGGGACCACACAAAGTACTATAGGTGAATATTGTGTGTGTATGTGTGTATGTATGTATGTATTAAACTTTTACTTTGTAAGGTGTGTGTGCGTTTCTTGGAACATTTCTTTACAGGTGAACTACAAGTCCCAGTGGGCCCTTAATGCCCCGCATGCTGGTACTTGTGGTTCTCCAAGTACCAGCATGCGGGGAAGGCTTGCTGGGACCTGCAGTTCTACTGGAAAGACAATGTTTTTTCACTTCTAATTTTACACCACACTGTCACAATCAACCCGCCACATACAGCCCAGGGGTGGCGGGGATAGCCCCAGGCTATCAACCCAGGCTAGGGGTGCCCTGGAGAGGGAGACCCCTTTTTTTGATCCCTGGCCTGGGCTGACTAACGGTCAGGGCCGATGCTGCAGCTGGGGGGCACGGGGATAGGGCTCCCTTGGCTGTGGCATCAGTCCCCCATTAGAAAATGTTCAGGGCTGGTTCTGGATCTTACAGGGGAACCCTATGCAAATTTTTCCCTGTAAATCCAAAACCAGCCCTGCTTCCCATAGCCCAGTGCTGGTTGTACTAATTACAGGGAGACCCTTCGTAATTTTTTCCCTGTACTTAGTCAACCAGAACTGGGTTGACAAAGTCCGGGGCTGGTTCTGATTAAGGGGGGGACCTCATGTAAATTTTTTTCTTAATTTAACTGTTTAATTGCTTTTTACAGTGAGATACATGCAGGCATCTCACTGATGTCTGCATATATCTGTGTGAATCCGACCTGCTCATGCTCAAATCGAAAGCACGAAGCAGGTCTACTGTATTGGGGATTTGAAGAGTGATTTGAAGTCCGATTTTGAGGACGATTTCAAATCGAATGATAGTAAATAAGGGTTTTGTGTGTTGGGCTATGTAAAAGTACCAATGTTTTTCCGATGGTCGATTTGAGGGCGATATGAGTCCAAAGTCGATTTGAAGTCCGATTTTACATGCGATTTGGCCTTTAGCATATACTCAAAACCAAAATTGAATCCAAATCAAATGAAAATTGCACTTCAAATCACTCAAAATGCCAAATCGACCTTTAGTAAATTTACCCCTTAGACTCAGTATCCCCTGTGATGGATTTAGATGTATTACTCTGCAGAAATGTGGAGGCTATGATAAAGTATTGGGAGCGATGCCTGCATTGTAGTCAATAAAATGTTATTTATTCTTCATGGAAATATCTGATAACCACAGATACTGTTACAATGTCCATAACATATTGTGTTACTTCTACTTCATACAGTATTTCTATGGTTTGCTTCCTTTAGTTACATTTATATTAAATTACCTTTTATTTTATTCTAGATATGGTTGAATGAAATGTTTCTAATTAAATACATCAAGCACATCATTGGGAAGCACGCCACGTGCATGGCAAATGGCTCAAAGCTAACGTGCACTTTAGTTGTGCAATAGTGAGGCAATGCTAATTATGTGAATGAGCCCTATTACTGCGTATAACGCGCATGGTGCTTTAGTACATGGGAAAAAGTTTGTGTAGCTTTCTAATATTATTTGCTACACTGAAACTTTTAGAGATTTTAGAAACAATGACTGTGGGCGGTGCTATCGCCTTTTACTAGGTCTATTATAAATGCACCTTTCCGCTGCTTATTAATGTGCGCAATAAAAGCATTTAGGCAAGAACGAGCCACCGCTTACTCTAGAATGGCCGCTAATTGGCTGTGAGCCTCGTGGCTGTTGATTGACAGCCATGCGACTCATAGCCGATCAGCGGCCGCTTACTCTAGA
Source organism: Taudactylus pleione (assembly GCA_031769625.1). Taxonomy (NCBI): domain Eukaryota; kingdom Metazoa; phylum Chordata; class Amphibia; order Anura; family Myobatrachidae; genus Taudactylus; species Taudactylus pleione. Next base: position 2,800,022 of record JAUIMM010000829.1, on the reverse strand, counting down.
GTGGCCTCTGATTGGCTGGCGGCCCAGCAAATGACGGAAACTATGAGGGTCAATCAGCGGCGGCTTCCATTCGTGGCCACTCATTGGCTGGGACCCACGTAGAGAAGCCGCTCATTGGCTTAGTCCACGTGGGTCCCAGCCAATGAGCGGCCGCTAATGGAAGCCGCCGCTGATTGGCTGTCGGCCGGGAGACTGAAATCATTAGCAACACTGTTACAGTATGGGGATACATGCTGTTACAGTGTCTCCGCCCACAGAATTGGATATCTGCGGAGAAGGTCGCGGGACATAAGGGTAAGTGATGGCTTTTTCTTTCAAGTTTGTCCCTCGGATACTTTACGTTAACAAGTGGACGTGAACATCTGGCAGCAGGTAAGTCTGTGTATGTATGTATGTGTGTAATAAAACTTTTATTTCACGGTGTGTTGTGTTTTTTTATTCATTTCTTTACAGGTGAACTACAGGTCCAAGCAGGGCCTTAATGCCCCGCATGCTGGTACTTGTGGTTCTCCAATTACCAGCATGCGGGGGAGGCTTGCTGGCACTTGTAGTTCGACTGTAAGGACAATGTTGATTTATCTAATTTTACACAACACCTACACTATCAACCCGCCACCCACCACCCAGGGGTGGCGAGGATAGCCCCGGGCTATCAGCCTAGGCCAGGGGTGCCCTGCAGAGGGGTACCCCTTGATTGGAGGGGTACTCAACTCCCTGGCCTGGGCTGACTAGCGGTCAGGACTGATGCTGCGGCTGGGGGGCCCGGTGAAAGGGCTCCCCTGGCTGTGGCATCAGCCCCCTGCTAGAAAGGGTCCAGGACTGGTTTGAAATATAGGGGTACCCCTACGCAAAATTTTTGACCCTATATTTAAAACCAGCCCTGTCCCACCTGCTGGTGCTGGTACCTAATTTACGGGGTACTCCATTCATTTTGTACCCCGGAATTTTAGGGACCAGGACAGGCTGCCTAGTCTGGGGCTGGTTAGTGTTTTTTGGGGGGGCCTCACATCATTTTTAATTAAAAAAAAACAATTTTTTAACAATTATAACATAAGCAGTCAACACATATATCTCACTGATATATCTCACTGATATGTGCAGGCTGCTAGCTCGGGCGAGATTTCCAGTGAGAGAAAACACTGCAATCTCGGGTGAGAAATCTCATCTTCATTTGTAACTCGGGAGAGAAATCTCGATTTGCTTCACCATCGGAAAACTGACTTTCACCTAAACTCGCTTCTCAGTAAATTTGCAGGACCAAAAAAAAACAAACACGCCCGAGTTTCGGCGATGCAAATCACGATTTAAAAACAAAAAACTCGACCAAACTCGATTCTTAGTAAATTTAACCCCTACAGTTTATTATTTATTTATTATTGAATAGCTTATTTTTATATATATCCTGTCAGTTGTACTGCGCTTCTTTCACAAAAGGTACAGACTCAGGGTCGCTATGTACCAGTTGTTCCCAGGGTGATTCATTACCGGGGTGTTCGGCTGAACCGCCGGTGATGCCTGATTGGGCCAGATCTATAGCTAATACCACAAATGAATTGCGTCACTCCCAGGCAAATTATATAATACCCTCTACTCAGACTCATTCTGTAACTGATTCCTCAGTGGAGCCCAGATGGGCTCAGAACATGGGACAATGTCTTACTCAAATGGCAATGTCCCTGAATGATAGGAGCTATAGCCACTAAGAGGCGAGCAGATCATTCTTTAAGGGCATATCAGGTTGAAGAGGTTGCTGCTACCTCTTCCCAGGAAAAAGAAGAATTGGATTCAGATTGGGAGGACTCCTCATACTGGGAGGAAGACTCCAATACTTATTCAGGTGAATCTATGCTCAGTGGCGTCCCTCCACGCGCTGTCACCCGGTGCGGTGAAGTATGCTGTGTGTGTATGCTATTGGAAAGGGGGCGTAGCCTCACTGCCCAAAACCCCGGACGTATTAAGTATGGGGGGAGAAGAGGGGGTGCAGGAGGTACCAGTGTGGAGTGCTGGCTGGCTCCCTCAGTGACAGGAGCCGAGTGCTGCACTTAATGCTACAGTGCAGCACCTGGCTCCTGTCAGTGAGGGGGAGTCTGCACCTTGATGTAACCCCTCGGCGCGTAACACCTGGGTGCGGACCGCATCCCCCTTGTGACGCCACTGTCTATGTTGGGAATTGCGATCAGTGAGACTTTGCATTTATAGGAAACACCTGTCCCAGAGACTACTTCAGTTTCTTTCTTTAAGCGTAAGAAGAAACAGGTATCTGTGTTCCCATAACTTTCACATTTTGAGGATATATTAAAAGAATCTTGGTTAAAGCCTGATAAGAAATTTCAGATTCCAAAAAAGTTTAAGTATCTTTATCCATTTTTTGGAAGAAGATACCAAACTTTGGGAGGTGCCACTCACGGTGTACGCCCCTATTGCTAGCTTAGTAATTAAACGGTTATTCCTACTGCACAATCTGTAACTCCAAAAGACCCTATGGATAGGAAAAGTGAGACTGTATTAAAAGCTTTATTCACTTTGTCAGGAGCATCACTGCGTCCAACATTGGCCAGTGCCTGGGTGATAATGGCCATCCTTCCCTAGATGAATCAGATGATTACTGGTTTTGAAGCAGGGGAGATATCTGAAGCTAGTTCCTTAGCTAGTTCCCTTGTTAATCAGATTTTGGAAGCGTTAACCTATATAGGTGACTCTCTGATAGATACTAAGTCAGGTACAGTCTTAGATTTCTGCATTGGTCATTTCAGCCAGGCATTCACTGTGCCTTAAATCATGGAAGGCAGATGTAGAATCTATACATGCTATAGATGCATTGCCTTTTGAATGAGGAGTTTTGTTTGGTCCAGAATTAACCAAGATTATTTCTCAGATTACAGAAGAAAAGAGTCCATATTTTCCTGTAACTATTCCTAAGGTTATAACTCTTAGGTTTCTGGCCTTTCGGTATCAGGGTAGAGGAAACTTTCAGGCCTTCTGGGGTGCACCTAGAGATTCCTGAAGAGGAACCTTTAGGGGACATAAGGTCACTAGAACCAGTCAGTCTGCTAATAAACCAGCAGGTAAATCCACATGACTATCATGGATCTGGGACCCGTCCTCTGGAGGGATGTCATTTACTCAGATTCCGGGAACATTGGATTTGTTCCAATCTGAATTTTTGGGTTAATCGAATAGTTACCAGAAGTTACATGCTTGATTTGGAAGGTCCGGTTCCAAGAAGCTTCTTTTCCACCCCTATCACGGTAGATGGTTGCAGAAATGTATCTCTTATGCAAGCAATTTCTATGCTCTCCGATTCCAGTAATCATTCCAATCCCAGTACTACAACAGGGCTGGAGGCTTTACTCCAACCTCTTCTTGGTAAGCAAACCAGGTGGGTTATTTCGACCCATTCTCAACCTCAGGAGGTTAAAAGATTATCTTTACTTTGAAAATGAAAAGATGGAGTCCATAAGGTCAGTCATTTGTTCCATGGAGGAAGAAGAATTTCTAGCCTCCATAGTGTTAGGATCTGGGTTTCTTGTTGACCCGGGGTGGTAATAGGAGCAGACACCTGAACAGATTTAAACTGAAAAGTGGGTTTTTTAATGAGTGAACTTGCAGACATGTACATAGATAATATGAAGTCCAAAATATAGACAGGGAAGTGATGACTAGAACTGTAGTGAAGTATGGATGGGTAATGTCCAGGTAGTGGCAGAACTAGAAAGTCTTTGTAATCCAAATGGTCTCTGCAAGCCTGCAGACAGGATGACAGTTTACTGATTGACACTGGTGAGATGAAATCCAGAGAGGTTATGGAGTAATTTCATTAGCAGTAGCAGATGAGTTAAGTGGAGAGTTGTACTGAGATGGCTCAGTGTAGAAACTGGATCAGCTATGATATGAGCCAACAGAGAGCCAGGTAAATGGAGACAGTGTAGGTAAAGGGTTAACTGCACACTTAGGTCTTTTGGCAGGGAGAGGGTTAATAGAAGGTGTAGGGTGGTTCCAGCAGGAGGCTGGGAGCAGGCAGATCGATGCAGGCTGCTAGGAAGCTGGGATCCAGCAAGAGCACAGGTGAGCATGGGAAAAGACAGGTCTCAGAAGCACAGGAACTCTCTCACAGCATGTGCTGTGAAACATGTTGCACTGGCAACTATGGAGAGCTCTGAACTCCCTTAAGTACTCAGTGCAGGTTTGTGAATGGTCGGAGAGAGCATGTGACATGCCAGGATTGGAGCAACTAAGTCACATGACCAGAAGCAAGATGGCGGCGCCCATACCAGAACAGAATGGAAACACCACAAGGCTTACCCCAGCCAGAATGAAACAGTGCCTGCGGAACACCTCGCACAGCCAATGCCTGCCACCAGACACCATCCACTCCGCTGGAAGGACCATGGCACAGCGCCCTCACAGGAAATACCCATCGTCCCCTATGCTGGGAATCCCTGGTCGTGATACATAGATATCCAGTCACAACCAGGGTTTCACGGAATGTAAGTTTGCTCTCCTTACCAATGAGGGTCCTTCTGGCGGGAGATCTGGCATGTGGATACTGCCATTGTGTGTACGCAGAGGTCTTCCAGCATTGGGCCATCCTGGCAAGGGTAAGTCTAGTGGCATCTCTGTGTCATGGCTGTCTGGGCGCCACCATAGTGTCTTTGACCATGTGACATAGCAGGCCAATTATCTGTGGGTCACCTGCTCTCTCTGGCCTATCACATTCCATTACTAGGTACTTAAGGGTGTTTGGAGTGCCCTGTAGTTGCCAGTGCAATGTGTTCACAGTGTCAGCTGTGAGAGAAAGTTCTCTGCGCTCCTGAACCTGAGACCTATGCTCCGGTACTTGCCATAGCTCCTTGTTTTTAGAATTTTTAACATCATTCAGGAGGATATTTGATGATCGCGGAAGAACCACTTCTGCTTCATCAGTATTATGAATCTGAAACAAGGTATCCATCCTGTCAGTCAGTACGTCATTCAGTTCCAGACGTTGGCATCAGAACTCAGATGGAACGAAGAAGCCCTAACATCGGCCTTCTGGCATGGACTATCGGATCGTACAAAGGATGATCTAGCCACTCGTGATTTACCCTCTAGTCTTAATGATCTAATTTCTCTCTGCAACAAGGTTGATATACGCTTTAGAGAACGCCAAGCTGAGAAGCACAGAGCTGATCATTTTAGGCCTCATAATCAACCTAATTTGGTCTCCATTTAAACTACTTCCCTTTTGGGCACCACTAATTCCAGCACAAAGAGACACATTTTTCCTGAGCTCCTCCTCCTGTGCGACACATTCCCATTTCAATTCATAACCACTTTCTTGGACCAAAATACTGTCAGTATTGCATGCCAAGTAGAAAAAAAAAACCTTAGTGCTAGGGACTGCTAGTGACAGAGAAGCCATGACGCGGCCTAGCAGCATCCCATGTATTTGCAAATGCATGCAACTAATATCTCTGAATTCCTATTACCATATAGTCTTCATAGATTGTTGCAAGTATAATTCAGTGTGCTGAGGAACAATAGGGGATAACCCCCCCATTTTTTCGACTTGGTATGACCCCTTCCTTTCATGCACCTGAATAATACTGCCAGATTGATTGAGCAGCTGCCATTTTTTGTCAGTATTGCACTCCCCAGATTTAATTAGAGATGTATCTTTACCAATATTCATAGCTGCAGGCATAGCATCTGTTGTCCCTACCTTTGGTTACGAGCTATTCAGAGCTACTGGGTTAGATTCAAACATAATGCTGTGGAATATTCACCATATTTAATCAGCACCCTATCCATATCAGTACAAAGCAAGTGCATTCAACATTGCAGAACACAAAAGTGTTACAGATGACCCCCTCACTGAGATGGGGTATGTTCACATTATTCTGCATTATGTTTGTAAACAATACTGCTTTGGAATGTATGATTGGTTAGATTCCTTATTTCTACTAAACCACACAATACCTAGGGAAGACTTCGGGTATATTTCTATGATTTTTGAAGCTACTAGCTGAAATATTAATTTTATGTCTAAAACAGATAGAATATGGGGATGCCTTTGATCTCTGCTTATGTTCAGACACTCCTTCTGACTGTTTGAATACCCCTGCTGTTTTTGGTACCTATTCAAGTACGCTATATGCAGACATAGACTTATAGTCTTATGTTTACCACTCTTCTCTCCAGGTAATTGCTTTTACTGCTCATAGGACACCACAACTGAATGTACATGTTAATTAAACTACACCAGCCTTCTATGTGCTTTTCATTCACAAATTGTGAATTTGTTGTGACTGCTCTTGTACTTAAACTTTGTTTTATGCAAACCTTCTCTATGCTGCCATGGAAAAGTCTACACCTTAACTGACTACTTTCTTTCTGCAGCCTCAACAAACACAATCACAGCCTCTGGCTTTTTTAAGAGTTTTTAAAATTCCCTATTCCTTCTCCAATTTCACTAACTTTACCCATGTTTGTGTCTCTCAGTTACCCCATCATTTATAAAAAAACATTACTCATACAGTAAGTAGGTTATAAATTTTTATTAACTATTAGTTGACCTAATCCATCTTCACAAGACATTTTTTCGGGCTACATCCACTCTATGTAAATGTTCTCCCAAGCGCAATATGACTTTCCTCAAGTCTCAAAAACTTCAAGCGTTCCCTAAAAACACAGACAAACGTATCAAATTCCAGAACCACCCACATAACCTCCATAAGCTATCATACCCTTGTTACATCCCCTCTATACAGTCCATATATGACCGGATGACCTTGCTTCTGTCAAGCGGCCACAGATAAGTTTTTGATCCCACTGGTTCTTAGGGTATATGGGATTCCCTCTTACTATCAGCATCCACCTGTTACTGACTCTGCCTACTTCACCATGGGCATGTAACATCACTGCCACCACCAAGCTCTTCCACCTGCAACTGGAAACACTTATTTCCACACAGGACCCATACACTGGCACCTGAAACCTCTTCTACCAGTCTTCTACTTCGGCACTTGGAACCGTCTCTGCTGCATATGCGTAGACAAGCTGTGGCCACACCTCTTGATTGATCTCAGCTGATACTCACTGATCCCTCGCAATGGGCCAGGCCCTGCCCAGTAGCTGGAAGAGGGCTTCAGCTTGGAGACACTGGCTCAATCCAGAACAGCTGGAGAAGAAAATAGCGTTTGATGCAATTCTGTTGTCCTAGGATACAGATGAACTCATCTTAAAGGCAAGATGATTATTGCTCAAATAGTCTTCAAAAAGACTCTTCCCCTTGCCTTAGGGGGTACTGCATACATATGTTCACAGCAGTACAATTCTTCCTGATGTCCAAAATGATGCACACACAGTGCATGCATGCTCTTCTTTTATCTTACTCCAATGCATATAACCAAAAGGAGTAAGTCCACCCTGTGGTTTTTACCCTATCCAGTTGAATGCAGGCCTTGTCCCGATGGCAGCGACTCCCTGTTGGTCTGGAGTGCTGGAGGGCCAGGAGCTATGCTCCCAGTCCCCAGTGGTTGGCACTCAACTCTGCAGCCTGGGAACAAGAACCAGCTGCAGTGAGTCCTTTCATCTGGTCCCCCTGGGGCAGTGCACCAGGGGTTAACATACAACATTGCCGAGTACACACTGGAGGGTGAGCTACTTAAAAACACTATAGCTAGTTTGTACAAGTGTCTGCAAATTCCTTTTTTACTCCCAGCATTCAAGGGGATTTTGTGAGATATTATGCAATTTGTACAATATCATTAAAGTAATCCTCCACCACTCTATTGATGCTTACTGTATCAGATTGAGTAAAGGTAGAGGAGTCAATATATATGTGCAGTTATTTTAAGCCTGATTTGATTCATCATCATCACCAGTGGGTGTCTTGGAAAAGGGCACGTTTTTCTTGGCACCAGCATTTACAGGAAACGCTGAAGCTGGAAACATTGTCGTGTCATGTGCAATTTGCGCTAACAACTTGCTCGTAAAGCTCTTTGCTTCTATTAACATATGTCAGCTGGAAAGAAAGGCATTACATAGAACTAAAACCTAGGATCAAGCATGGTTGCCAAAATGTAGTGATCCTATTGCAAGAAGCTGTAAACCCTTCGGCCCTTAGCAAAATAGCTTAATTTAATCTCCTCCTTCAGCTTCTATAGCTGCTTTTTCATTAGTTTAATTAAGGGTATGACCTGCCCCACCCACTCTCCCTATCTCATGGTTTGCTATATACGATTGGATGGTTTGTTGCTGTTCCTCTAGTCACTGAAGCATATAAAAAATGGAGTTCCACCTGGAATACATACAGGTGTGTGCTACACTTTACCCCAGTTTGTGACAGTACCTTCCAGGTTACGCTGAGCCTCCGCCGGGTGAAAGTGCAATGTGCAGACAGCCATTGTGCATGTGCATTGTTCTGCAGCCCATCACTTGTGGCAGTAGGTAGCCAGCAATAAATCTGAACAGGTCACCAAGGAGGAGACTGCCACTTGACCACACTGGTCAAGTGGCATTCCACCTGCATGTTCATTTTATAACTGTGATACTAAAAGGAATTTGCCACTGGCAATTACGATCATCATTAAATGAAGCCCTTTGCGTGATCACTGAAGCACAAATATTGCCACTTATAAAGGGGTTAAATATTAGCAATCTGAAATGTTTACAGGATTATTTGGTGGTATATTGAGTGTGTACTATACATAAACACATTGAGATATTACTAATCATGATAAAACTGCTGTATAGAGTGGAAACACATTACACATATCAAGTGTTTGGCCATTGTACATGAAAGCGCTATTGTCCCGTGTTCCAGAACTCGAGTGATTTGATGCATAGCATGGCTTATATGACAGTTTCACTAATGTTTTACCCATCATGCAGAATAATGGACTATGGCCCTCATTCAGAGCCGTACGCTCTGAGCAGAGCGCACGCTCTGAATGAGGGCCGGCCTCCATGAAAATGGAGCGTCCTTCTGGACGCTCGTATAGCTGTGGGTCACCACCCACAGGCTATACGAGCGTGCATTTTGATGGCCGCGATGGTCGAGACCATCGCGACCATCGAAATTGCGAGCCGGAGCCTGCGGTTGAGGTTTTCAACCGCAAGCTCCGGAGTGATTTTGGCTCTATCAGAGCCAAAATCACTCCCACTGACATCACTAGTGATGTCAGTGGGCCGGCTTTTGACGGGAGGCGTTCCCGTGGGAACGCCGCCGTCAGGGAGGCACGCCCCTGGCACGCCTACCAAAGGGGGCGTGCTGTCAATCAACATTGACAGCACGCCCCCTTTGATCGGACACAACGAGCGAAGGACTTTCCTTCGCTCGTCGCGTCTGGCGCATGCGCACGACGGAGCTCCCTCCGTCGTGCGCATGCTCAGTCCAGAACATCGACCCACTTGCGAGCGGACAGCCGCTCGCGAGTGGGTCTGAATCAGGCCCTATGTATTTTGGTACATTGTATGTTTTGTTTCTGGTCATTGTGAAAGTTTTTACAGTACTGATGTGGTATATAATAGGGGTGAGCGGGTTCGGATTTCTGAAATCCGAACCCCCCCGAGCCCCCCCGATCCGAGTCCGATCCGAGTCAGGCTCGACTTTTCCCGCCTGACTCGGATCTGAAATCGAGGCAAAACGTCATCTTCCCGCCTTCCGAGTCTCGCGGGTTTTGGATCCTATATAAGGTACACACGTCGGCGCCATTTTCTCACTCGGCTGTGGACAGTGAAGAGGGAGGGTGGGAGTTAGGGCTGTGTAGTGTAGTGTAGTGTAGTGCTGCTGTTGTCCACTACTTCAAAGTCCATAGGGGCTGGCTGTGTTGTGCTGTGCTGCTGTTGTTAATAGGGGCTGTGTCCACTACTTCAAAGTCCATAGGGGCTGGCTGGACTGTGTTGTGCAGTCAGTTCTCCATAGGGGCTGTGTCCACTCCAAAGTCCTGTGCAGTGTCCCAGTCCTAAAGGAGTGCTGTAGTGTTGTCCAGGGGGTGCTCTGTCCATCAGGGGTGCTCCCCCCAAGTGCTAAAAAAATAATATATTTTCTGTGTTTGTGAATTGTGTGCGCAGTAGCCGCACGTGCATCAACAAAGTAGTGCCAAGCGTGCGCCTGTGTCATAAGTAAAGGGCCGGCTGGCTTGACCGTTAAGGGTGCTGTAACCCCCGAAAGTACACTCCAGTCCAAACCAAAAAAAATATTATTTTCTGTGTTTGTGAATTGTGTGCGCAGTAGTCGCACGTGCATCAACAAAGTAGTGCCAAGCGTGCGCCTGTGTCATAAGTAAAGGGCCGGCTGGCTTGACCGTTAAAGGGTGCTGTAACCCCCAAGTACACTCCAGTCCAAACCAAAAAAAAAATTATTTTCTGTGTTTGTGAATTGTGTGCGCAGTAGCCGCACGTGCATCAACAAAGTAGTGCCAAGCGTGCGCCTGTGTCATAAGTAAAGGGCCGGCTGGCTTGACCGTTAAGGGTGCTGTAACCCCCGAAAGTACACTCCAGTCCAAACCAAAAAAAAAATTATTTTCTGTGTTTGTGAATTGTGTGCGCAGTAGCCGCACGTGCATCAACAAAGTAGTGCCAAGCGTGCGCCTGTGTCATAAGTAAAGGGCCGGCTGGCTTGACCGTTAAAGGGTGCTGTAACCCCCGAAAGTACACTCCAGTCCTAACCAAAAAAAAATTATTTTCTGTGTTTGTGAATTGTGTGCGCAGTAGCCGCACGTGCATCAACAAAGTAGTGCCAAGAGTGCGCCTGTGTCATAAGTAAAGGGCCGGCTGGCTTGACCGTTAAGGGTGCTGTAACCCCCGAAAGTACACTCCAGTCCAAACCAAAAAAAAAATTATTTTCTGTGTTTGTGAATTGTGTGCGCAGTAGCCGCACGTGCATCAACAAAGTAGTGCCAAGCGTGCGCCTGTGTCATAAGTAAAGGGCCGACTGGCTTGACCGTTAAGGGTGCTGTAACCCCCGAAAGTACACTCCAGTCCAAACCAAAAAAAAATTATTTTCTGTGTTTGTGAATTGTGTGCGCAGTAGCCGCACGTGCATCAACAAAGTAGTGCCAAGAGTGCGCCTGTGTCATAAGTAAAGGGCCGGCTGGCTTGACCGTTAAGGGTGCTGTAACCCCCGAAAGTACACTCCAGTCCAAACCAAAAAAAAAATTATTTTCTGTGTTTGTGAATTGTGTGCGCAGTAGCCGCACGTGCATCAACAAAGTAGTGCCAAGCGTGCGCCTGTGTCATAAGTAAAGGGCCGGCTGGCTTGACCGTTAAGGGTGCTGTAACCCCCGAAAGTACACTCCAGTCCAAACCAAAAAAAAAATTATTTTCTGTGTTTGTGAATTGTGTGCGCAGTAGCCGCACGTGCATCAACAAAGTAGTGCCAAGCGTGCGTCTGTGTCATAAGTAAAGGGCCGGCTGGCTTGACCGTTAAGGGTGCTGTAACCCCCGAAAGTACACTCCAGTCCAAACCAAAAAAAAAATTATTTTCTGTGTTTGTGAATTGTGTGCGCAGTAGCCGCACGTGCATCAACAAAGTAGTGCCAAGCGTGCGTCTGTGTCATAAGTAAAGGGCCGGCTGGCTTGACCGTTAAGGGTGCTGTAACCCCCGAAAGTACACTCCAGTCCAAACCAAAAAAAAAATTATTTTCTGTGTTTGTGAATTGTGTGCGCAGTAGCCGCATGTGCATCAACAAAGTAGTGCCAAGCGTGCGCCTGTGTCATAAGTAAAGGGCCGGCTGGCTTGACCGTTAAAGGGTGCTGTAACCCCCAAAGTACACTCCAGTCCAAACCAAAAAAAAAATTATTTTCTGTGTTTGTGAATTGTGTGCGCAGTAGCCGCACGTGCATCAACAAAGTAGTGCCAAGCGTGCGCCTGTGTCATAAGTAAAGGGCCGGCTGGCTTGACCGTTAAAGGGTGCTGTAACCCCCAAAGTACACTCCAGTCCAAACCAAAAAAAAAATTATTTTCTGTGTTTGTGAATTGTGTGCGCAGTAGCCGCACGTGCATCAACAAAGTAGTGCCAAGTGTGCGCCTGTGTCATAAGTAAAGGGCCGGCTGGCTTGACCGTTAAAGGGTGCTGTAACCCCCGAAAGTACACTCCAGTCCAAACCAAAAAAAAAATTATTTTCTGTGTTTGTGAATTGTGTGCGCAGTAGCCGCACGTGCATCAACAAAGTAGTGCCAAGCGTGCGCCTGTGTCATAAGTAAAGGGCCGGCTGGCTTGACCGTTAAAGGGTTCTGTAACCCCCAAAGTACACTCCAAACCAAAAAAATATATATTTTCTGTGTTTGTGACTTGTGTGCACTGTGGCTGCACGTGCATCAACAAAGGAGCAGCGCCAAGCGTGCGCCTGTGTCCCATAAGTAAAGAGCCGGCTGGCTCATTTCTTAAAGGGTGGTGTAACCCACAAAGTGCACTACTCTCCAGCAAAAATAAAAAAATATTTTCTGTGTTTGTGTGCGCTTTAGCCGCACGTATATAAATATCAATATAACATAAATGGAGGACCAAACTTTCTCCGATAAAAATAAAATAGGGAAAGATCAAGAACCACTTCCTCCTAGTGCTGTTGCTGCTGCTGGGAGTTGTTCATCATCCCAGAGAGGAAGTAGGAACATCACTACTTTTACTAAACAATTGACCCTCCAACAGTCCCTAGCGATGAGGATGAAGTACGACAGCAGTCATCCTGAAGCAAAACGTATAACTGAGGCCTTGACTGCTATGTTGGTGTTAGATGTGCGTCCGGTATCCGACATTAGTGCAGTGGGATTTAGACAATTGATGGAGGTAGTGTGTCCTCGGTTCCAAATCCCGTCTAGATTCCACCTGCATCCTCAAAGCAGCAGCGACAAGCGTGCGTCTGTCTGTTAAAGGGTGGTGACACCCTCAAAGTGTGCTACACAAACAATTAAAATATTGTTCTTTTTTTTTCTGTCTTTGTGAATTGTGTGGGCTGTAGCCGCACCTGCATCCTTAAAGCAGCAGCGACAAGCGTGCGTCTGTCTGTTAAAGGGTGGTGACACCCTCAAAGTGTGCTACACAAACAATAAAAATATTCTTCTTCTTTTTTCTGTCTTTGTGAATTGTGTGGGCTGTAGCCGCACCTGCATCCTTAAAGCAGCAGCGACAAGCGTGCGTCTGTCTGTTAAAGGGTGGTGACACCTCAAAGTGTTCTACACAAACAATTAAAATATTGTTCTTTTTTTTCGGTCTTTGTGAAATGTGTTGGCTGTAGCCGCACCTGCATCCTTAAAGCAGCAGCGACAAGCGTGCGTCTGTCTGTTAAAGGGTGGTGTAACTCTCAAAGTGCTCCAAAAAATAAAAAACTAATTTTTTAATGTGTTTGTGACTTGTGTGCGATGTAGCCGCACTTGCATCCTCAAAGCAGCAGCGACAAGCGTGCATCTCTCTGTTAAAGGGTGGTGACACCCTCAAAGTGTGCTACACAAACAATAAAAATATTCTTCTTCTTTTTTCTGTCTTTGTGAATTGTGTGGGCTGTAGCCGCACCTGCATCCTTAAAGCAGCAGCGACAAGCGTGCGTCTGTCTGTTAAAGGGTGGTGACACCCTCAAAGTGTGCTACACAAACAATTAAAATATTGTTCTTTTTTTTTCGGTCTTTGTGAAATGTGTGGGCTGTAGCCGCACTTGCATCCTCAAAGCAGCAGCGACAAGCGTGCGTCTGTCTGTTAAAGGGTGGTGTAACCCTCAAAGTGTGCTCCACAAACAATAAAAATATTCTTTTTTTTTTTCTGTCTTTGTGAATTGTGTGGGCTGTAGCCGCACTTGAATCCTCAAAGCAGCAGCGACAAGCGTGTGCGTCTGTCTGTTAAAGGATTACATCGGTGACAGCATCCAAGTAGGCATGTCAGACAGTTCGTACTTGTACTGGCAGGAAAATGAAGCAATTTGGAGGTCCCTGTACAAACTGGCTCTATTTTACCTGAGTTGCCCCCCCTCCAGTGTGTACTCCGAAAGAGTGTTTAGTGCAGCCGGGAACCTTGTCAGCGAAAGGCGTAGGAGGTTGCTTCCACAAAATGTGGAGAAGATGATGTTCATAAAATGAATTATCAACTCTTCCAGGGAGACCAGCCTCCAGAACGTACAGAGGGACCTGTGGTTCCAGCAGGGACGAATTAATACTCTGTGAGGATGAGGATGTACACACTGAAGAGGGTGAGGAATCGGTGGATGAGGAGGATGAGGATGACATCTTGCCTCCGTAGAGCCAGTTTGTGCAGGGACAGATAAATTGCCAGCTTGTTTTGTGGGGGCCCAAACGAACCAATCATTTCAGCCACAGTTGTGTGGCAGACCCTAGCGCTGAAATGATTGGTTTGTTAAAGTGTGCATGTCCTGTTTATACAACATAAGGGTGGGTGGGAGGGCCCAAGGACAATTCCATCTTGCACCTCTTTTTTTTCTTTGCATTATGTACAGTTTGGGGCCTAGTTTTTCAATGCCATCCTGTCTGCCACTGCAGTGTCACGCCTAGATGGGTCACGTGTTTGTGCCGCCCACTCGTGTCGCTTAGCATAGTCATCCAGCTACCTCGGTGGAACCTTTTGGACATAAAAACACTATTGTGAGGTGTGAGGTATTCAGAATAGACTGGAAATGAGTGGAAATTAAGGTTATTGAGGTTAATAATAGCATAGGAGCAGAAAAACCTACAAATTCTGTGATTTTAGCTGTTTTTATGCTTTTTTTCAAAAAAATACAGATCCAAAACACAAAACCCAGAACCCAAAACACGGAAGGGTGGTTTTGGCAAAACCAATCCAGATCCAAAACACGAAGAAAGATCCAGATCCAAAACCAAAACACAAAACACGAAAAGTGGCCGGTGCACACCCCTAGTATATAACCTTGCCCAGAAAGCAAATACAGTGACTTAAAGAAATAGGCTAAATGAAATTGATGCCTTTTTCATGTACACTATCTACTGTATACCTACAAAGATATCAAAGCTTGTAATTCACCATAACTAAATCATCAGTCACCGAGAAATCACAGATGCTGAGAACACTTGTAATGTTGGCTGGACACGCTGCAATATCAGCAGCCATACTGACCTGTGCATACTGGCAATTTTAGTGCCCAAATAGTGTACACTATATTTTGTATTACCCTAGGAGGGGCCCAGCACTACTCAGCACTGGGTCTCCACCATTTTAAATGAATGTATGCCATAGTCTTTCCTTTGCAGCCCACGGCTTCGATGAAACACTTAAAAGTTTTGAAATAGTATATACAGTAGTTAATGGTGATGTATTACTGTGGGAAAGGAAGGTCTGACCTTCCTTTCTGTGGGGCCTACTTATTATTATGTACTAGTATATAGGGACAGCGGGACAGATCGAGATTGCAGGAGGTAAATAATGAGATTTATGGGATGCTTTGTTTCAGCATGTGGAGTAGAAGTGATTATATTTTGGCTAAATTTGTTTCAAATTTGTTTTTACTTTTTAATTAGTTAACCTGCACTTATCACATAAATACCATTAAGGCGGCCATGGAGTGTAGCCTGGCACACAGTATCAGTCACTGAGCCACATTCAGCCTCAGGTGGGGGGAGCTGGGGGACCCAGCCTATTTTGTCAGTCCTGGGCCCCACAATTTCTGATGGCAGCCCTGCAGCCCTGTATGTCTTGAACTCAGGGCAGTAACTAGGGTAGTGCGACCTGTGCCATGGCACAGGCCACCACAGGGCAGGGGGCACTGTTCGGTCTTATAAATTTTCCTGTTTATTATCATTCTCACTTGTAGCTTCCTCTTATTTCATCCCCAGCATCTCCTGGCCTCCCCTATCTCTTCCCTGGCCCTTCCCCATGATGCCATGGCCCTCTCTCAGGTGCACTATATTATGTCCCTATTTATCCATAGCATCTCCTGGCCTCTCCTATCTCTTCCCTGGCCCTTCCCCATGAGCTCATGGCCCTCTCTCAGGTGCACTATATTATGTCCCTATTTATCCCCAGCATCTCCTGGCCTCTCCTATCTCTTCCCTGGCCCTTCCCCATGAGGCCATGGCCCTCTCTCAGGTGCACTATATTATGTCCCTATTTATTCCCAGCATCTCCTGGCCTCCCCTATCCCTTCCCTGGCCCTTCCCCATGAGGCCATAGCCCTCTCTCAGGTGCACTATATTATGTCCCTATTTATCCCCAGCATCTCCTGGCCTCCCCTATCTCTACCCTGGCCTTCCCCATGAGGCCATGACCCTCTCTCAGGTGCACTATATTATGTCCCTATTTATTCCCAGCATCTACTGGCCTCCGCTATCTCTTCCCCGGCCCTTCCCCATGAGGCCATGGCCATCTCTCAGGTGCACTATATTATGTCCCTATTTATCCCCAGCATCTCCTGGCCTCCCCTATCTCTTTCCTGGCCCTTCCCCATCAGGCCATGGCCCTCTCTCAGGTACACTATATTATGTCCCTATTTATCCCCAGCATCCCCTGGCCTCCCCTATCTCTTCCCTGGCCCTTCCCCATGAGGCCATGGCCCTCTCTCAGGTGCACTATATTATGTCCCTATTTATCTCCAGCATCTCCTGGCCTCCCCTATCTCTTCCCTGGCCCTTCCCCATGCGGCCATGGCCCTCTCTCAGGTACACTATATTATGTCCCTATTTATCCCCAGCATCCCCTGGCCTCCCCTATCTTTTCCCTGGCCCTTCCCCATGAGGCCATGGCCCTCTCTCAGGTGCACTATATTATGTCCCTATTTATCCCCAGCATCTCCTGGCCTCCCCTATCTCTTCCCTGGCCCTTCCCCATGAGGCCATGGCCCTCTCTCAGGTGCACTATATTATGTCCCTATTTATCCCCAGCATCTCCTGGCCTCTCCTATCTCTTCCCTGGCCCTTCCCCATGAGGCCATGGCCCTCTCTCAGGTGCACTATATTATGTCCCTATTTATCCCCAGCATCTCCTGGCCTCCCCTATCTCTTCCCTGGTCCTTCCCCATGAGGCCATGGCCCTGTCTCAGGTGCACTATATTATGTCCCTATTTATCCCCAGCATCTCCTGGCCTCTCCTATCTCTTCCCTGGCCCTTCCCCATGAGGCCATGGCCCTCTCTCAGGTGCACTATATTATGTCCCTATTTATCCTCAGCATCTCCTGGCCTCTCCTATATCTTCCCTGTCCCTTCCCCATGAGGCCATGGCCCTCTCTCAGGTGCACTATATTATGTCCCTATTTATTCCCAGCATCTCCTGGCCTCCCCTATCCCTTCCCTGGCCCTTCCCCATGAGGCCATGGCCCTCTCTCAGGTGCACTGTATTATGTCCCTATTTATCCCCTGCATCTCCTGGCCTCCCCTATCTCTTCCCCGGCCCTTCCCCATGAGGCCATGGCCATCTCTCAGGTGCACTATATTATGTCCCTATTAATCCCCAGCATCTCCTGGCCTCCTCTATCTCTTCCCTGGCCCTTCCCCATGAGGCCATGGCCCTCTCTCAGGTGCACTATATTATGTCCCTATTTATCCTCAGCATCTCCTGGCCTCTCCTATATCTTCCCTGTCCCTTCCCCATGAGGCCATGGCCCTCTCTCAGGTGCACTATATTATGTCCCTATTTATTCCCAGCATCTCCTGGCCTCCCCTATCCCTTCCCTGGCCCTTCCCCATGAGGCCATGGCCCTCTCTCAGGTGCACTGTATTATGTCCCTATTTATCCCCTGCATCTCCTGGCCTCCCCTATCTCTTCCCCGGCCCTTCCCCATGAGGCCATGGCCATCTCTCAGGTGCACTATATTATGTCCCTATTAATCCCCAGCATCTCCTGGCCTCCTCTATCTCTTCCCTGGCCCTTCCCCATGAGGCCATGGCCCTCTTTTGGGTGTGTTATTTCCCTATTTAAAAAATAGCGGGGGCACCAATGCTCTTTCTGGCACAGGGCACCAAAAAGTCTAGTTACGGCTCTGCTTGTACTTTTTCACCCGCTCCACCAGGCAGACTGCATATTTCATATTCCCTGGAGTGTTACCCATTTACCTTTCCCATGCTGTTCTGTCTTAGACCTGTGTATCTTGCAAATACTGTAATAACAGACCCGCTTACCGAGACATTCCCTGCTAACATGCCAGGTGCCTTACTCTTCATTGAAGCTGCCACTAATTAGCTTATTCTAAAGGCAACCATGAAAACTCATTGCGAATGCTGCCCTAAGCAGCGCAATCTCATGTTCCCCCCAGCTCACCAGCCATGTTGCATCCATTAGCTGTTCTAGTATTTGCTCAGTAGTGGGGTGCCTCTTGTCTGGCGCTGCAGCCTGGGGGTGCAGTCGCAGTCACCACTCCAGCCCTGTCTGTTAGATTACTGCTGACCAACAGCTGCTGAACACTAAAACCCAGCTGCTCTCGTGACCTCCGATATGCTCATGCCCAGCTTACTGCCACGTATTTCCTCCATAATGCAGCTGAGCCGCTGAGGAAGAGGAACAACAAAAAATTGAGAGGGCCAGGGAGGGGGTTAGCTCTTAAGCTGGAAAGACTCTGAAGTGACAGCGGGCAGGAAGCTGGAATGATAGTGCAGGAGGATTGAGACATGAGGCAGGAAGTTTGAGTGGCAGGATACTGGAGTGATAGGGGGAAGGAAGCTGGAGTGACAGGTCAGAGGGCTGGAGTGACAGGAAATAGGAGACTGGAGTGACAGGGCAGGAGGCTGGAAAGACAGGAGGTTGGAGTGATGGGACAGGAGGTTGGAGTGATGGGACAGGAGGTTGGACTGATAGGGCAGGAGGCTGGAGTGACAAGGCAGGAGGCTGGAGTGACATGGGACAGGAGGCCGGAGTAACATGGGACAGGAGGCTGGAGTGACTGGTGCAGGAGGCTTGAGTGATGGGGCAGGAGGCTGGAGGGATGGGGCAGGTGGCTGGAAAGATAGGAAGCTGGAGTGATAGGAGGAAAGAGGCTGGAAAGACAGGAGGCTGGAGTGACAGGGGCAGGAGGCTGGAAAGACAAGAGGCTGGAATGTTGAGGCAGGAGGCTGGAGTGGTGGTGCAGGAGGCTGGAAAGACAGGTGACTGGAAAGACAGGGGGCAGGAGGCTGGTGTGGCAGGAAGCTGGAGAGACACAGGGCATGAGTCTGGAAAGATAGATGGCTGGAGTGACAGCAGGTTGGAAAGACAGAAGGCTGGAGAAATAGGAGGCTGGAAAGAGAGGAGGTTAGAGTGACAGGGGGCAGGAGGCTGCAAAGACAGGAGGCTGCAGTGACAGGGGTCAGGTAGCTGGAAAGACAGAAAGCTGGAGTGACAGGGGTCAGGAGGTTGGAGAGACACAGGTGGCAGGAGGCTGGAGAGGATATGGGGAAGGAGGTGACATGGGACACAAGACTGGTGGAACCTCTGTTATATGATGGTGATATTGGTTATATTACTACACAAACAGGCATCTTGTGGACCATGTCATCTCCAAAATGAATTGTGAATACAGACTGAAGACACTGTCTACCCAGGGGGATCACTTTCTTCAGAGATTCCCTGTTGCAAACAAACCACCATATAAGTAGGATGTATTTTAATTTAGTACATACAAAAAGCAGTGACAGGAGGAAATATGTTGATGTAACAGAGGGCAGGAGGCTGGAAAGACTGGAGGCTGGAGTGACAAGGGCAGGAGGATGGAATGCTGAGGCAGAAGGCTGGAGAGTGGGGGCAGGAGGCTGAAAAGACAGACTGTAGTGACAGTGGGCAGGAGGCTTGTGTGGCAGGAAGCTGGAGAGACATGGGGCATGAGGCTTGAAAGACAGGTCTGGAGGGACGGGGTTGGAAAGACAGGAGGCAGGAGTGAAAGGGGGAAGGAGGCTGAAAAGACAGGAGGCTGGAGTGACAGGAGGCTGCAGTTTAGTGGCAAGAGGTTGGAAAGAAAGAAAACTGGAGTGATGAGGCTGGAGGCTGGAAAGACACAGGTGCCAGGAGGCTGGAGGGGATACGGGGATGGAGGTGACATGGGGTACAAGGCTGACAGGAGTCTAGAGTGACAGGGCAGGAGACTGGAAAAACAAGAGGATGGAGGCTGGAAAGACACGAGGCTGGAAAGAAAGGAGGCTGGAGAGACAGGGGTCAGACGGCTGGAGGGACACAGGTGGCAGATGGCTGGAGGGGATGCGAGGAAGGAGGTGACATTGGGCACATGGCTGGATAAACCTCTGTTTTATGATGGTGACATTGGTTATATTCCTACACAAACAGGCATCATCTGGACCATGTAATCTCCTACATAAATTGTAAATACCGGCTAAAGCCTGCCCAGGGGGGATTAATTTCTTCAGAGGTTCCCATTTGCAAACAAATCACAATATAAGCAAGTTGTATTTTTATTTAGTACAGTACATACAAAAAGCAGTATAGATTATTTCAAAGGGGGCACCAAAGGGATTTTCACCCTGGACTCTACTTGGTCTAGAAACAGCTCTGTCTGCTCTCACACTCCTTACCTGCTCCCACACTCTTTACATGCTTCTACACTCCTTACCTGATCGCACACTCTTTACCTACTCCTACACTCCTTACCTGATCGCACACTCTTTACCTGCTCCCAAACTCTTTAACCTGCTGCCAAACTCCTTACCTGCTCCCATACTCTTTACCAGCTCCCACACTCTTTACCTGCTCCCACACTCCTTACCTGCTCCCACACTCTTTACCTGCTCCCACACTCCTTACCTGATCGCACACTCTTTACCTGCTCCCAAACTCTTTACCTGCTCCCAAACTCTTTAACCTGCTGCCAAACTCTTTAACCTGCTCCCATACTCTTTACCAGCTCCCACAATCTTTACCAGCTCCCACACTCTTTACCTGCTCCCACACTCCTTACCTTTTCCACACTCTTTACCAGCTCCCACACTCCTTACCTGTTCCCACACTCCTTACCTGTTCCCACACTGTTTACCTGCTCCCACACTCCTTACCTTTTCCACACTCTTTACCTGCTCTCGCACTCGTTACCTGCTCCCACACTCCTTACCTTTTCCCACACTCTTTACCAGCTCACACACTCTTTACCAGCTCCCACACTCTTTACCCGCTCCCACACTCCTTACCTTTTCCACACTCTTTACCTGCTCCCACACTCTTTACCTGCTCCCACACTCCTTACCTGTTCCCACACTCTTTGCCTGCTCCCACACTCTTTGCCTGCTCCCTGTCATGCCTGAGGTTTGGAATTGGTCTGAACAGGCGTGGTAGAGAAACTGTAGAGGATTGAAAACTTGAGATACTGATATCGGACTGGGACAAATAATGTGGAATTAATGATAAGCAGAAGAGAATATAACTGTATTTGATGATACTGGATAGATGAGCAGAATTGGATTGAGGGCCTGATTCATCATGGATTGGTAATGTGATTGCAGATACGTAATCGCATGCAGGTCTGCTGTGAAAATATGCTAATGAATGTAATCACAATGCCGTTGCATTGCCAGCATAGAGAAGCCCACTGCCTCCCACTACCACTATCTCACATCCATAATACCTCGCAAACCATCATAAACATTGGTAACATTGAGTGTCATTGGTCCCTCATGTAGAATTACAGTAGACCTGACCTTACTTAGAAATTACATACTGAGTACTCAAGCTGCATATGCAATCGCAATGGCTAATTTATGCACGCCCATGCAATGGGCAGGCATGCCTGCGTTTCTCCGACCCATCACCACCCCCAAATGCTAATTTCCTGTCAATTTCTCTGAGATAGCTTTGCGTGATCTCCATGCTCATAGTGCGATCGCGGTGGTGCCTTCGTGCACTGCAATGCATATGCATGCGCAGTACGCAACAATCACCCAACTGCGAGTGCTGTTGCAGTTGCGATCCTAAATGAATAAGGCCCTGAGACGATGTCAATGAATTGATGAACTCGATCAGTTTGCAACCGATGTTTATAAATTCTTCTAGGTCTCTCTGCTGCTTTTGACACTGTTGACCACTCTCTTCTCATACAAACACTGCAATCCCCAGGTCTTCAGGACACAGCTCTTTCTTGGTTTTCTTCCTACCTATCTGATCGCTCTCTTACTGTTCGTTTTTCTGATTCTGCCTCCTCTTCGCTACCTCTATCAGTTGGAGTACCGCAAGGCTCTGTTTTAGGGCCTCTGTTATTCTCAATCTATACCACCTCTCTTGACAAACTAATCCGCTCTTTTGGATTTCAGTACCATCTGTATGCGGATGATACTCAAATCTACCTATCCTCTCCAGATTTATCTCCATTTGTATTGGTCCGTGTCACTGAATGTCTTTCTGCCATTTCATCTTGGATGTCATCTCGCCACCTGAAACTTAATATTTCTAAAACAGAATTAATTATGTTTCCACCGGCCAATAACAGTTACCAACCTGATCTCTCTATCACTGTTGATACCTCGACCATCCACCCCGTCCCACAAGCTCGCTGCCTTGATGTCATCCTTGCCTCTGAACTGTCCTTTGTTCCCCATATTCAATCTGTCTCAAAATCATGTTATACACATTTAAGAAACATATCCAAAATTCGACCATATCTCACACAAGACACTGCAAAAACTCTAATCCATGCACTCAATATTTCCCGCATTGACTATTGCAATAGCCTTTTTACTGGTCTTCCCAAAAACAGGCTATCACGATTACAATCCATTATGAATGCAGCTGAAAGGCTAATCTTCCTTGCGAAACGTTCCTCTTCTGCTGCCCCGCTCTGTCAGTCCCTCCATTGGTTGCCAGTTTTATACCGTATTCAATACAAAATACTTTCACTTACATATAAGGCTATAAACCAAACCACACCAACATACATCTCTTCACTCATCTCAAAATATCTCCCAACCCGACCTCTCCAATCAGCACAAGATCTGCGTTTCTCATCCCCATGCATTACTTGCTCCCATTCACGGTTACAGGACTTTCTTCGCGCTGCACCCACTCTATGGAATAAGCTACCTCGCACAATAAGACTTTCCTCTAGTCTCCAATCCTTCAAGCGTTCCCTGAAAACTCACCTCTTCAGGCAAGCTTATCAGATTCCAGAACCTCTCACATAACCTTCATAGCTTCCATATTTAATTACATCCCCTTTTACAGTCCACACACAATCTCACACATCGTCTTTCTCTCACATCCTCATGACATTTGGTCGACATCCCTGTGTGACTGGATCATGCAGCCAACCAAGAAACTGTGAATTCTGGCTGGACCAAAATGCAATATATAGTACCTATCCTTGTGTATCAATGCCTATTTCCCTATAGATTGTAAGCTTGCGAGCAGGGCCTTCCTACCTATATATCTGTCTGTTATTATCCAGTTTTGTTCTATTAATGCTTACAATTGTAAAGCGCAACGGAATATGCTGCGCTATATAAGAAACTGTTAATAAGTAAATAAATTGAAGAACTGGATCAATTTGAAACCGATATTGATGAATTGAAGAACTGGATCAGTTTGAGACAGATGTTGATGAATTGAAGAACTGGATTGGTTTGAGACTGATGTTGATGAATTGAAGAACTGGATTGGTTTGAGACCGATGTTTAAATATATTGGATGGCATCAAAGTTTTGGAGATATCGTATTGGACAGATGATTGGAGATATTGGAATGGACCGATAATTGGAGATATTGGATGGGACCGATGATTGGAGGTATTGGTTGGAATCAATGGAGGCAGATATGAACAAGTCTCTGGTAAAACCAGACTGGAGTGCAAGATGGAATAGGACACTTCATTACCAGACTTGGAACTGGAATGGCATGGACTGGAACCGTTCAGATACTGATAACTGGGAGCTTAGCACAGAGCTGTAACTTCAGTAGAATTGACATTGTACTGGCAACAAGAGCCAGTCAGAAAATGAAATTTATAGGGGTGGATCCCCTGGTACTAGATGCTGTGATCAGCTTGTATGGGAGCAGTGCTCTGAGTGGAGGAAGAGTGTCAGGTGACAGAGTCCAATATGGCTGCACCCATACTGTGGTTTAGGAGGGAACTCTGGTGTGCAGCTTGTGTGCCATCATGCTGGGGAGACATGCTGTGAGCAAAGGACTGCAGAGAGCCTTATCCACGCTCAGTAACAGAACACTGAGTGGACTAGGCAGGAGCAGCAGAGACAGACCTCAGTTAAAGCTGGGAGTGATGTGCAGCATGAGTGAACCTCTGTGCTACCTGGGAGTGATGCACAGTGCGAGCTGACATCAGAGCTAGCATAGGCAGACACTGGCAAGGTAAGAAGGTGGTTTTTAGGGGTCGCAGCATGAGAGCACTTCACCCTTCATGGGTTGACCCAGGACACCTTTTTGGCTTTTGTGGAAACTTGGCATTGAACACTCAGATCAACTGAGGAGCATGGACATCAGAGACAATAGTTTAGGAATGTTCTTCTAGGCCATAGCCCTTACAGTCAATCAAGTATTGAAGACATCCATAACGGATTCTAAAGTCCAGAATCTTTGCCACTTTGTATTCAACTCCAAGTTGAGTCTGAACTTTGGGTGCCTTTGGAAGTGTTGAATGGAACCGGTTGAGTATGAGTCCTTTCAATTAAGAAATATGGAAGGAATTTGGTAGGAAGGGTACTGTAGCTTGAGTTTGAACAAAACTAGGTTAATTACACATTCAATGGTGAATGGCCCCATGTAGCATGGCACAAATTTCATCGATGAAACTCTAAACCTCAGATTTCATGTAGAGAGCCAAACTTGAGCTCCTAGTTTGAACTGGGAACTGCTCTCTTCTTCCTGTCAGTGAACTTCTTGTACCACTTAGAAGCCTTCACAAGAGAGTAAGGGACCTCCTTCCAGAACTTGTAAAAGTTCTGCAAGGTATGGTCAGCAGCTGGAACCTGTGAGACAGGAAGAGGCTGAAACTCGGGAACTCGAGGGTGCAGACCATAAGTGGCATAAAAGGGTGTAGAACCAGATGAAGAAAGGTACTGATTGTAGTAACAAAATTCCACCCTGGGGGTGGTATTCCACCCCTGAACTTGACTTGAAGTGAAGAACTCAAGATATGCTAAAACTTGACAACAAACTGCACTCCCTGGTCAGAGATGCTTTTCAGAGGTAGTCCATGAAGTCTGAAGATTTCTTGTATGAATAATTGAGCCAACTTGGGAGCTGACAGAAGACTGGTAAGGGGTATTCAGTGAGGTATCTTGGTGAACCGGTCAACTAACACCCAGACGGTCTTGAATTTGTTTGAAACCGGAAGATTGGTAATGAAGTCCATTGACAGATGTGTCCATGTCTGATGTGGAACAGAGAGAGGAATTAATTGCCTAGCTGGGGATTGTTGAGGCACTTTATTCTGGGCGCACTTGTTACAAAAGGCAATGAAGTCTTGGAAATCTTTTCTGAGAGAGGGCCACCAGTAAGACCTGGAAATGAACTTGGGGATCTTTTGTATGCCTACATGATCTGTGAAGCAGGAAGCATGAGCTCAATGTAGCAGTCTCGTGCATAATGTGGGCTTGACAAGAGTTTTCCCAACAGGTGGTGAGAATTCTACTTCGATTGCAGAGAAATCTACCAGATTGATGATGAGATGCTTCTCAGTGGAGGTAGTATAATTTTTTTCCTCTATGGAGCGAGAGTGGGCATCAGCCTTTCAGTTTTGGACCCCTTGATGAAACACAATTTGAAGTTGAAGCATAAGAAAAAAAGATCCCATATGGCTTGCCTCGGATTTAGACAATGGGCTGTCTTCAGGAATATAAGGTTTTTGTGGTCCTTGAAAATGGAAATAAGATGTACAGCTCCTTCCAAAAGATAGCACTACTCCTCCAAGGCTAACTTAATAGCGAGGAGTTCTTGATCCCCAATAGAGTAGTTGCACTCAGCCAGAGTGAATTTCCAGGAGAAAAATCCACAGGGGTGGAGAAAACCATCTGGAGCAGATTGAGAGAGCACAGCTCCAACTCCAATGGAAGAAGCATCTACTTCGAAAACAAATGGCTGTGTGACATCAGGTTGATCAAGAACAGGAGCTGAGATGAACTTCTGTTTGCTTTTGTATAAGACTTCATTTGTTTCCTCTGACCATCAGGGCAGACTGGCACCTTTCTGAGTGAGAGCTGTAATAGGTGCAATGATGGTGGAAAAGTTCTTTATGAATTTACGATAGTAGTTTGCAAACCCAAGGAAGCGCTGAACAGTCTTGAGAGTATTAGGAAACAGCCATTCTTGAATTGCCTCGATCCATTCTGAGACAGACCATAACCTGAAATTATATATCGGAGGAAGGGGATAGACTTGACTTCGAAGACACACTTCTCCAATTTGCAGTAAAGGTTATTGGAACAGAGATGTATTAGAACCTCCTTTACTTCAGATCATTGGCAAATATGAGAATACAGTCAAGATAGACTTGTACAACACATCACAGAAGATCTCATTGACATAGTGTTGGAATACTGCAGGAGCATTGCTGAGACTGAAGGGCATAACAAGGTACTTGCAGTGACTGTCGCAGGTGTTAAATACGGTCTTCCACTCATCTCCTTCTCAAATTCGTATGAGATTATATGCTCTGCGCAAGTCCAATTTTGTGAAGATGGTGGCTACACTGACTCTGTCAAAAAGCTCTGTGATCAGAGGGAGAGGAGAGCAGTTTTTAATGGTGATGTAATTGAGACCCCTGTAGTTGTTGCAGGGGTACAAACCTCCAGTGATTTGTGAGGTTCTCCAGTCAATTTGAGGGTTATGCTGATGGAGCCAGGGCAAGCCCAGAACTATGGAATGCGAGGCCCTGGGTATGACAAGAAAACTTAAAAGTACAGTGTGCAGAGCACCAATTTTGACTTGCAGAGGTTGAGTCTGAAGGGTAATTGTACCCCCTAGGATGCGGCTTCCATCAACCACTGTGAGTGAGATAGGATGAATCAGACTCTCGGTTGGTTAGGCCCATCGCTGGACCAATTCAGATGTGACAAAGTTACCAGCTGTACCTGAATCCAACAGAGCAGAAACTTGCTTGCTGGGCACCCACAGCTTTTGTGAGCGGACAAGAAAAAAAAAAATTCCTCCCCGCCGTGATTCAGAGCGTGCGCTCACAAATAGTGAGCACCTCTGAATCAGGCCGTTAGTCTCTCTTTGCTGAGTTAGGAGCAGGAGTATCCCAGAAGCTTGGGACAATTGTTGAGCAGATGAAAAAGAGCAGCACAGTATAGACAGAGATTTTTGGACTGTCGTCTTCGGCGCTCCTTCTGTAATAGGCGAGAACGGTTGATTTGCATTGGTTCCTCTTTGGAAGGCCAAACTGACTGAGGCAAGACTGTTGCCTGAGGTTTTTGATGAAGAAATCTTCCTCTCTCAATGGCTTGTTCTTTCAAGCGTAAGTCCACCTTGGTGCACAGAGAGATCAATTCCTCTAATTTTGTCTGATAAGCCATTCCAAAAGGCTGCATAGACTGCTCTGTCATTCCAAGAGAGTTCTGATGCCAGTATTTGAAACTGCACCAGATACTGGCCTACATAATTTGAACCCTGATGGAGACGTAGAAGGTCCATAGATGCAGTTGACACTCTCCCAGACTCATCAAAGATTCAGTGGAATAAGGATGATGCCCTTCAGAAGCAGATCTAGATAATAGGGAGATTATATAATCCACATGGGTACGGTCTGTAGGAAAATTGCTGGGTTGGAGCTTACACTGTATTTTACATTGATTCTGGAGACCCCTGCAATTTTAGGGGTTCCCATCAAATTTTGCAGGAGTAGGAATGTGCAGACAAGGTGCCACTGAGGAAACTAAAACAAGAGAAATCAGAATGGATAAAGTGCCGCTCCTAAGCCTCTAAGAGTGGATTGCATGTGTCACGCTCTGGCTTTTAAAAACCACTTTCTTACCTCTCCGGTGTCTGTCCAGGCTAGTGCTGTGGACTGCTCGCACTGTGCATCAATCTTGGCTGGTGCTGAGTTTTGTCTGTGCTGCTGCTGCCTTGTCTACTCCATGACCTGTCAGTGAGCATGGAGATGGCTTTTCGCTGTCCCTTGCTTGCAGTGTGTCTTCCCAGCATGATGGCATATAAGCTGCACACCAGAGTTCCCTCCTAAACCACAGTATGTGCGTAGACATGTTGGACTCTGTCACCTGATGCTTTTCCTCCACTCAAAACACTGCTCCCAGACCAGCTGATCGCAGCATCCAAACCTTGGGGATCCTCCCCTATAAATTCCATTTCCTGACTGGCCTCTGTTGCCTTACTCCGTCACTTCTGCTGAAGTTACAGCTCTGTGCTGAGCTCCTAGGTACTTTGTGTCTGAACGGTGCCAGTCCATGTGATTCCAGTTCCAAGTCTGGTTACAAGTCTCCATTCCATCTAACACTCCAGTCTGGGTTTCCCACAGAGACTTGCTCATTTCTGCTACTATCGGTTCCAGCCATTATCTCCAAAACATCGGTCCAAGCCAGTACCTCAAACCATTGGTCCCATCCGATAATCCAATCATCAGTTCCATCCGATATACTTGAAATCCATCCCAAACCGTTCCAATACTGCAATTCATCATCATCATTGGACTGAAACTGATCCAGTACTGTAATTCTTCATCATCGGTCTCAACCTGATCTAGTACTGCAATCCATCATCCTAGGTCTCAAATCAATCCAGTTGTCAATTCATCAACTTTGGTCTGAAACCAATTGGTCTGCATAGTCACTGCGATCGCAATCCCGATCATAATGGGGTGTTCGTGCACGAACCCTGTGATTCATATGCATGCGCAGAACACAACAATCAGAAGATTGCATGTGTAATTGCAGTAGCGATCGGTAGTGAATCAGGCCCAATGTTATCACTCTATTTTTACACCACACTTTACATAATCAACCTGGCACCCATCGCCCAGGGGTGCCGAGGATAGCCCTGGGCTATCAGCCTAGGCCTCGGGGGCCCTGGAGAGGGGTACCCTTTTATTGGACTAACTAGCAGTCATGTTATGGTAAGATGACAGTGGAGTAATGAGTGGTCTGTTAGACTGGTAAGATGAGAGTGGAGTGATAAGTGGGACTGTTACACTGGTAAGATGACAGTGGAGTGGTGAGTAGTTTTATTAGACTGGTAAGATGAGAGTGGGAGGCTGAGTAGTACTGTTAGATTGGTATGATGAGAGAAAAGTGGTGAGTTGGACTCTTAGACTGGTAAGATGAGAGAGGAGAATGGACATGTTAGACAGGCAAGATGATAGTGTAGATGTGAGTTGGACTATTAGACTAGTAGATGACAGTGGAGTGGAGAATGGGATGGTTACACTTGTAAGACAATAGTGGAGTAGTACTGTTAGAGTGGTAAGATGATAGTGGAGTGGTGAGTAGCCTTGGGCTATCAGACTAGGCCTGGGGGGCCCTGGAGAGGGGTACCCTTTTATTGGGCTATCTAGCAGTCATATAATGGTAAGATGACAGTGGAGTAACGAGTGGTCTGTTAGACTGGTAAGATGAGAGTGGAGTGAAAAGTGGGACTATTAGACTGGTAAGATGAGAGTGGA
The DNA here is from genome assembly GCA_031769625.1 of Taudactylus pleione. Taxonomy (NCBI): domain Eukaryota; kingdom Metazoa; phylum Chordata; class Amphibia; order Anura; family Myobatrachidae; genus Taudactylus; species Taudactylus pleione. The sequence continues at coordinate 2,770,555 of JAUIMM010000829.1, read as the reverse complement.
GTAGTAAATGGGACTGGTAGACTGGCCTGATGATAGTGGAGATATGAGTCAGACTGTTAGACTGGTAGATGACAGTGGAGTGGAGAATGGGTCTGTTACACTGGTAAGACAATAGTGGAGTGGTGAGTGGGACTGTTACACTGGTAAGATGACAGTGGAGTGGTGAGTAGTTTTATTAGACTGGTAAGATGAGAGTGGAAGGCTGAGTAGTACTGTTAGATTGGTAAGATGAGAGAAAAGTGGTTAGTTGGGCTCTTAGACTGGTAAGATGAGAGAGGAGAATGGACCTGTTAGACTGGCAAGATGATAGTGTAGATGTGAGTCGGACTATTAGACTGGTAGATGACAGTGGAGTGGAGAATGGGATTGTTACACTTGTAAGACAATAGTGGAGTGGTGAGTAGTACCGTTAAAGTGGTAAGATGATAGTGGAGTGGTGAGTAGTACTGTTAGACTGGTAAATGACAGTAGAGTCTTAAGTGGTACTGTTATGGTAATATGAGAGTAGAGTGAAAAGTGGGACTGTTAGACTGGTAATATGAGAGTGGAATAGTAAATGGGACTGTTAGACTGGCCTGATAATAATAGAGTCAGACCGTTAGACTGGTAAGATGATAATGAAGTTGTGAGTGAGACTTTTAGACTGGTAAGATGAGAATAGAGTGGTGAGTAGGACTGTTAGATTAGTAAAATGATAGCGGAGTGGCGAGTAGGACCGTTAGACTGGTAAGATGTTAGTGGAGTGGCGAATTGGTCCTTTAGACTGGCAAGATGAGAGTGGAGTGGAGAATGGCACTGTTAGGCTGGTAAGATGACAGTGGAGTGGTGAGTAGTACCGTTAGACTGGTAAGATGAGAGTGGAGTGGTGAGTAGTACCATTAGACTGGTAATATGAGAGTGGAGTAGTAAGTGGGACTGTTAGACTGGTAAGATGAGAGTGGAGTGGTGAGTGAGACTGTTAGACTGGTAAGATGAGAATAGGGTGGCGAGTAGGACTAATAGATTAGAAAGATGATAGTGGAGTGATGAGTAGGACCGTTAGACTGGTAAGATGATAGTGGAGTGGCAAATTAGTCCTTTAGACTGGCAAGATGAGAGTGGAGTGGAGAATGGGACTGTTAGACTGGTAAGATGAGAGTGGAGTGGTGAGTAGTACCATTAGACTGGTAAGATGAGAGTGGAGTGGTGAGTGGGACTGTTAGACTGGTAAGATAGTGAAGTGGTGAGTAGGACTCTTAGACTGGTAAGATAGTGAAGTGGTGAGTAGGACTCTTAGACTGGTAAGATGAGAGTGGAGTAGAGAATGGAACTGTTAGACTGGCTGACTTGTCCATGTGGGAGCTGTCAGGAGCCGGAGCCAATCATACCCGGAAGTCTCGCGGACCACCGGTGGGGACACTGTTCACCAGCGGCGCTTGTATCCAGACACACGCTGCCCACCATAGCGGAACAAAGGACCGGAGGATCCAAGATGGGAGAAGAGGACGCCACTCACCTGGAGGAGAATAGACAAGGACGCCGAGGGTAAGTTTTGTGCACCAGGGGGGATACGGGACACCGTCCCGCCAGATACAGACTTGGACACCCTGTGTATTAAGACTCCACACTGACTCACAGAACCAGAAGAGCTGGTGGTGGTGCTACCACAGCTGCATCTCACCATCTTTGCACTACCTAGGTAGTATCACTGACTGATTCAGGACTCCAGCTGATATACACCCCCCTACCACCATATACCATACCCCAGGGCCGGACTGGCCATCGGGCACTTCTGGCAAATGCCAGGAGGGCTGATGGTCAAATGGGCCGGTCTGGCCGAGCGCACGCTTACCCGGCACTGCAGCACCACCTCCTGGGCGGCGCCATGTTTGTTTACTATGTGCCGCGGCTGTAATGATGTCATGACGCGGCCGCGTCATGACGTCATCACGTGGCCGGCGGCTGTGTGTGAGTATCACATTGGGGCATTTGCAATCTGGGCGGGCGAGCGGGCGGCAGCACGCTATTCAGCCAGCTCCTGTGAGCCGGGAAGATGGTGGGCCACCCGGTGTTATGTGCGGCCGCGTCATGACGTAGTGACGTCTTTACGCGGCCGTGTAATGATGTCATGATGCTGCCAGGTATGAGGACGCGCGGCGGGGGTGGGGCCCTTGGGTAATCTGGCAGGACGCCATTCTAACAGCTCCTGTGATTATGAAGATGAAAAGACTACTGCGGGCGGGGGCGGATTTTGAGCAAAGCCTACTTCAGAGACACCTGATGGATGGACACCCGTTGGATGCTATCTGCACACGCCGACGCCGTACAGTACATGTAATGTACCAGTAATTTGAAAATATTAACCAGATCTGGAGTTTATGTCTTAACAACACTGGAACTTGTTCATTTATATTTGCTCATTATACCTGATTGTGTTATTATTTCAATTCACTTGTGTTAGATCCTTGCTCTTATTGCTTCTTCTCTCATGTACGTTTCAGGCAGATATACCTGCACTCATATTTATATAAATTAACCAATTTTTATAGTGAATATAGATTTGCTGGCCAAGAGGGTGGTCTCTGCAGGGGTGCAATATGTTCTCATCTTCTATGAGAGAAGCTGGGAGGGTAGGGGTTGTTTCTGGTTGCTGCTGGCTGGGCATACAGATATGCATTATCTAGGCAATGCAAGATTATTTATTTATTTTATTTATTAACTGTTTCTTATATAGCGCAGAAAATTCCGTTGCGCTTTACAATTTGAATCAACATTAACATTATGCTGCGTTGTAAAAGACATACATACATGACATACATAAGGGTAAGAGGGCCCTGCTCACAAGCTTACAATCTATAGGAAGGAATGGGTATGTAATGCCGGCTGTCGGGATGCCTCCTGTCAAAATACCGACAGCTGCATCCCGATGGTTGGTATCCCAACCAACAGGTGTCGGGTAAGTATACTTACCCTTCTCCCCCTAAACCTCCCTTCTTGTACCCTAACCCTCCCCACCCCACACCCTAACTGTCAGCGTTAGTGCCTTAACCTAAGTTTCCCCCCTTTCTTGCCTAAACCTAACCACCTCCCCCTTCTAGTGCCTAAACATAACCTCCCCCTCCCCGCACCCTAATCCTAACTCTCCCCGGTGCCTAACCCTATGCCTAGTGCCTAACCCTAACTCCTCACCCTAACCCTACCCTAACTGGCGATACTTACCTTCTTGATGCTAGCGGTGGGGATACTGCTGTTAGGATTAAGGCACCGGTATTTAAACTGTCAGCATCCCACACGCCAGGACGCCAACTACATCCCATAGGGATCATTGTGCCTTTTACCCAATGCAGGGAAATGGCAGAGATAATCCCATTTGAATTGATATATCTGATTTATTTATTTTCTTTACATAACCGCTACATAATGGGGGTAAGGTGCAATCAGGGAGATTTCTACTGCTTCAGGGAGTCTCCCTGACAATGAAGGAGAGCTGACAAGTATGGGGGTAATGTGATGAAGGGGCACTACTGTGTGGCATAATTTGAATTGGGGGTACTATTGTGTGATCAGGCCCCTTCGCAATGAGACCACACCACCGCACTCTCCATGCACCGCTGTCTCTCCCTACTTAAATTGTGAATGGGGACACCTATGCTCTTTATGTACACAAAGCACCAGAATGTGGAGTTATGGCTCTGCTTTGGTGTGTACAGATGTGTCCTCCTCTGTGTTCAGCATTCCTACAGTGACAACCATCTAATCCTCAACAACTGCTAACATAGGGCTTGGTCAATTTGGAAAATGCATTCCCTTGTGTTTGTGTGACTTACACCAGTGGTTCTCAAACTTGGTCCTCAGGACCCAACACAGTTGATGTTTTCCAGGTCACCCAGCAGGTGCACAGGTGTACTCATTTCTCACTGACACATTTTAAAAGATCCACAGGTGGAGCTAATTATTTCACTTGTGATTCTGTGAGGAGACCTGAAAACATGCACTGTTTGGGGTCCTGAGGACCGAGTTTGAGAACCTGTGACTTACACCAATGAAGTGCCAGTTTTACCCAACAGAACCAACCAAACGTCTGACTATGGGACATGTTTGAATCCCCTGCAGGGTGAGCTCTCCGCTCTGTATGTGTATTTTAATAGAGATTGATGTACATAGCGTTCCCGCTAGGCTGTTTCAACTGGGCACCGTGCTCTGCCCTATTTCTGAAGGGCAGAAAGCACCCTGCCCTCCAGCACAGCTACCTGCTGAAACAGCCTGCAGGTTCTGTCCACTGCGGCCCACAGGTGGGGAAAATGGGCGCATCCATTCACAGTGACCGCTGCACTTGGGGTACGCCCCCAAGAGTGACTAACAGGGGACGCATCATAAAGACACGCCCCCTTTTCATTGGCCATGTCCCCTTTTCAGGCACAAAAGTGCCCTAGCTCTAGGTCTGGCACCCTGCCTGCCGCCAGACCTAGAGTGAACACTATGTACACTTGTATGTTCTAATATTAATTATATTTGTAATGGCATAAGCTAAGTGGGAGGAGTCAGGAGTAGTAAGGGGAGGAGTCTATATCAGGAGCCAGATTTTGACGTGAGGTGGGCCTGTGTGATTTAAATGCCAGGGCCTATTTTTAGTCCCAGTCCGGCCCTGCCATACCCTGTCCTGAATCCAGGGTATCCACGCTGTGACTTATTTACTTTGCATTATTTACCTATTACAGGGGCACTGTGACCCCCATTTTTACCAATAAATTACCAAGTTCTATCTCTATCCACTGTGTTAGTCTTACATATTACACCAAGTGTAGCGCCGACCTCCATTAATAATTTATATATTCTTTCAACTCAACAAATTATTACCCCAGTACGCACAGCCCAGGGGTGCAGGGAAGAGCCCCGGGCTTCAGACCAGGCCTGGGGTTTCGGGAGAGGGGTGACCAATTTTTGGGGGGGTCCCCACCTCCCCTGAGATCCCCGGCTTGGCCTGAGCAACTTGGGGTGAGAATGCTTTGGCCCTGGAGACCCGATAATAGGCTCTCCGGGCTGTGGCATTACACCCCGGTCATTTTGGGTCTGGTGCTGGTTTTAATTATAGGCCCATAAGCATTTTTTTTCTCTTTATATTTAAAACCAGGACTGGCCCTGCAGCCTGGTGCTGGTACCTAAATTACGTTGGAAGCCTACTCGTTTTGTTCCCCGTAACTTTAGGTACCAGGACAGACTGACACCCTACATAATTTTATTATTAAAATGAACCCTTTATTTCTATTTACAGGCAGAAACATACATGGATCACACTGATCTGTGTATGTTTCTTTCAAACTCGCAGATTATAGGGAGGTGAATTTTTTTCACAAGTTTTTACAGGAGAGTTTTCCCATCTCATGAGAGTTTAGAAACTCTCTGCTTGGTAAATTCCCAAATCCTATCTTCACTAGTGAAAAGGTTCTGGAGTTTTTTTCTGATGGTGAATTGCAGAGAGTTTGCGAACTCTCCAGTATTTTCCTGTAGCAAAGGAGATTTCTCTCCCGAGTTTTACATTAGTAAATTTTCAAGTGGAAAAAAAATGCCCAAACTCTCCAGAGATAGCTAACTCTCAAAACTCGATTCTTAGTAAATTTAGACCCTAGACTGGTAAGATGATAGTGGAGTGGTGAGTAGGACTGTTAGACTAGTAAGATGACAATGAAGTGGATATTGGGACTGTTAGGTTGGCAAGATGAGAGTGGAGTGTGACATGGGACTGGTGGATAAATAAGACACCCCAGTAGATTTATTATTATTATTATTATTATTATTATTATTATTATTATTATTATTATTAAATTTTATTTATAGGACACCACAAGTGGTCCGCAGCACCGTACATGTAGTACAGGGTACACAGAAAATTACATTACAATACAGTAACCAAAATATAAACAGAACACAAGTAACAAATTAGCAACACAATTCTCCATACACAGTACAGCTGGGAAGGTGAAAGCTGTCATAGAAGTGCTAGAGAAGAGGCATGTGAGATAGTGGGGAGGAGGACCCTGCTCCTAGGAGCTTACAATCTAGGGGAGAGGGGAGACAGACAGATGACATGAGGCATGAGTGTGTAGATGGGGACCTGAGGGCAGGAAGTAGGCGAGGTAGAGATGGCTGAGGTGGGAGGGACAGAGACTTGGTGACAGGGTTATGTGGTGGAAGGGTATGCTTTGGTGAACAGGTGAGTTTCCAGTGCACGTTTGAACCTCTGCAAGGTCGGGGAGAGCCTGATCGGGCGAGGGAGCTCATTCCAGTGACTGGGGGCTGCACGGGCAAAATCTTGGACACGAGCATGAGATGAAGTAACCAGGGTGGAGGAGAGGTAACAGTCATTGGCAGACCGGAGTGGGCGGGAGGGAGTATGTAAGGAGAGGAGGTTGGAGATGTAGGGAGCAGTAGAGTTAGAGAGGGAGTATGTAAGGAGGAGATGAGGTTGGAGATGTAGGGAGCAGTAGAGTTAGAGAGGGCCATGTATGTGAAGGTGAGGAGTTGGAAGAGGATTCTCTAGGGGAATGGTAGCCAGTGCAGGTTTTGGCCAGAGGGGAGCAGCAGAAGTGGAATGGTGGGAGAGGAAGATAAGTCTAGCTGCAGCATTGAGAACAGACTGGAGGGGGGCAAGATGGCAATGTCGGAGGCCAGTAAGGAGAAGGTTGCAGTAGTCGAGCCGAGAAATGATTAGTGAATGAATAATCAGTTTGGTAGCATTCTGGGAGAGGAAAGGAATAATGCGAGCGATGTTGTGTAGCTGGAGCCGACAGGATTGTGCCAGAGATTTTTTAGATCCAACAAATGCAGTAAAACAGATCCACACACTATAACATTGTAGATGTTGTTCTTCTATAAGTATACTCTCATACTAATACACAATGTGATGGCCTGTGTAGTATGTGTCCTTGGGAAGTTTTGTACATTTTTTTAGACAAAACAGTCTATAACAGTTCCTGACTTTGGAAGGAGACAATTCTGGGAGGAAAAATCCACTCTCGCTATAACAAAGGGAATTGTATACATCTTAATGTAATTACAGTAACCCTCTGACATACAGTATGTAGCCCATATTTACACAGTGACAGTAAGTGAGCAGGATGTGGGAATCGGGAGGGTCAATGAGCTGCTGTGACAAATCACCTAAGATAGATAACAGTAATTATGTGCAGCATTTGCTGGTTTTACACTTGTACAGTAACAGCCACTAAATGCTGCCGGTTACCTCTGTGTGGCGGCAGGTTGGGTGTAGTGGTAGAACGAATGGGAAATACAAATTGCCATTTGATTCAGCAGCACTATGATCCAGCCCTCCGGCATGCTGTCTGTATCCTACGGCACATAGAATACTGTCATCCTGGGTGCCAATACTGTTGGGGTACATTTCCCGCTCAGAGCAATGAGCAGATACTGCCCATATTGTACCTGTTACGGTCCATGCAGTAAAGCAGGAGGAGAGCTGTGGACAGCCTAGTTCTTCCAAAGTTCTAGGTCCTCACCAGGGTAATGTGGTACAACCTCCCCACAAATGGAATGGGTATGATATACCGACGGCAGCATCCCAATGGTCAGTATCCCAACAGGGGTCAGGTAAGTATACTAACCCTCCCCCCTTCTCCCCCTAACCCTCCCTTCTTGTAGCCTAACCCTCCCCAGCCCACACCCTAACCCTCCCCGTTAGTGCCTAAACCTAAGTCTCCCCCCATTCGTGCCTCAACCTACCCCTCCCCCTTAGTGCCTAACCCCCCACCAGTGGTGCCTGACCCTAACCCCCCCCTAGGGGTGCCTAACCGTAACCTCCCCCCAAAAAAAACCTAACTCTAGCCCCACTATGTTGCCTAAACCTGAACTCCCCACCCCTCCCCCGCAGCTATCAGCTAAGATGCCCGGCTTACCTTGTTCAGGATGGCGTCTGTCTACATTCCAGCGACAGGATTAAGATAGGTGTCTGTATTTGTATGCCTATCTTTAGTCCCGTATCGGGCTTGTGACATCGGGATTTCCGCCAGTCTCCTAATTACTTCCCCTACAAATATGTTCCTATTGTTATGGGCATTAGGAATTTGGGAGCTCATTTAGACCCGTTCGCTAGGCTGCGCTCGTTCACTGCCTTAAGGAATGAAAATATGCAAATGATGTGATTGCACACTAAGGTATGAGGACGCCTCCTATGTCTGAACGTGCGATCACCAGGGGAAGTTAGACTCCCACCAGCCAGGAGTAAAGACGCCCACTTTCAGACTTCATCTCCAGTGAGTGTATGAAAATATTGGTACTATCGGGTGACATCGAACCAGCACGCAGTGCTTAAGGTAGACCCTAGGCTACCGCAAGTACTGCCAATTACCACTGCATTTATTTCTCTCGTATGACGCGTATCCTTTCCGGGGGGCCGGGAGTGGCACCCAATATTTGGGAGGCTCCTGGCCAAATCGGGAGGGTAGGCAAGCCTGCCACAAGCACATGTACATAACCACAGCTGCTATGTTTATATACCCTCAATGTCATTTGTTCTTATGTTTCTTTCCTTTTTCAATCTACAACGTTCCTGCAAGAAAAAAAAAAGGCAAACTAGTCCGAGGAAGCGTAGCCTGCTGCCCCCACCTCAGTGTCCTGCACATTCCCCTCCGGGAGGAACTTGTCCTTTTGGATATCACACGTTGTGCAGAATGCAGCAGGCTGCTACTACATGGAGCATGATTTTCTAAAGTCCACATCATTCCTCTTCATGAGACAGCGCCTTCGTCCTTTTACACAGTCAAAGGCATTTACTACCGCCGTCAGGGCAGAACTTAGGGGGAGGGTGCACTTGACCGTTTACTGACATGTTGGGTGTAACCCTTCATCAGCCAAAGCTGTAAAGGGTATGCCGCATTGCCAATGATGTGGACCGGTATCTCCTCCTCATCTATGGTCATCGATTTTTGTTAAAACATTATATAATATTGTCACAGTGATGCGTTCACATTGTGGTCATGTAGGTAATCAAAATGTCAAGTGTAAGTAAATAGCCGCATAATATATACTCTTGCAATACTTGGGTGTATCATGCAAACATGTTCCGCAGCGCATCACACATAATATTTTGCTCATTTACAAAAGCTTCTACATCACTTGAGCTAACAATCTATTTGGACACAAACAATATAAATATCACGGATTTTTGAGGTACAGAAAACAATTCCAGCAATGCAGTTTTATGTTGACACTAGCTGGAGTACACAGCGTTACCCGGTATTTTAAGAATATTTGTTTATACTAGGGATGTGCAGGCTCGGATAGGTTCAAGTTTGCACGCCGAGTTTGGATTTTTCCCTCGAAAAAACAGTCATATTGCATGGACAAACATCATCAACAAAAGTCCAGGAATGATGATGTTTGTCCATGCAAGATGCCGTTTTGCCTCTTTCTAAGTCCCGTTTTTTGGAGGGAAAAATCCGTACTCAGCGTGCAAACTTGAACCTATCCAAGCCTGCACATCCTTAGTTTACACATCATCCTCCAACCAGCCTCTCCTTAGGCAGGCCTCACGAAAAGTGTGACAAACTTCCCCATCAACAGTCCTAAGGCCTTGGAAGGAAGTAGGACCTGTAATGGTGTAAAGCAAACTTCTGAGATAGAAGCATTCAAAATTTGTAGGATGTACAGAGCAAACACGGCCAAGAGCTTCTGTTGCTCTGTAACCAGGATGACCATCTACAGCGTCTCCCTGTTTTCTGCACAGAAAAACTTTGGGAGAAGCATTCCATGTGTAATATTTTGGCAGCTCACAGTACAGCAGGGTCCTTGCAAAGTCATCATTTTGACACAGTTGGAAGAAAGAAGTGAATGTTGTTGCATAATTTGGTATAGTCATAGAGCAGAGAATGCTGGCAAAACCTGCTAAAGCTCTCTTTGATAATAAACATTAAGATCATGACAAAACATGACAACACAAAACGCTTGCTCCGAGGCCCTACCCATATGCTGTGAGGCCCCACAATGAGCGTACAGCAAAAATAGTGTTTTTTAATTAATTAAAAATTAACAGTAATTCATTTCCATTTTAAATTTTTTTAGTTGCCTCCATCGTGTTTTAATACACTCATATGTAAAATGTCACGATCTTCGCTTGTAAACTGTGGATTTGTATAGAAAGACAGAAGGACAAATTTTTGCTTTTATATAGTAGAGAAGATAGAATAGAAAAAATAGTAGATAAGCTAAATCCTTTTGTAATTCCGTACCTCACCTGTAGAGGGCGAATGCTATGCAAAAATTGTGGTTTTTAATGAATTAAAAAGTAACTAATTAATTTCTATTTAGTTGAGAAGATAGAAAAGAAAAAATAGTAGATGAGCTAAATCCTATTGTAATTTTGTACCTGACCTGTAGAGGGTGAATGCTATGCAAAAAATGTGGTTTTTCATTAATTAAAGATGAACAGTAATTAATTTTTATTTCAAATTTTTTTAGTTGACTCTGCTGTGTTTTAATACGCTCGTATGTAAAATTTCACGATTGTGGCTTGTAAACTGTGGATTTGTATAGAAAGACAGAAGGACAAATTTTCACTTTTATATAGTAGATAGATGGAGGTCAGGTTACACCAGGTAAGTGCAAGTAATGCTAATCATTACACTACAGCACTGACACATCTGGCAACTAGTGGGGGGGGGGGGTATTGCAGTATTGCACATTTCCTGCTATAATACATGAATATAGGTTTAGGGAAGATGTACTCAGCTCCTTGAGAGTGATAAATTGGAGAGTGATAAACTGTCAACCAATCAGCTCCTGTCATTTTTCAAACACAACCTATAACATGACAGGAGCCAAGTGGCTGGCAGTTTATCACTTTCCAATGTATCACTTTCCAAAGCTTAGTACATCTCCCCTTGAGAAAAAAGGACAATCTATTCTTCCCTCTCTAGGGAAAAGCCATCCACCACGCTTGTCTTCTGCTATCTGAAATAGATCAGAGTTGGCAAGGACTCTGGCATCAGGTGCCCATCCAAGCCATCCAATGAAGACGTCTGTGAAACTGAAAAAAAGAGGTTTATTAGATTTAATACCTCAGAAATCAAAAGAAAAAAAAAAAGGTACTTACCAGTATTTGTAGTCCACTACAGCCTGAAGTATAATCAAATGCCACCCTTTTCAATAGTAGTAGTCTGTGGGGTTGACATGGGGGGCGATGATAATGATGTGGATCCCCTCGATGGCACCAGCACACTGCAGATTCCCATGCCTGAGGAAGCGATGGATGGTGTCATCTAGGCACTGTCCTTCTGGCAAGATGAAGTGCTGGTATAGGGTATCCACAAATGTCCTTATCACCTGGTAGATGATCTCGCAGACTGTGCCAATCCCAACTCCAAATAAACAGGAGAGTATGCGTTACTCTTTGGGGGTAGCATACCACCAGAGCACAATTACTAATCTCCTGCTTGTGATGATGGGCTTGTGGAACTTATTTGTCTGCATGGTCAATGCTGGTGCCAGTAGATCCAATATATAACAGAACGTAACACACGACATCAGGAGGTGGGCCATCCACTGCTCCTCCTGAAAAGCTTCCACAGTCAGCATGAAAGCTTCTCTGTGTCAGCGGTCTCTGACCCACATTCTCCATTCTATTACGGTGCTCATTCTCATGATCGGTGAGACGCTGGCAGGGGAGTAACATGGGCAGTTCCAGTGGAGCACGAGCTCCGAGCATCAAAATGGACAGAGGGCGCCATCCAGGGTCCCAGAATTCATGGGCGCTGCACAGTATGACGGCCGCCTGTTAGTTTTATCTCAGTTTGTTTGCTGTATATCGTAAATAAGTTATGGATCTGAGATCAGTTTCTACATTTCATGCTCCCTCAAGCTGCCCAAATTGTCTCCCCTCCGGCCCTCCCTCACCTATGATCATCTTCTTTCACCTCCCCTCCAGTCCTCCCTCCTCTGTGATCATCTTCTGTCACCCCCCCTCCCTTCCTCCCTCCTCTGTGATCATCTTCTGTCACCTCCCCTCCGGCCCTCCCTCCTCTGTGACCATCTTCTGTCACTTCCCCTCTGGCCCGCGCTCCTATGTGATCATCTTCTGTCACCTCCCTCCCCTCTCTACCCTGTGATTGGCTCTTTGCCCCTCTCCTCCTTTTATTATTGGCTTCTGTCACCTCCCCTCTCTCATCAGCACTTTTCTCTCCCCTCTCCTTTTTGATCCTCTCCTCCTTCTCTCCTCATTCTGTGCTTCAATGGAATTGAATGTGACACATCTGAGGTAAAATCCTAAACATCAATTATAAGGTGAGTTATGAGTTTTAAAAAAGTCACTGCTTTGCTATATAAAGTAATGGTCACAGTGCTATTTGAAAGGTCTTTTAAAAAATATTAGGAGACCTGGAATAATAATAATGGTGGTAGACAGAACATGACATGGTTAGTAGTACTCACATTACTATAGGTTCAATGTATATTTGTGAAGTAGGAGCATAGCAGAGAAAGGAGCTTCCTATAGGTGTCTCCACTCCAGTGATAGCTGCTTGGGGCAGTAATTGCAGTAATAAGCTGTGCACCCTCTGGAATCTCACTCTAGCACATGTACTCTGTAAATTTAAGTTAAATGATCAGAATATATAATACAATCTCCTCTATTAACTAATAACAATGATACAACGGAGATAAAAGTCAGATCCTAGGTCAGGGGTTCCCAACCACGGTCCTCAAGGCACACTAAAGGCCCCCATACATCAGCAATCTGAAAACCACAATTGAACAATTTGAAGATTTATTGCCCGATCTTAGGATTTCCCAATCGAGCAATCAATCTGCGCCCATACACTACAGATCTCTTTCAGTGATTTGCAGATCGATTGCAGCGAACACAGATCTGGCAATCTTGAAAGTCTCCATCATTTTACTAGAAACGGTCTGCAAATCTGCTGATCATGTCCATACACTAGCAATCTACAGCCCCAATCGATCTGTGAAATCCAACATGTTGGACAATCTGATTGAACAATTCCAATCACTTTTTGGTTGCAATCTGTGATCTGTGAAGCCCATACATTGCAGATTTTTATACACAATCGATTGCAAATTGCACGATTGCTGCAATCCATCTCTGATGTATGGGGGCTTTTATTAGTGTGCCTTGAGGACCGAGGTTGGGAAACACTGTCCTAAAGCAGTGCCAAAGGAGCTACCCCTTAATGTCAGATAGTGAATCACCAAAGCATTCTATTTCCCCAATAGGACCTCAATGCCCAGCGTGATACTGCCAGTGTTTGCTGTTTTTCTCTTCACTTAGGTATCCCTCCGCAGGCTGGCCATACCCCAATGGCACAGTTCAGTACAGGGGGCGATATGACATGCACTTTCTCCGGGCGCCATGGTTTCACGCTACTCCTCTGGATGCTGGATGCTTTCCTTCTGCACAAATATTGGAGTCGAGATCTGGCCCTCTCATCCAAGAATTGCGCCCTCCTCCAACCCTGCACCAGACAGCACAGAGTCAGAAGCTGCACCTTGCTCTCTGTAGCTGCATAGCACAACAGAAAACTGCAAACAGTCAGGAACGCAGGGATACACCCAGGTGCTCCATTGGTTATCATTGCTGCAATGCTGTGACCAGTCCCCACCCTTCCCTTTTGTTTCCCTTTGTGATCCCATCTTTGTCAGCTTTAAAAAGGCAGTTTTTATTGACATCCATAGGTTTTAACAGGGCTGACCCGGGTTCAGTCTAAATGGCGCCGACCCGGGAATAACCTAAGTGTAAACAATGTCTGAAGCCAGCTCCGTCCCAGGATGGACCCGTGTTCAAAATCCAAGGTCATACCCAGGACTTAGGTGTATAAGCGGTATTAGATTTCGGAGTAAATATACAGCCAATGACCAAAAGTTTTGGGAATTACACAATTATTGGTTTTCACAAAGTTTGCTGCTTCAGTGTTTTTAGACCGTTTTGTCAGATGTTACTATGGTATACTGAGGTAACATTACAGCATTACATAAGTGTCAGATGTTACTATGGTGTACTGAGGTAACATTACAGCATTACATAAGTGTCAGATGTTACTATGGTATAATGAGGTAACATTACAGCATTACATAAGTGTCAGATGTTACTATGATATACTGAGGTAACATTACAGCATTACATAAGTGTCAGATGTTACCATGGTGTACTGAGGTAACATTACAGCATTACAAAAGTGTCAGATGTTACTATGGTGTACTGAGGTAACATTACAGCATTACATAAGTGTCAGATGTTACTATGGTATAATGAGGTAACATTACAGCATTACATAAGTGTCAGATGTTACTATGGGATACTGAGGTAAGATTACAGCATTACATAAGTGTCAGATGTTACTATGGTATACTGAGGTAACATTACAGCATTACATAAGTGTCAGATGTTACTATGGTATACTGAGGTAACATTACAGCATTACATAAGTGTCAGATGTTACTATGGTGTACTGAGGTGACATTACAACATTACATAAGTGTCAGATGTTACTATGGTATACTGAGGTAACATTACAGCATTACATAAGTGTCAGATGGTGCTATGGTATACTGAGGTAACATTACAGCATTACATAAGTGTCAGATGTTACTATGGTATACTTAGGTAACATTACAGCATTACATAAGTGTCAGATGTTACTATGATATACTGAGGTAACATTACAGCATAACATAAGTGTCAGATGTTACTATGATATAATGAGGTAACATTACAGCATTACATAAGTGTCAGATGTTACTATGGTATACTGAGGTAACATTACAGCATTACATAAGTGTCAGATGTTACTATGGTATACTGAGGTAACATTACAGCATTACATAAGTGTCAGATGTTACTATGATATAATGAGGTAACATTACAGCATTACATAAGTGTCAGATGTTACTATGGTATACTGAGGTAACATTACAGCATTACATAAGTGTCAGATGTTACTATGGTATACTGAGGTAACATTACAGCATTACATAAGTGTCAGATGTTACTATGGTGTACTGAGGTGACATTACAACATTACATAAGTGTCAGATGTTACTATGGTATACTGAGGTAACATTACAGCATTACATAAGTGTCAGATGGTGCTATGGTATACTGAGGTAACATTACAGCATTACATAAGTGTCAAATGTTACTATGGTATACTGAGGTAACATTACAGCATTACATAAGTGTCAAATGTTACTATGGTATACTGAGGTAACATTACAGCATTACATAAGTGTCAGATGTTACTATGGGATACTGAGGTAACATTACAGGATTACATAAGTGTCAGATGTTACTATGGTATACTGAGGTAACATTACAGCATTACATAAGTGTCAGATGTTACTATGGTATACTGAGGTAACATTACAGCATTACATAAGTGTCAGATGTTACTATGGTATACTGAGGTAACATTACAGCATTACATAAGTGTCAGATGTTACTATGGTATACTGAGGTAACATTACAGCATTACATAAGGGTCAGATGTTACTATGGTATACTGAGGTAACATTACAGCATTACATAAGTGTCAGATGTTACTATGGTGTACTGAGGTAACATTACCGCATTACATAAGTGTCAGATGTTACTATGGTATACTTAGGTAAGATAACAGCATTACATAAGTGTCAGATGTTACTATGGTATACTGACGCATTACATAAGTGTCAAAGGCTTTTATAGACAATTACTTTAAGTTTATGCAATGAGTCAATATTTACAGTGTTTATTTTATTTATTTATTAACAGTTTCTTATATAGCGCAGCATATTCCGTTGCGCTTTACAATTCACCCTTCTTTTTCAACACCTCTGCAATTCATCCTGGCATGCTGTCAATCAAATTCTGGGCCACATACTGACTGATGGCCGCCCATTCTTGCCTAATCAATGCTTGGAGTATCAGAATTTGTGGGTTTTTGTTTGTCCACCCGCCTCTTGAGGATTGACCACAAGTTTTCAATGGTCGGTGGAGTTTCCTGGCCATGGACCCAAAATTTAGATGTTTTGTTCCCCGAGCCACTTAGTTATCACTTTTGCCTTATGGCAAGGTGCTCCATCATGCTGGAAGAGGCATTGTTCCTCACCAAACTGTTCTTGGATGGTTGGGAGAAGTTGCTCTTGGAGGATGTTTTGGTACCATTCTTTATTCATGGCTGTGTTCTTAGGCAAAATTGTGAGTGATCCCACTCCCTTAGCTGAGAAGCAACCCCAAACATGAATGTTCTCGGGATGCTTTACTGTTAGCATGACACAAGACTGATGGTAGCGCTCGCCTTTCCTTCTCCGGACAAGCGTTTTTCCAGATGCCCCTAATAATCTGAAAGGTGATTCATCAGAGAAAATAACCACAGCAGTCCAATCCCTGTACCTTTTGCAGAATATCAGTCTGTCCCTGATGATGTTCCAGGAGAGAAGTGGCTTCTTTGCTGCCCTTCGTGACATCAGACCATCCTCCAAAAGTCTTTGCCTCATTGTGCATGAAGATGCACTCACACCTGCCTGCTTCCATTCCTGAGCAAGCTCTGCACTGGTGGTGCCCCGATCCCGCATCTGAATCAACTTTAGGAGACGGTCCTGGCGCTTGCTGTATGTTCTTGGGCGCCCTAAAGCATTCTTCACAATTATTGAACCTCTCTCCTTGAAGTTCTTGATGATCCGATAAATGGTGGATTTAGGTGCAATCATACTAGTAGCAATATCCTTGCCTGTGACGCCCTTTTTTGTGCAAAGCAATGATGACACAGGTGTTTCCTTGCAGGTAACCATGGTTAACAGAGGAAGAACATGATTTCAAGCTCCACTCTCCTTTTAAAGTTTCCAGTCTGTTATTCTAACTCAATCAGCACTCTCACCTGTGTTAACGAGAGAATCACTGACATGATGTCAGCTGGTCCTTGTCAGCTGCAGTGGAAATGTTGTTTTTGGGATTAAGGGCTCGATTCAGACCCTAGATGTGTACGCTCGCTGGATGCTTATGCAAATTCGGCTAAGTGACAGCAAGTCAGGCGATCAGATGGCAAGGCATAAGCACGCCCACTATGTCTTGGCGTGCGATCGCTCTGTGTATGCAGACGCCCACCAGCCTGTCTTAATACACCCACTTGCACATGTCATCTCCATGAAGAGTATGCAACTATCAGTACCATCGGAAGCGAATGCAGCGCTTGTGGTTGACCATACCCTACCACAAGCACTGTGAGAATTTCAGTGTACTCACCAGCCACTATGATGCAGCGTCTTAATTATGCATACCTCTGAAATGGTGTTGAGATGCTTAGGCACGCCTGGGTTCACACCTCTACTCCCCCGTTTTCAAAGAGCAACCCCTGTCACCACCCACAAACGGCTTCTCCTGTCACTCACTCAGCTGAGCAGTCTATGAGCAGCGAGCATACTCTTCCCGATCGCTCGGACTGGTTTGCGCACATACACTTCGATGCGTACGCATGCGCACAATGCAAAACTTGGCTAGCTGTGTGTGAAGGCTTCCTAGTGAGTGGGTCTGAATCGGGCCCTAAGTTCATTGTCATGGCAAAGAGGGACTTTGTTATTAATAAGTAGCAGACTTTGTGAAAACCAATACTTGCGTCATTCTCAAAACTGTTGGCCATGGTTATCCGACCTGCTTACGACAGCGATGGGCATTGTGTGCATCCAGGGGCATTTCTAGAGAGGAAGGGGCCCATGTGCAGTATCCTATATGGGCCCCCTCCTCTCTGTCCGGTGGCCAGTGCCTGAGTTATAGACTCTGAGCACTAGAGTGCGCTCAGAGGCTATAGAGTATGCACAGGTCACCAGGAAAATGGCCGCAGCTTCCATTTTCCAGTCTTTTTTAGAGAGCCAGACCCCTGTTCCGACGTGGGACTCCGCAGAGGTAAGTATGCTATGGGTGCAGGGTGTGCATCACTGATCAGGCCCAGAGAGAGGAAAAAACCCCAAGCAGTGACAGTGACAGCATTTAATATTTTATATAAATATCATTGTTGTAACTACAAAGCAGAGAGCATCATTACTCGGAATAACAGGTAACCAATGTGGCTGAATAAGAAAATATTGGAGGCAATGAGGGGGACAGAGGGCATTCAAATTGTTAAAACTGGAAGTGCCTGAAATTGTTTTATTGAATTACAAGGAATATTGTAATATATATATATATATAAAAAAAAGAGACCAAGTGTAGCAAAGACAAGAGCTAGAAATTGTCACTTTCCTAACAGTTACTTTGAAAAATTAAATGAGCCGAGGGCTGTATAAGCACAAGGATATATAAGAGGCCTAATTTTTTGTAATTGGTTAGAGGTTAGGAATCTGTTGCTAGGTAAATTCTTTTGTTGGTTTATATTGTTTGGTCAAAAGAGAAAGCCTATGGGTATGGTTTGGGGCTTTTAAGGGGGCTATTTAAGGAGATATTTGAATTTGGTTCAGCCTCTTTTCAGTTTGGAAGTCGCAAAAGCTTTTAATTGTATCTGTTTGTCTGTCTTACTAACCTTTAAGTAAAGTTAAGCAGAGCCAGAAGGCGGGAAGGCGCCACTAGCCAGCGGCCACATGTGGCATAAGAGTTCGTTGTGGGGCACTTGCCCTTTTGAAGGACGGTGGGTGTGTCCTACCCCAGTGGGAGGACAGAGGGCGTTTCCTTGCAGAGCATCCATACTATGCTATAGTAAAGGGTTGTGAGTCTTTCACAGCGTGGGTTATGCCTTTATAGAGGGGGGGTTTAGTCATCCCCCAATTATTTATGAGAGTCAATTGGCTGGATCTCGTTCTTGGTAGTGTCCTTCTTTGCTACCCTTATTGAATTAAAATTTGGTTATTACAAATAATAAAAAACTTTGATCTTTAATCCAATGTAGTGGTGTCATTGTCGTTATTTTTAGTGTTAAGTTAGCTCAATGGTTTGTATCCAAGGGTTAATGGCAATAAATGAATGAAAACCTTAAGGTAGACAAAGGACTGAACACAGGGAGCTCCACCCATGTGTGATAAAGGAGGTAAGTTCACTAATTGGTTAATTACTGTATGTTATATTTATAACCCCCTCAAGATGGTCAGAAAGCAGATATAACACCAATATTTACAAAGAAAACCAGCTCACTACAGACCAATGAGACTGATTTCTGTTTTGGAAGAATTATTTGAAGCATCCAGAGGATACAATACTGAATTATAGTCTAGAAAATAATTTGATAACAGCATATATATATATATATATATTTATATATATATATATATATTGTAATGTACATATTTCTTGGATAAATATGATTAACCACACTGCCTCTTGTCATCCTTTGTGTATGTTCGGAAACCATGTTACAGTTATTTGACATAAGAATGCAGTCTCCTTCAGCAAAGTATCAGATGAGAGCTGCTGATTACAGATTCTGTATACGGTCATACCGTACCGTGGGCCTCTTGTGAGGGATTATTTTGGAATGTGTTTGAGATCTGTCAAACAATTATTCCCACTAATCAGTGACATAAAATGTATAGATATAGCTTGGGACTGAGGCCAGACTTTCCAGAATGTCTTTAAGTTTGACAATCCTGAAAAATAAATCATGAGATAAATTATTACATAACGATATGTTTCCTCGGTATATTTTCTAACATGTCTGACAGAACCCAAAAGCTAACTATAGTATTGAGGGTACTCTAATGGAAACTACATAGGAGGAAAGGGATCTGGGAGTCACTATTTCAGGTGATTTAAAGGCAGGTAAGATATGTAACAAAGCAATGAGGAAGGCAAGTCAGATGCTTGGTTGCATAGGGAGAGGAATCAGTAGCAGGAAGAAAGAAGTGATAATACCACTGTATAGGTCCTTGGTACGGCCTCATCTAGAATACTGTGTTCAGTTCTGGAGAAGAAGAAGATCTCCTGAAAGATATAAATACAGAGAGACTGTACAAAGAAGGGCAACTAAAATGGTGCATGGCCTACAGCACAGAACTTACCAGGAAATACTAAGAGATCTCAATATATGTATAGTTTGGAGCAGAGAAGGGAAAGGGGGGACATGATAGAAATGTTCAAACATATAATTTGAAGTGCATTCTATCTGGACTTTCACCCCTTTCTCTCTGCGAGTTGCTGCTATATATCCACCGCCTGGGCCACCTCAACAATTTCTGGAACATTTTTCAGCCTGGCTCCCTCACTTCCTATCCTCAGACATCTCCACCATCATTATGGGTGATTTCAATATCCCCATTGACAGTCCACAATCTCCTCATGCCTCCGAACTACTCTCTCTAACCTCCTCTATTGGCCTCTCCCAATGGACTGACTCCTCTACTCATAAGGAGGGCCACTGCCTTGATCTTGTATTTACCAGACTATGCTCAGTTTCTGATTTCACTAATGCTCCTTTCTCTCTCTCAGATCACAACCTTAGACTGCTGCATCACACCTAAACCAGATTCTAAAAAAAAGCCCTCAATGAAGTAGCTCCAGCTACCCATCACACACCACGTAGACTTAGATGTCAGCCGTGGCATTCTAACTTAACAAGGCATCTACAAAAACTCTCACGTAAAGTTGAAGGTCAGTGGTGAAAGTCTCGTACTCCATGTGACACTCCTCACATATAAGACTATCTACAACTCTTATCGTACTGCTCTGGACACTGCCAAACAAACATATTTCCAGTCTCTTATCTCTGCTCAAGCCTTTAATCCCCAGCAACTTTTTAATACATTTAAACTACTTCTTACCCCTCCTTCATCTAAGCCACCTGCTACTATCTGTGCATATGATCTTGCTTCCTATTTTAAGGACAAGATTGATAATATCCAAAATGAAATGGTATGTTCTTCCTCAGCTAGTGACCTACTCAATTCCCTACCTGAACCCTCTGGCACATTCTCTTCATTTGACCTCACAAACGAAGATGAAGTATCTACACTCTTCTCATCCTCCTACTCTATTACCTCTCCTCTAGATCCTATACCCTCACAAATCAGTAAAGCTCTGTCTCCTGTGCTCATCACAACCCTAACTAAAATCTGTAATCTCTTTCTCTCTACTGGCAACTTTCCATCACTGTTCAAGCATGCAGTGATTACTCCCATTCTGAAAAAACTAAATTCTGACCCTAACACTCTATCAAATTACCGTCCTAGATCCCAGCTCCCATGCCCCTCTAAGTTCCTGGAGAGACTTGTCTACACTCGCCTCACACACTTTCTTAACACCCACAACTTATTGGACCCACTTCAGTCTGGCTATTGATCCCATCACTCCACAGAGACAGCACTGACTAAGGTAGTAAATGATCTGGTCACTGCCAAGGCTAAAGGCCATTACTCACCCCTAATTCTTCTAGATCTCTCTGCTGCTTTTGACACAGTTGACCACTCTCTTCTCATACAAACACTACAATCCCTAGGTCTTAAGGACACAGCTCTTTCTTGATTCCATTCTTACCTATCTGATCGCTCTTTTTCTGTTCATTTTTTGGATTCTGCCTCCTCTTCACTACCTTTATCAGTTGGAGTACCGCAAGGCTCTGTCTTAGGTCCTCTGCTATTCTCAATCTATACCACTTCTCTTGCCAAACTAATCCGCTCTTTTGGATTTCAGTACCATCTGTATGTGGATGATACTCAAATCTACCTATCCTCTCCAAATGTATCACCATCTGTATTGGTCCATGTCACTGACTGTATTTCTGCCATTTCATCTTGGATGTCATCTCGCCACCTGAAACTTAATATTTCTAAAACAGAATTAATTATATTTCCACCGGCCAATAACAGTTACCAACCTGATCTCTTTATCACTGTTGATAACTTGACAATCCACCCTGCCCCACAAGCTCGCTGCCTTGGTGTCATCCTTGATTCTGAACTGTCCTTTGTTCCCCACATTCAATCTGTCTCAAAATCATATTACATACATCTAAAAAACATATGCAAAATTCGACCATACCTCACACAAGACACTGCAAAAACTCTAATCCATGCACTCATTATTTCCCGCATTGACTATTGCAATAGTCTCGTTACTGGTCTTCCCAAAAACAGGCTATCGCCATTATAATCCATTACAAATGCAACTGTGAGGCTTATCTTCCTTGCCAAACATTCATCGTCTGCTGCCTCGCTCTGTCAGTCCCTCCATTGGTTGCCGGTTTTTTATGGTATTCAATACACAATATTGTTACTTACACATAAGGCCATTAACCAAACCACACCAACATACATCTCTTCACTCATCTCAAAATATCTCCCAACCTGACCTCTGCTCAGCACTCAGATCTGCGTCTCTCATCCCCACGCATAACTTGCTCCCATTCACGGTTACAGGACTTTCTTCGGGCTGCACCCACTCTATGGAATGCCTTATCACGTACAATAAGACTTACCTCTAGTCTTCAATCCTTCAAGCGTTCCCTGAAAACTCACCTCTTCAGACAAGCTTATCTGATTCCAGAACCGACCACATAACCTTCATAGCTTCCATGTCCTATTACATCCCATCTCACAGTCCACACATAACCTCAAACATTGTCTTTCTCTCACATACTCCTGACATTTGGCCGACATTCCTGTGTGACTGGATCATGCAGCCAACTAAGAAACTCTGCATTCTGGATGGATCAAATTGCAACATATAGCACCTATCCTTGTGTATCAATGCCTATTTCCCTATAGATTGTAAGCTTGCAAGCAGGGCCCTCTTACCTCTATGTCTGTCTGTTATTATCCTGTTCTATAACTGTTTCCAATTGTAAAGTGCAACGGAATATGCTGTGCTATACAAGAAACTGTTAATAAATAAATAAATCATGGGTTATAACAAGGTGCAGGAGGGAGACATTCTTCAAAAGAAGAAGGTGGTAGGTTGAGGAAAAATGACTTCACAGAAAGGGTAGTAGATAAGTGGAATAGCCTCCCATCAGAGGTGGTAGAGGCTAAGACAGTAGAACAATTAAACATGCTTGAGATAGACATAGGAATATCCTTACAATGACCTAATGATCACATAGGGTTTAGGTTACCAAAAGGTAAAAAAGGGGCAGACTAGATGGGCCAAATGGTTCTAATCTGCTCTCAAATTCTATGTTTCTATGACATGAAAATATCTGTACAGGATTAATGTCTAGCCCCTGTTACCACTCAGGGTGATCTTGCCCCTGTGCTGGTCACATCCCAACATCAATATCAGTAACATGTTAATGAAGTAGTCACATAAATAATTCCTTTTTTTGTGCCAAAAGAGTAAATTTGTTGTAGTAGTGTCAGAACCTACATTGAGTACATGCACTACCCACCACTATTCAAAGAAAGATACTCCAGCTTTACTTTTACCCTGTGCTACTGTGATTCCATGAAAAGGTCATTCCTTAAACCACCCCAGTTTATTGTACCTAGTAGGCCTGCCTCCTTCCAGGAGTCTCAAGTGTTGGCAGCCGTGACACCGTGTATATATCACCGTATATATATCACCGTATATATATAACAATCCATATTTTTTATGCAGTTGTGAAGAGATCATTTTGACTTCATTCGCATGGTGGAAATATTTGTTTACACCAGAATTTACCAACCACTGGGGTAGATGTATGAAGCCCAGAAACGGTATCAGCGCACGTTATGTGCGCTGATACCGTTTCTCCCCGATGTATGATCGGGGGTCTGGGTGGTAAATGACAGGGGCGCTATGCAGTGGCGGCTACCGGCTCCAGGGCTGCACGCGGGGATCTCCCGATACTTGCGAGATCCCACGCATGCTCATTGGAGCCGGCCGGGCCTGACACACATCGCATCAGCACTAGGCTGATGCGATGTGGTCTGTAGCGGGTAGCGCCGGAGGGGGGAGTTAACGCTCCCCCTCTCCGGCCGGTGAGATGTTCACACATCTCACCGATAGTGCTTCCTACTTCGCCTCGGTAAAGAGGCGAAGCAGGAAGCGTTATAGCGGCACTTAACGTGCCACTATAATACATCTACCCCATTATGTGCCGGGTCAAGGCCTGTGAGAAAGCCCTGTGCCAGCGAATAAGTAACTCTTATGGAAACTGCCTACTTCCGCATTCAAAGCACACAGCGTCCGATCATAGACGGACAGACGGAAACCCAGCGTGGTAAAGATGAACCTCTCTGCGACATGGGTGGAACCCTTTTTTGCTGCAGACAGGCTCCAGTGAGGCACTGACAGACCCCAGTCATAAATCCAGAAGTCCTCTCATTGCAAAGGACAGCTCTTATCCGAAATCTGTCTGGGAGGTAAGCATTCATGTATACTGATGTTATTAAACGCAGGTATGTATATGATAGGGGGTGGCATGGGCTTAACTACCATAGGTGCAAGGGGTGCAGATGCTATGGGGCCCAGAGCTGAGAGGGGCCCATCTTCCTTGTCATAGTTACATGGGTTAGATGCATATTCCACCATTGGGTGACACATAGGGGCCCTTACAAACGTTCCTGTGTAAATGTGATACATGATACGTCCTGTCCTATAAGAGTGGCCCTTACACAATAAGTTGCTGTTTCTTTGTATCCATACTTCAAACTGCTGACATCAATGTCAATGGAAAAATGTGGCTTTTTTTAATGTGTTCTGTCATCAAGAGCAAATTAATCCTCTCCCAATACAAACAGGTCAATGTTCAGTCATTTAATAATATGAATTCAGCTTCACATAAATAACCAGAAAACATTCAACACAAAACTGGAATATAACCTCGCTGACTGAGTAAGAAGCCAAATTTATATTGTTTCCTTTTCTCCTGACAAACACTAATCTTGGAAATAAGCTGTTGGCAAATTATCACATTTCATTAAACTGTTCCTGTCAACCAGCATTAGCATAATTGCAAAAGTATCTTTTACTCCTCAGAGTGCGCTGGTTCCCTGCCAGACCCAGCGAGAGAGAACGTGATCTCATTACCTGGGATGTGACAGGTCGGGCTGCGTGGCAAACATGTTCACACAACACTCCGTCAAACGCGCCAACTGTGCTTAAAGTGTGCCAGCCTCATGCAGTAAAAGCCTTTGATCAGAATGCAGCCTCATGCCTCAGCCTTGTCACTAGTTCGCAGTGATTGAAAGGCTGGGTTTTTATTACAGCACTTAAAATGGCCACCTCCGCCTTGATTGCACCATGTCATGCTTTGTTCCTCTTGTGCCTCATGTCTCAGAGATGTCTCTAAACTTCCAGTAATGTGAAAATCTGCAAATTAGTTCTCCCCACAAATTGGCAGCCTCTACTAGTGGTCCATTACAAGGAAACCTGAGGTGTACCACAAAATGGCTTGGTCATCTACCACTTTCTGACCTGCCCAGCACTCCTCTTGCTCTTGGGAGACTTAGGGGTCCATGGGCCTGTTTCAGAGGCACTCGCAAAAAGTGAGCGCGCGCTCTGAATCAGGGCGGGCGCTGTTTTTTTTAGGAGCGGCCTCCTGGCCGCTCGCATAGCTGTGGGTGACCACCCATAGCTATAGCGAGCGGCCATGATTATGGTCGCGATGGTCAAGACCATCACGACCATCGGGCTTGCGATGAGGTAGGGTCTCGTGGCCGCAAGCCCCAGAGAGCTTCTGGCTCAAATAGAGCCGGAAGCTCTCCCACTGACATCACTGGTGATGTCAGTGGGGCTGCCCACAAACGGCAGGCGTTCGCATGGGAACGCCTCCGTTTGTGAAGCCAACCCCCGGCCACACCTACAAAATGGGGCGAGCTGTCGATCAACATCGACAGCCGCCACTTTTTTAGTGAGTGCCGGAGCGAGTGTTTTTTGCGCTCGCTCCGGGGCTAGCGCACGCCGTGCGTGCGCACTGGCCACCATCAACCCGCTTGCGAGCAGGTCTGAATCGGGCCCTATGTACTAAGTCTTTTGAGAGAGATAAAGTGGAGAGTGATAAAGTACCAACCAATCAGCTCCTAACTGTCATGTTACAGACTGTGTTTGAAAAATGAGTTAGGAGCTGATTGGTTAGTACTAGGGATGTGCACCAGACCATTTTTGAATTTGGCTCTGATTTGTTGTCCGGATTTGGATTTGCCAAACCACCTTGACTGGTTTTGGATTTGTTTTTTTGTTTTTTACAAAAAAAATTTAAAAAATGTACAAAAAAAGCTAAAATCACATAATTTGGGCTTTTCTTATTATTAACCTCAATAACATTAATTTCCAGTCATTTACAGTCAATTAAGACCACCTCACAGCTTATAATATTGTTTTCACCATTATTGGCCAAAGGTTGCAGTGAGCAGGCTGGTTACTAAGCGACAGAGCAGCGGCACATACACCGCAGTATTAAGCACATCTTTACCACACAGCAGTAGCAGAAATGAAAGGTAGTGCAAGATGGAACTGTCCTTGGGCCCTCCCACCTACCCAGTGGGGTAGGACCAGCGGAGTCACAGTACTTGTATACACAGAGGGGTACAGCCCAAGGAGTCACAGTGCCTGTATAAACAGAGGGCTACTGCCCAAGGAGTCACAGTGCTTGTATACACAGACGGCTACTGCCCAAGGAGTCACAGTGCTTGTATACACAGAGGGCTATTGCCCAAGGAGTCGCAGTGCTTGAATACACAAAGGGCTACTGTCCAAGGAATCACAGTGCTTGAATACACAGAGGGATATGGCCCAAGGAGTCACAGTGCTTATACACACAGAGAGCTATTGCCCAAGGAGTCACAGTGCTTATACACAGAGAGGGCTATTGCCCAAGGAGTCGCAGTGCTTGAATACACAAAGGGCTATTGCCCAAGGAGTCACATTGCTTGTCTACACAGAGGGCTACTGCCCAAGGAGTCACATTGCTTGTCTTCACAGATGGCTATTGCTCAAGGAGTCACATTGCTTGTCTTCACAGATGGCTATTGCTCAAGGAGTCACAGTGCTTGTATACACAGAGGGCTACTGCCCAAGGAGTCACAGTGCTTGTATACACAGACGGCTACTGCCCAAGGAGTCACAGTGCTTGTATACACAGAGGGCTATTGCCCAAGGAGTCGCAGTGCTTGAATACACAAAGGGCTACTGTCCAAGGAATCACAGTGCTTGAATACACAGAGGGATATGGCCCAAGGAGTCACAGTGCTTATACACACAGATAGCTATTGCCCAAGGAGTCACAGTGCTTATACACAGAGAGGGCTATTGCCCAAGGAGTCGCAGTGCTTGAATACACAAAGGGCTATTGCCCAAGGAGTCACATTGCTTGTCTACACAGAGGGCTACTGCCCAAGGAGTCACATTGCTTGTCTTCACAGATGGCTATTGATCAAGGAGTCACATTGCTTGTCTTCACAGATGGCTATTGCTCAAGGAGTCACAGTGCTTGTATACACAGAGGGCTACTGCCCAAGGAGTCACAGTGCTTATACACACAGAGGGCTACTGTCCAAGGAATCATGGTGCTTATACACACAGAGGGCTACGGCCCAAGGAGTCACAGTTCTTATACCCACAGAGGGCTATGGCCCAAGGAGTCACAGTACTTATGCCCACAGATGGCTGAGGCCCTAGGAGTCACAGTGCTTGTATACACAGAGGGCTATTGCCCAAGGAGTCGCAGTGCTTGAATACACAAAGGGCTACTGTCCAAGGAATCACAGTGCTTGAATACACAGAGGGATATGGCCCAAGGAGTCACAGTGCTTATACACACAGAGAGCTATTGCCCAAGGAGTCACAGTGCTTATACACAGAGAGGGCTATTGCCCAAGGAGTCGCAGTGCTTGAATACACAAAGGGCTATTGCCCAAGGAGTCACATTGCTTGTCTACACAGAGGGCTACTGCCCAAGGAGTCACATTGCTTGTCTTCACAGATGGCTATTGCTCAAGGAGTCACATTGCTTGTCTTCACAGATGGCTATTGCTCAAGGAGTCACAGTGCTTGTATACACAGAGGGCTACTGCCCAAGGAGTCACAGTGCTTGTATACACAGAGGGCTATTGCCCAAGGAGTCGCAGTGCTTGAAAACACAAAGGGCTACTGTCCAAGGAATCACAGTGCTTGAATACACAGAGGGATATGGCCCAAGGAGTCACAGTGCTTATACACACAGAGAGCTATTGCCCAAGGAGTCACAGTGCTTATACACAGAGAGGGCTATTGCCCAAGGAGTCGCAGTGCTTGAATACACAAAGGGCTATTGCCCAAGGAGTCACATTGCTTGTCTACACAGAGGGCTACTGCCCAAGGAGTCACATTGCTTGTCTTCACAGATGGCTATTGCTCAAGGAGTCACATTGCTTGTCTTCACAGATGGCTATTGCTCAAGGAGTCACAGTGCTTGTATACACAGAGGGCTACTGCCCAAGGAGTCACAGTGCTTGTATACACAGACGGCTACTGCCCAAGGAGTCACAGTGCTTGTATACACAGAGGGCTATTGCCCAAGGAGTCGCAGTGCTTGAATACACAAAGGGCTACTGTCCAAGGAATCACAGTGCTTGAATACACAGAGGGATATGGCCCAAGGAGTCACAGTGCTTATACACACAGATAGCTATTGCCCAAGGAGTCACAGTGCTTATACACAGAGAGGGCTATTGCCCAAGGAGTCGCAGTGCTTGAATACACAAAGGGCTATTGCCCAAGGAGTCACATTGCTTGTCTACACAGAGGGCTACTGCCCAAGGAGTCACATTGCTTGTCTTCACAGATGGCTATTGCTCAAGGAGTCACATTGCTTGTCTTCACAGATGGCTATTGCTCAAGGAGTCACAGTGCTTGTATACACAGAGGGCTACTGCCCAAGGAGTCACAGTGCTTATACACACAGAGGGCTACTGTCCAAGGAATCATGGTGCTTATACACACAGAGGGCTACGGCCCAAGGAGTCACAGTTCTTATACCCACAGAGGGCTATGGCCCAAGGAGTCACAGTACTTATGCCCACAGATGGCTGAGGCCCTAGGAGTCACAGTGCTTGTATACACAGAGGGCTACGGCCCAAGGAGTCACAGTGCTTATACCCACAGAGGGCTATGGCCCAAGGAGTCACAGTGCTTATACCCACAGATGGCTGAGGCCCAAGGAGTCACAGTGCTTGTATACACAGAGGGCTATGGCCTAAGGAGTCACAGTGCTTGTATACACAGAGGGCTACAGCCCAAGGAGTCACAGTGCTTGTATACACAGATGGCTGAGGTCCAAGGAGTCACAGTGCTTGTATACACAGAGGGCTATGGCTTAAGGAGTCACAGTGCTTGTATACACACAGTGGAGTAAGTTCATCCGAGACGCCCGGAGACAAGTTATAATTTGTCTAGCAAGAATCCGACGTTGGGAGGATGATGTTCGGCCTTGAAGTGGGATTTGAGTCAGGCACCCGAGCAGCGGCTCAGGTGGACTCGGATCCCCAGTGTTCGGAGCAGTTCGGATTCCACGCAATCCGAACCGCTCATCCCTAGTTGGTACTTTGTCTCCATCCACTTAACCTTTCTCCAAGGCTTAGCACATAGACCCCACAGTTGCAAACTTGAAGTGTGGAAAGAAGTGCATAGGGGTGAATGTGTACTGTCCAATCACAGACCATACTCATCACTCTATAGCAATATCGCTTTTGGTTAATTATAATTGTTATTTTTCTGCCTCATGGCAGAAATAAATCGCATGCATGAGGGGAATTTGTAACTGTTTTATTACCCGCAGCACTTTGTGTGTGTAGCTATTGAAGGCAAGTAGTAAGGTTCAACGGGATGCAGTCAGGAAGCCAACGGTCGAAATGCTGACCTCTGGCTTACCGACTGTCTAATCCCGGCAGGGGTCTAATGATAGGCGGTGAAATCACGACGCCTATCATTATCCCTACGGTAGAGCCCGATGTCCGGCATACCGAACAAAGGTAAGCTGGGTGGTGAGCGCTAGGTGGGGGAGGGTTAAGGGTTCCCAGGGGGGACTTAGGGTTAGGCACCCCCCTGGGAGGATTAGGGTTAGGCTAGGGTAAGGGGGGTTAGGGTTAGGTATCCCCAGGGGGAAATTAGGGTTAGGCACCCCCCCGGGAGGGTTAGGGCTACACTAGGGTAAGGGAAGGTTTGGGTTAGGTATCCCCAGAGGGAAGTTAGGGTTAGGCACCCCCCCAGGAGGGTTAAATTTAGGCTGCAGGGAAGGGGGGGGTTAGGTTTAGGCACTTTCAAGGGGGGTTAGGCACTTGAGGGGAGGTTAGGGTTAGGCACCCCTAAGGGAGGGTTAGGGAGGGTAGGGTAAAAAATACTCACCTCTCGGAATCTTCTGTTGCCGGTCTTCCGGCGTCGGGATTTCATACCGATCCTTGCTCAACACCAGGCAAGAAGTGGATTCAAACTAGGGGTGAGCGGGTTCGGATTTCTGAAATCCGAACCCCCCCGAGCCCCCCCGATCCGAGTCTGATCCGAGTCAGGCTCGACTTTTCCCGCCTGACTCGGATCTGAAATCGAGGCAAAACGTCATCATCCCGCCTTCCGAGTCTCGCGGGTTTTGGATCCTATATAAGGTACCCGCGTCGGTGCCATTTTCTCACTCGGCTGTGGACAGTGAAGAGGGAGGGTGGGAGTTAGGGCTGTGTAGTGTAGTGTAGTGTAGTGCTGCTGTTGTCCACTACTTCAAAGTCCATAGGGGCTGGCTGTGTTGTGCTGTGCTGCTGTTGTTAATAGGGGCTGTGTCCACTACTTCAAAGTCCATAGGGGCTGGCTGGACTGTGTTGTGCAGTCAGTTCTCCATAGGGGCTGTGTCCACTCCAAAGTCCTGTGCAGTGTCCCAGTCCTAAATGGGTGCTGTAGTGTTGTCCAGGGGGTGCTCTGTCCATCAGGGGTGCTCCCCCCAAGTGCTAAAAAAATAATATATTTTCTGTGTTTGTGAATTGTGTGCGCAGTAGCCGCACGTGCATCAACAAAGTAGTGCCAAGCGTGCGCCTGTGTCATAAGTAAAGGGCCGGCTGGCTTGACCGTTAAAGGGTGCTGTAACCCCCAAAGTACACTCCAGTCCAAACCAAAAAAAAAATAATTTTCTGTGTTTGTGAATTGTGTGCGCAGTAGCCGCACGTGCATCAACAAAGTAGTGCCATGCGTGCGCCTGTGTCATAAGTAAAGGGCCAGCTGGCTTGACCGTTAAAGGGTGCTGTAACCCCCAAAAGTACACTCCAGTCCAAACCAAAAAAAAAATTATTTTCTGTGTTTGTGAATTGTGTGCGCAGTAGCCGCACGTGCATCAACAAAGTAGTGCCAAGCGTGCGCCTGTGTCATAAGTAAAGGGCCGGCTGGCTTGACCATTAAAGGGTGCTGTAACCCCCGAAGTACACTACAGTCCAAACCAAAAAAAAAATTATTTTCTGTGTTTGTGAATTGTGTGCGCAGTAGCCGCACATGCATCAACAAAGTAGTGCCAAGCGTGCGCCTGTGTCATAAGTAAAGGGCCGGCTGGCTTGACTGTTAAAGGGTGCTGTAACCCCCAAAGTACACTCCAGTCCAAACCAAAAAAAAAATTATTTTCTGTGTTTGTGAATTGTGTGCGCAGTAGCCGCACGTGCATCAACAAAGTAGTGCCAAGCGTGCGCCTGTGTCATAAGTAAAGGGCCGGCTGGCTTGACCGTTAAGGGTGCTGTAACCCCCGAAAGTACACTCCAGTCCAAACCAAAAAAAAATTTATTTTCTGTGTTTGTGAATTGTGTGCGCAGTAGCCGCACGTGCATCAACAAAGTAGTGCCAAGCGTGCGCCTGTGTCATAAGTAAAGGGCCAGCTGGCTTGACCGTTAAAGGGTGCTGTAACCCCCAAAGTACACTCCAGTCCAAACCAAAAAAAAATTTATTTTCTGTGTTTGTGAATTGTGTGCGCAGTAGCCGCATGTGCATCAACAAAGTAGTGCCAAGCGTGCGCCTGTGTCATAAGTAAAGGGCCGGCTGGCTTGACCGTTAAAGGGTGCTGTAACCCCCAAAAGTACACTCCAGTCCAAACCAAAAACAAAATTATTTTCTGTGTTTGTGAATTGTGTGCGCAGTAGCCGCACGTGCATCAACAAAGTAGTGCCAAGCGTGCGCCTGTGTCATAAGTAAAGGGCCGGCTGGCTTGACCATTAAAGGGTGCTGTAACCCCCGAAGTACACTACAGTCCAAACCAAAAAAAAAATTATTTTCTGTGTTTGTGAATTGTGTGCGCAGTAGCCGCACGTGCATCAACAAAGTAGTGCCAAGCGTGCGCCTGTGTCATAAGTAAAGGGCCGGCTGGCTTGACTGTTAAAGGGTGCTGTAACCCCCAAAGTACACTCCAGTCCAAACCAAAAAAAAAATTATTTTCTGTGTTTGTGAATTGTGTGCGCAGTAGCCGCACGTGCATCAACAAAGTAGTGCCAAGCGTGCGCCTGTGTCATAAGTAAAGGGCCGGCTGGCTTGACCGTTAAGGGTGCTGTAACCCCCGAAAGTACACTCCAGTCCAAACCAAAAAAAAATTTATTTTCTGTGTTTGTGAATTGTGTGCGCAGTAGCCGCACGTGCATCAACAAAGTAGTGCCAAGCGTGCGCCTGTGTCATAAGTAAAGGGCCAGCTGGCTTGACCGTTAAAGGGTGCTGTAACCCCCAAAGTACACTCCAGTCCAAACCAAAAAAAAAATTATTTTCTGTGTTTGTGAATTGTGTGCGCAGTAGCCGCACGTGCATCAACAAAGTAGTGCCAAGCGTGCGCCTGTGTCATAAGTAAAGGGCCGGCTGGCTTGACCGTTAAAGGGTTCTGTAACCCCCAAAGTACACTCCAAAACAAAAAAATATATATTTTCTGTGTTTGTGACTTGTGTGCACTGTGGCTGCACGTGCATCAACAAAGGAGCAGCGCCAAGCGTGCGCCTGTGTCCCATAAGTAAAGAGCCGGCTGGCTCATTTCTTAAAGGGTGGTGTAACCCACAAAGTGCACTACTCTCCAGCAAAAATAAAAAAATATTTTCTGTGTTTGTGTGCGCTTTAGCCGCACGTATATATCAATATAACATAAATGGAGGACCAAACTTTCTCCGATAAAAATAAAATAGGGAAAGATCAAGAACCACTTCCTCCTAGTGCTGTTGCTGCTGCTGGGAGTTGTTCATCATCCCAGAGAGGAAGTAGGAACATCACTACTTTTACTAAACAATTGACCCTCCAACAGTCCCTAGCGATGAGGATGAAGTACGACAGCAGTCATCCTGAAGCAAAACGTATAACTGAGGCCTTGACTGCTATGTTGGTGTTAGACGTGCGTCCGGTATCCGCCATTAGTGCAGTGGGATTTAGACAATTGATGGAGGTAGTGTGTCCTCGGTTCCAAATCCCGTCTAGATTCCACCTGCATCCTCAAAGCAGCAGCGACAAGCGTGCGTCTGTCTGTTAAAGGGTGGTGACACCCTCAAAGTGTGCTACACAAACAATTAAAATATTGTTCTTTTTTTTTCTGTCTTTGTGAAATGTGTGGGCTGTAGCCGCACCTGCATCCTTAAAGCAGCAGCGACAAGTGTGCGTCTGTCTGTTAAAGGATGGTGACACCCTCAAAGTGTGCTACACAAACAATTAAAATATTGTTAATTTTTTTCTGTCTTTGTGAATTGTGTGGGCTGTAGCCGCACTTGCATCCTCAAAGCAGCAGCGACAAGCGTGCGTCTGTCTGTTAAAGGGTGTTGTAACTCTCAAAGTGCTCCAAAAAATAAAAAAAAATTTTTAATGTGTTTGTGACTTGTGTGCGATGTAGCCGCACTTGCATCCTCAAAGCAGCAGCGACAAGCGTGCATCTGTCTGTTAAAGGGTGGTGACACCCTCAAAGTGTGCTACACAAACAATAAAAATATTCTTCTTTTTTCTGTCTTTGTGAATTGTGTGGGCTGTAGCCGCACTTGCATCCTCAAAGCAGCAGCGACAAGCGTGCGTCTGTCTGTTAAAGGGTGGTGTAACTCTCAAAGTGCTCCAAAAAATAAAAAACTATTTTTTTAATGTGTTTGTGACTTGTGTGCGATGTAGCCGCACTTGCATCCTCAAAGCAGCAGCGACAAGCGTGCGTCTGTCTGTTAAAGGGTGGTGACACCCTCAAAGTGTGCTACACAAACAATAAAAATATTCTTCTTTTTTCTGTCTTTGTGAATTGTGTGGGCTGTAGCCGCACCTGCATCCTCAAAGCAGCAGCGACAAGCGTGCGTCTGTCTGTTAAAGGGTGGTGACACCCTCAAAGTGTGCTACACAAACAATAAAAATATTCTTCTTCTTTTTTCTGTCTTTGTGAATTGTGTGGGCTGTAGCCGCACCTGCATCCTTAAAGCAGCAGCAACAAGCGTGCGTCTGTCTGTTAAAGGGTGGTGACATCCTCAAAGTGTGCTACACAAACAATTAAAATATTGTTCTTTTTTTTCGGTCTTTGTGAAATGTGTGGGCTGTAGCCACACCTGCATCCTCAAAGCAGCAGCGACAAGCGTGCGTCTGTCTGTTAAAGGGTGTTGTAACTCTCAAAGTGCTCCAAAAAATAAAAAAAAATTTTTAATGTGTTTGTGACTTGTGTGCGATGTAGCCGCACTTGCATCCTCAAAGCAGCAGCGACAAGCGTGCGTCTGTCTGTTAAAGGGTGGTGACACCCTCAAAGTGTGCTACACAAACAATAAAAATATTCTTCTTCTTTTTTCTGTCTTTGTGAATTGTGTGGGCTGTAGCCGCACTTGCATCCTCAAAGCAGCAGCGACAAGCGTGCGTCTGTCTGTTAAAGGGTGGTGTAACTCTCAAAGTGCTCCAAAAAATAAAAAACTATTTTTTTAATGTGTTTGTGACTTGTGTGCGATGTAGCCGCACTTGCATCCTCAAAGCAGCAGCGACAAGCGTGCATCTGTCTTTTAAAGGGTGGTGACACCCTCAAAGTGTGCTACACAATCAATAAAAATATTCTTCTTCTTTTTTCTGTCTTTGTGAATTGTGTGGGCTGTAGCCGCACCTGCATCCTTAAAGCAGCAGCGACAAGCGTGCGTCTGTCTGTTAAAGGGTGGTGACACCCTCAAAGTGTGCTACACAAACAATAAAAATATTCTTCTTTTTTCTGTCTTTGTGAATTGTGTGGGCTGTAGCCGCACCTGCATCCTCAAAGCAGCAGCGACAAGCGTGCGTCTGTCTGTTAAAGGATTACATCGGTGACAGCATCCAAGTAGGCATGTCAGACAGTCCGTACCTGTACTGGCAGGAAAAAGAAGCAATTTGGAGGTCCCTGTACAAACTGGCTCTATTTTACCTGAGTTGCCCCCCCTCCAGTGTGTACTCCGAAAGAGTGTTTAGTGCAGCCGGGAACCTTGTCAGCGAAAGGCGTAGGAGGTTGCTTCCACAAAATGTGGAGAAGATGATGTTCATAAAATGAATTATCAACTCTTCCAGGGAGACCAGCCTCCAGAACGTACAGAGGGACCTGTGGTTCCAGCAGGGATGAATTAATACTCTGTGAGGATGAGGATGTACACACTGAAGAGGGTGAGGAATCGGTGGATGAGGAGGATGAGGATGACATCTTGCCTCCGTAGAGCCAGTTTGTGCAGGGACACATTAATTGCCAGCTTGTTTTGTGGGGGCCCAAACGAACCAATCATTTCAGCCACAGTTGTGTGGCAGACCCTGGCGCTGAAATGATTGGTTTGTTAAAGTGTGCATGTCCTGTTTATACAACATAAGGGTGGGTGGGAGGGCCCAAGGATAATTCCATCTTGCACCTCTTTTTTTTCTTTGCATTATGTACAGTTTGGGGCCTAGTTTTTCAAACTGCCATCCTGTCTGCCACTGCAGTTTCACGCCTAGATGGGTCACGTGTTTGTGCCGCTCACTCGTGTCGCTTAGCATAGTCATCCAGCTACCTCGGTGCAACCTTTTGGACATAAAAACACTATTGTGAGGTGTGAGGTGTTCAGAATAGACTGGAAATGAGTGGAAATTAAGGTTATTGAGGTTAATAATAGCATAGGAGCAGAAAAACCCACAAATTCTGTGATTTTAGCTGTTTTTATGCTTTTTTTCAAAAAAATACAGATCCAAAACACAAAACCCAGAACCCAAAACACGGAAGGGTGGTTTTGGCAAAACCAATCCAGATCCAAAACACGAAGAAAGATCCAGATCCAAAACCAAAACACAAAACACGAAAAGTGGCCGGTGCACACCCCTAATTCAAACCCCCTCGCCCCACACACACACTCCCCGGGACAGGTTCTATAAAAAGTTTTTGCAATCAAACATACGGCGACGGAGGGTGAAAGGTGCAGACGGTGGAAAAGTGCAAGAGGGAGGGACTAGGGCACATGATCTGTGTCCTCACTTTTTTCCTCTGACAGCCACACAGTGAGATACAAAACACAAACACCTTTTCAGCAGTATTGTCCTGTGCATCCTGTGTCCTATATGTGAATTACTTGTACACAATATATACATATATTGATATTCACTGTAATAATTCTTAGCGCGGTTCTACCATTTTGTGTGAGCTGCCACTGCTAGGGAGATGGGACAGATCTAGCTTAGCAAGAGAGGAGGACCACGCTGCCGGTAACATGGTAAGTTTGGGGGGGTTGGGTTTGGGTCAACAGACCAATGAGTGCTGGCAGAGGTTCATTAAAGCATTGTGACTCTCTTTGTCATATTACATCATTTAACAATGGTCTGCTTTAATATAATTGCTACATTTAAGGTATATAACTGTTTGGATTGCAAGAACACTTAACTAATTTAAGTGTGAGGTTTGGGAACAATTCTTAGAGATGGCAGGACTGGATATATAATAGTGAGTGTGAGGTGTATTTTGTGTGTGTGTAACTACTATATATATATATATATATATATATATATATATATATATATTGTATATGCCTGATGACTATCCTTGTGTATCTATTTTCCTATAGATTGTAAGCTTGCGTGCAGGGCCTTCCTACCTCTATGTCTGTTTGTTATAACCCAGTTTTGCTCTATTAGTGTTTCCATTTATGACATAAGAAAGTGTTAAAAAATAAATAAATAATAATGGTTTATTAATTAAACCGAAACATTGCAAAGCTGTGCATATATATATATACTTCGCTCTGAGCGCCCCGTGCCAGCCCTGCCTCAATTGCGTGTGATGTCATGACGTCGCGCACAAGGGGACGGGGCCTCCGGCAACAGAAGCTCAAGCAGTGCCCGGAGCATCTTCAAGACGCGCCGGGGAGCTGTGATTATGGCAGGGTGCCTGCCTGTAGCATCCGCGGGACGCTACAGGCAGCACTGCTGCAGTGATGCTGGCTGCAGGGCGCCGTTACAGGCACCCTGCAGTCACAAGCAGGGGCCAGGGGATGTCGATGGTGCTGCCCACAGAGCCCTGCGCTCTGTGTGGCAGCAAATCCCTAGCTACGGCCCTGTATACTTCCCAAGTGGTGCAGCACTTCTGGATATCAAAGAATGACTCCACCAGCGGCGGCATGTACGGCAACGTTTCAGTGCAGCACTGTCATCAGACAAAGGAAAAAACAAAACATCTTACCTTAAGTACAAAACAGACACCATGTGAACACCGCTGTCGGACGCGGCGCAGTGAGTATGACGTCATCATAGTCGACGAACAACTCGTCATCATTGTGCATCCCATCACCATAACAACATCGTAAACATAAGTTTGCTGTAAACAATATGTACATCAGTATGAGGAAAAACATGGCTATAATCTCGCAAAGGTATATACAGTATATACATGTGATCTTTATGTACACATCAAGGTTACTTGCAAATGCTCAGGTATGGTATATTATCTTTATAACACTAACGTAGAATCACCAATGTATATCTTTAATGTATATCTTTTTAAGAAGGAGTTTTAGGAGCAATATATATTTATATCTCACAGTATAAATAGCACCAACAATACCCAAAATTACAAATTATAGGTCATAAATTAATACAATAAACTATTGTCTAAGAAGGCTAAGTAACACAGTGTCAAGGGACCATGACTAACCCTATATTTTACCTATAGAAAACTATTCAGACCTAAATGATCATTTAATCCTGTGGGTACCAAAGTATTTAGTCTAAATATCCATTCAGATTCACGTTGGCGTAATTTGAGGGGACGATTGCCACCTCTGATGGAATAAGGACTATGGTAAATCATTCAATAGCGTAGGGAGGCTAGAAGATGGGGAATTTTACAAAGTGCCTGGCTACAGGCTGATCGCTATCCCCATTATTTAGGGCTGCTCTTATAGCTGACCTATGTGCTGCCATCCTCTCTATAAAGGCACGCTTGGTCTTCCCTATGTATGAGAGTCCACACGGACAAATTATTTGATATATAATAAATTTGGAATTACAAGTAAGCCGGTGCCTGATTTTAACAGTGAGCGGATGTTAAAATTTATGTCCTGGTATTAAGTATTTGCACATCGTGCAGGAGCACTTTACACAGCCCAATTTAGTAGTTAGGAAATTAAAGTTGAGTTTATTCTAGAGATGAGCGGGTTCAGATCTCAGAGATCCGAACCCACACAAATTTTGAGATCTGGGGCGAGAACCGAACCTCAATCCGAGGCAAAACCATAGACACGAAATCTCGTGCCTCGCGAGCTTTCGACTCTATGATCTATGTAGTATAGAGGGATCACGTGGCGGACACCATTTCTCTCCGGCTGTGGAGACTGAACAGGGAGGGTGGGTAGTGTAGGGCTGGGAGAGGTGCTGGTGCTGTCTGCTGTGCTGTCTGATGTGTCCTGGGCTGGTACTGATCCATTCTGGACTGGTGCTGTACTGTCTGCTGTGTCCATCTGGGCTGTTGCTGATCCATCTGGGCTGGTGCTGTGCTGTCTGCTGCATCCATCTGGGCTGTTGCTGATCCATCTGGGCTGGTGCTGTGCTGTCTGCTGTGTCCATCTGGGCTGTTGCTGATCCATCTGGGCTGGTGCTGTGCTGTCTGCTGCATCCATCTGGGCTGTTGCTGATCCATCTGGGCTGGTGCTGTGCTGTCTGCTGTGCCCATCTGGGCTGGTGCTGTGCTGTCTGCTGTGTCCATCTGGGCTGTTGCTGATTCATCTGGGCTGGTGCTGTGCTGTCTGCTGCATCCATCTGGGCTGTTGCTGATCCATCTGGGCTGGTGCTGTGCTGTCTGCTGCATCCATCTGGGCTGTTGCTGATCCATCTGGGCTGGTGCTGTGCTGTCTGCTGTGTCCATCTGGGCTGGTGCTGTGCTGTCTGCTGCATCCATCTGGGCTGTTGCTGATCCATCTGAGCTGGTGCTGTTTTGTCTGCTGTGTCCATCTGGGCTGGTGCTGTGCTGTCTGCTGTGCCCATCTGGTCTGGTGCTGTCTGCTGTGTCCATCTGGGCTGTTGCTGATCCATCTGGGCTGGTGCTGTGCTGTCTGCTGCATCCATCTGGGCTGTTGCTGATCCATCTGGGCTGGTGCTGTACTGTCTGCTGTGCCCATCTGGGCTGGTGCTGTGCTGTCTGCTGCATCCATCTGGGCTGTTGCTGATCCATCTGGGCTGGTGCTGTGCTGTCTGCTGTGTCCATCTGGGCTGGTGCTGTGCTGTCTGCTGTGCCCATCTGGGATGGTGCTGTGCTGTCTGCTGTGTCCATCTGGGCTGTTGCTGATCTATCTGGGTTGGTGCTGTGCTGTCTGCTGCATCCATCTGGGCTGTTGCTGATCCATCTGGGCTGGCGCTGTACTGTCTGCTGTGTCCATCTGGGCTCTTGCTGGTGCTGTCTGCTGTGTCCTGTGTGTTTAGGATCAGATGTAATACGTATGATACTACTGTATATTTCTATAGCGGTGATATGTTATAATATTATTAGTGATATTACTGTCAGAGAAAAAAATGTCATGCTCTGCTTCAAACATAAATATGTTGGGGTACGATGGGGCCCCACTTATATTATGGAGAGGTACTAAACAATCCCTTGTATCCATCATTGAAGATCATAATGCTAAAGATCATCCAATTAAATTCTCCTATAACATCAATAAGGAAAGTATTGCATTTCTTGATGTAAAAATCAGTGTGGTCAATGGTTTGGTAGAGACCTCGGTCTTTACTAAACCAACCGACAGCAATAACTTATTACACATGTCTAGCTTTCATCCACCAACATTAAAACATGGTCTTCCATATTCACAAGTGCTTCATATCATACGTATAACATCTGATCCTAAATTAATTGAACAGCAAATCAATGTCCTAATTGATAAATTTCTATTGAGAGGATATGATTATGATCTGCTTAAGCAAGCAAAAGATAATGCATTAAAAATGGATAGGAGGTTGCTATTAAATACAAAAACCAAATGTAAAAAAACTTAATTTATCCCATGGGTTACGGAATTTTGCCCTATCAGTAATAATATCCATCAGACGGCCAAAAAATTGTGGCCTATCATCCAGTCAGATAGTGATTTAAACCTGCAGGATACAAGACTTATGGCATGCTATACTCGACCACGTGATTTGAGAGATGTATTAGTGTGGCCGGAGGCTGACCACACGTGATTAAAATGGCAGCCAAGACATTGAGGGGATTAACCCTCATGCCATTGCGCCATTTTTAAAAGGATAGTGTAAAAGCACACTGCACATGGTTTATAATAAACTGTATTAAAGTATATATGTATTGCTGTAATGCACTGCATTTGATCTGCAATGCATTAGTGCATGAAGCAACATATGTTTAATAGGCTATGCACTATACGGTTTAAATGTATATTTTGTAGAGAAAATGCACTTCTTGAATATATGCCTGAATATGACATGACCAGCCTCTGTGTCTGCAGAAACTAGCAGGAGGTCTGATGAATAGGAAGAGACCTGTTGTGGTCAGTGAACTCTGGCTGGAAGGTTTCTGTGTGAAGGTGTGAATGGTGTCATATAGCCAAACACTTCATGTACAGAACTTCCTTTTGAAAAGAAAATTTGTTTTTAAGAAGATCCTTTTGGATGCCACTTCTAAAAGCTGAATGTGTTAAGGTTGGAAATGCCAAACTGATTGATAAGGATGAATGTAATTTACCATTTCCTGTGAAATGTTATATTAACATTTTAGGAGACAGTATAATGTATGATAAATCAGTTTGTGCTTAGGAAACCAAATGTTTTTGGGTGGTATCAAGGAAATTGATTTAATTTCTGTGAAATGTAATGAAATATAAGACGTATTTATTTATTTTTTCTGAGATAGCCTGATTGGCTAGAAGAAAGATTTGCCCCCCTGTGATGTTGGTGTGTAAGAATGACATAAAAAGAGGGACTGTGAGCCCTGTATGTGTACAACCCTGTAACTTCTGTGAGGAGAAGAGCTGCTGATAAGATTCCTGTATGTGGTACATCTTTGGAAATCCTTTGTGGAGAATTGCTGTTTGATTTTCGGTGTGATATTCCCCTTCAGGCGGAAGGGAGGGTCTTCTTTAAGACTTTGAGCAATAAACATCTTGCCTGAATTCAATTGTATCTCAATCCTGCGACCAACAGAATTGCGGAAAACGCTATTCCGTTCTCCTGCTGTTCTGGGTAAGAGCTCCGTGTCTTCAAGTTCAAGCCCTCTGCCAAGCTACCGTGCAGACCTGGTCCATTGCGAGGGATCAGGAGGATACAGCCGACATCAAACAGGAGGTGTGTCCACAGTTAGTCAAACGCATACACAGCAGAAGCGGTTCCAGGTGCTGAGGCAGGAGCCTGATTGTACGTAAAAAGTGGTTCCAAACGCTGATGGTAGAGTTTGGTGGTGGCAGCATTGTTACATGCCCAAGACGCAGTGGGCGGAGTCAGTGACAGGCAGTCACTGATGGTGAGTGGGAGTCCAAAAGTGCTAACACGTGACCAGGGACGGCCTAGGCGAAAGGCGTCTGGTCACAATTAGTAAAGACCGATATCAGTAATAGGAATAAACTAGAGATGTGCACCGTAACCCAATGTTTTGGTTTTGGATC
Organism: Taudactylus pleione; assembly: GCA_031769625.1. Classification (NCBI taxonomy): domain Eukaryota; kingdom Metazoa; phylum Chordata; class Amphibia; order Anura; family Myobatrachidae; genus Taudactylus; species Taudactylus pleione. The sequence continues at coordinate 2,728,693 of JAUIMM010000829.1, read as the reverse complement.
TGGATCTCTCATGGTTTTGAATCTGGATTGGTTTTACCAAAACCTCACCACCGTGTTTTGTTTTTGGATCTGGATTTTTTCTTAAAAATTAAAAAAACAGCTAAAATCACATAAAATTGGCTTTTTTTTGTCTCTACAGTATTAATAACCTCAATAACATTTATTTTGTCTCGTTTCCAGTCAATTTTGACCACCTCACAGCTCACAATATTGATTCTTTCATCTAGTTAAAGGGCCAAAAGGTTGCATCCAGCTTGCTGGCTCAAAACTGGTTGATATAATTATTAATAGAGTTGAGGACTGAGCAAAGATGATGGGTGGGATACCCTTGAGGATTGGAGAATTGATAATACATTAATTAAAAAACAATTCATTGGTGTGGCCCTGGGCTGAATAATTAATAATAATTTAATAAAAAATAAAAAATAAATCATTGGGTGCAGCCCCTGGCTAAATAATGAATAAAAAGAAATTCATTGGTGCAGCCCCTGGCTGTAAAATTTATAATAATTTAATGAAAAAACAATTCATTGGGTGCAGCCCCTGGCTGAATAATTAATAAAAAGAAATTCATTGGTGCAGACACTGGCTGTAAAATTGATAATAAATAAATTAAAAAACAATTCATTGGGTGCAGCCCCTGGCTGTAAAATTGATAATAAATTAATTAAAAAACAATTCATTGGGTGCAGCCCCTGGCTGAATAATTAATAAAAAGAAATTCATTGGTGCAGACCCTGGCTGTAAAATTGATAATAAATAAATTTAAAAACAATTCATTGGGTGCAGCCCCTGGCTGTAAAATTGATAATAAATTAATTAAAAAACAATTCATTGGGTGCAACCCCTGGTTGAATAATTAATTAAAAGTAATTCATTGGTATAGCCCCTGGCTGTAAAATTGATAATAAATTAATTTAAAAATAAATCATTGGTTCCTAAACCAACCATAACATTAATTTAAAATGTCAGGCAGCAATGCCCCAACTAGCACATAATGGAAAGGAAAAAGGTGCAAGATGGAATAGTTCTTGGGCCCTCCCACCCACCCTTATGTTGTATGTGAGACAGGACATTTACAGTTTAACAAACCAATCATTTCAGCAACAAGGACTGCCAATTGTGGCTGAAATGATTGTATTGTTTGGACCCCCATAAAATAAGCTGCCAATGTGCATTGGACATGGAAATGAAAATGATCCCATACACAGACTGGCTTTACATTACAAGTTGTTCTCGTCCTCATTTTTGTCATCCCTATCAGTGTGTACATCCTCTTCTTCACACAATATTAATTCATCCCCGCTGGAATCCACCAATTTTTTTATGTAATTGTTGATAGAGGTCTTTCTCGTGGAATTTGTAATTCATTTTAATGAACATCATCTTTTCCACATTTTGAGGAAGTAACCTCCTACGCCGATCACTGACAAGGTTGCCAGCTGCACTCAAAACTCTTTCACACACTGGAGGGTGGGTAACTTAAGTAATGCAAAGCCAGTTTGTGTATGGGACTCCAATTTGCCTTTTTCCTGCCAGTACTGAAAGGGACTGTCTGACATGCCTATTTGGAGAGAAGGATAAGGTGCGCTCTGCTATTTATGCACAGAGCCATTGCTCATTTTATTATCTCTGTGTAAATTTGTATTTATTAAATCATTGTTCATTTACCGGTACTACAAATTTTGTTGTTTCTTCACAAACAAGCACTCCTTCCACCTTCTTTGTTCATGCCTATTAGGATGTTATCTCTGAAATAGTCCTCCATCATTCTGTGAATAGAGACCGCATCACACATAGTCACGGTAGAAGACATGTCACTAGTAGGCAGTTCTCTCAGGCCCGCCCAGATGTAATTTTTCGGTGAACAATCTACATGACCAGCAGGCATTCTGTAAGGAAAATTTAGTTTTTTCCTGGCAGCTACAGAAACTGATGGCATTTAAAAAAACTCACAAGGTAGGACGGATCCAGAATGGTCGCCAAAATATATTTTTCAGATTTCAATAGATTGATGACTCTTCGATCCTGGTGAAGTGAATCAAGGGCTTGATCCACCAGTCCAACATACTTTGCGCAATCGCTCTGTTTCAGCTCCTCCTTCAGTTTCTCCAGCTGTTTTTGCAAAAGTCTGATGAGGGGAATGACCTGACTCAAGCTGATAGTGTCTTAACTAACTTCACGTGTGCCAAGTTCAAAGGGTTTGAGAACCTTGCCCAACACGGAAATTATTCTCCACTGCGCTTGAGTAAGGTGCATTCCCCCTCCACGGCCTATGTCATAGACCGTTGTATAGCCCTGGATGGCCTTTTGCTGTTCCTCCATCCGCTGAAGCATATTGAGGGTAGAATCCCACCGAATTACTACCTCTTGCTTCAGTTGATGGCAGGGCAAATTTAACAGTACCTGCTGGTCATGCAATCTTCGACAAGCGTTTGCCGAATGTCTAAAATGTCTGGATATTTTGCGGGCCACCGAGAGCATCTCCTGCATGCTCCTGTCATTTAAAAAAAATATTGCACCACCAAATTAATTGTGTGAGCAAAACATGGGACGTGTTGGAATTTGCCCACATGTAATGCTCTCACAATATTGGTGGAATTGTCCGAAATCACAAATCCCGAGGAGAGTCCAAGTGGGGTAAGCCATTTAGCAATGATTTCCCTGAGTTTTTCTAAGAGGTTCTCAGCATTATGCCTCTTAGTGAAACCAGTTATACAAAGACTAGCCTGCCTCTGTATCAGCTGTCTTTTGGTAGATGTTGCTGCTACTGTTGCTGTTGTAGGCAATACACCTACCCAGTGGGCTGTCACAGTCATTTAATCCTTAGTTTGCCCTGTCCCACTTGTCCACATATCAGTGGTCAAGTGGACAGTGGGTACAATGGCACTTCTGAGGACATTAATAAGGGTTTTTTTTTTAATGTCCTTGTACAGACTTGGAATTGCTGTTCTAGGAAAGTGGAATCTAGAAGAGACCTGGTAGCGAGGACACAGGACCTCAATTAACTGTTGAAAACCCACTGTAGTTTTGGTGGATACTGGACGCACATCTAATACCAGCATAGCTGTTATGGCTTCAGTAATCCACTGTGCAACTGGGTGATTGCTATCATACTTGGTTGCCCTTGCAAATGATTGTTTGACAGTTAATTGTTTTTTGGAGGATACACTACAAGTAGTCTTCCTCCTGGTACCCTTCTGGGATGAAGATCCACTCACAGCAACAGCAGCAGCAACAGGCATAGTCATCAAGGATCCTTCTGAGGAATCATGGATAGGAGAGGAGTCAATCATGCTTCGAAATAACAACATTGGATGCAGCAGGACTACTCCCGATGACGAATGAGGATGTTGATGATGCAGGTGTTGGTGTTGGAGATCGAAGGTGCTTGGATCCCACAGAGAGGGAGCAGGTAGGTGACACTGGACTTGTTACGTTTTGAGTTTTGGAACTTGGTGACATACACTTTGATATTTGATGAATGCGCTAAAAGTGATGTAACAAGGAGGAGGTTCCTAGGTGGTTTAGGTCCCTCCCTCTACTCATTTTTGCTTGGAAACGGTTACATATGTCTTGACAACTGTTGTCCAGATTTAGGTGGAAATAATTCCACACGTGAGAAGTGACTTTTTTGGGGGAATTTACCCTGGCATGACAACAATGGTCTTTGGCTTTTTCAATCCATGGGCAACAGCTGTTGCCTTACTTACACAAAGGACATCCTCGGTATCAACATCCTCATCACCAACATCTTCATCATCAACCTCCTCATCATCCTTAGCACCTTCAACTACCAAAATATCCTCCTCCTCCTCCATGTGCAATTCCACAGAAGCATCCTTGATGACTACATCTGCAAGATGTTGACTGCCCTTCCCCACATTTACAGAGGGCACACAACTGTTGGAACTTTCAGGCTCCTCCAGTACACTAGTATTTAGGTCTGGCTCACACATGGCAACCGCGGACAAACTTGTACTCTCCTCTGGGATTTGTGATTTCAATTTCTCAGGGCACACAGTTGATTTTTCTGGAGCTGTCTTACTCATCTTAACAACTTTACATTTTTTAATGGTACCACCACCACTACTACTACAAGCAGAAGGGCTATCAGAATCAGCAGTCTTCATAAAGAAAGGCCAATGCCTTATCCTTTCCTTGCCACTTCATGTACTGAATGGCATATTGCCAATTTTTTGTTTATCTGAAGGCAAATTTCCTTTCGATTTTTGTTTATTTACTTCAGTAAAAGTAGCTTTACCATATCGATGGTGTGCTTAAGCCCTGGGGCATGGGCCTTCATAGAGGACAAGGAAGTTGATGGCCTTGCACTACTGGTGGCAGCTACAACATGTAGTTCTTGGCCTTGCTCTCCTGTCATGTGACAGCCCTCCATATTTTCTGTGGTCTTGAAGCAGTGTCACAAGCACCAATAGTATAGCCAAGGTGCAGTTACAAATTTCACACATGAGCAGTCGTGCACACACAGACAAATATTAGACAAAAAAAGACAATTTATTAAAAAAAAATTTCAGGTCCAGAACTTGGGACCGAAGCACAGATTGATGACGACTGGAGTCGGGCAGCACTAGGTTGTGTAGCTGACTTGCTGTATCTTGTGCAGTTAAGCCTAACACGCACACACACACCAACAAATATTAGATAAAAAAAGACAATTCATTTTTATTTATTTTTTCAGGTCCAGAACTTGGGCCCAGAGCACTGATTGATGACGACTGGAGTTGGGCAGCACTAGGTTGCAACTTGCTGTATCTTGTGCGGCTAAGCCTAACATGCACACACAGAAAATAAATTGACAATATATATATTTTTTTGGGGGGGTCCAGAACTTGGGCCCAGATGGACGCAGCAGACAGCACAGCACTAGCCCAGATGGATCAGCACCAGCCCAGATGGACACAGCAGACAGCACATCACCAGCCCAGATGGATCAGCACCAGCCCAGATGGACACAGCAGACAGTACAGCACAGTCCAGAATGGATCAGTACAAGCCCAGATGGATCAGCACCAGCCCAGATGGACACAGCAGACAGTACAGCACTAGTCCAGAATGGATCAGCACCAGCCTAGATGGACGCAGCAGCAGCAGCACAGCACCAGCCCAGATGGATCAGCACCAGCCCAGATGGACACAGCAGACAGTACAGCACCAGTCCAGAATGGATCAGTACCAGCCCAGGACACAGCAGACAGCACAGCAGACAGCACCAGCACCTCTCCCAGCCCTACACTACCCACCCTCCCTGTTCAGTCTCCACAGCCGGAGAGAAATGGCGTCCGCCACGTGATCCCTCTATACTACATAGATCATAGAGACAAAAGCTCGCGAGCCACGAGATTTCGTCTCTATGGTTTTGCCTCGGATTGAGGATCGGTTCAGTTCTCACCCCGGATTTCAAAATTCGTGTGGGTTCGGATCTCTGAGATCCGAACCCGCTCATCTCTAGAATAAACCCAACATTAATTTCCTGACTACTAAATTGGGCTGTGTAAAGTGCTCCTGCACGACGTGCAAATACTTAATAATAAATTTTATCATCCGCTCACTGTTACGGGGTTTAAAATCAGGCACCGGCTTAATTGTAATTCCAAATTTATTATATATCAAATAATTTGTCCATGTGGACTCTCATACATAGGGAAGACCAAGCGTGCCTTTATATAGAGGATGTTGGCACATAGGTCAGCTATAAGACCAGCCCTAAATAATGGGGATAGCGATCAGCCTGTAGCCAGGCACTTTGTAAAATTCCCCATCTTCTAGCCTCCCTACGCTATGGACTGATTGACCATAGTCCTTATTCCATCAGAGGTGGCAATCGTCCCCTCAAATTACTCCAACGCGAATCTGAATGGATATTTAGATTAAATACTTTGGTACCCACAGGATTAAATGATCATTTAGGTCTGAATAGTTTTCTATAGGTAAAATATAGGGTTAGTCATGGTCCCTTGACACTGTGTTACTTAGCCTTCTTAGACAATAGTTTATTGTATTAATTTATGACCTATAATTTGTCATTTTGGGTATTGTTGGTGCTATTTATACTGTGAGATATAAATATATATTGCTCCTAAGACTCCTTCTTAAAAAAGATATACATTAAAGATATACATTGGTGATTCTACGCTAGTGTTATAAAGATAATATACCATACCTGAGCATTTGCAAGTAACCTTGATGTGTATATAAAGATCACATGTATATACTGTATATACCTTTGCGAGATTATAGCCATGTTTTTCCTCATACTGATGTACATATTGTTTACAGCAAACTTATGTTTACGATGTTGTTATGGTGATGGGATGCACAATGATGACGAGTTGTTCGCCGACTATGATGACATCATACTCACTGCGCCGCGTCCGACAGCGGTGTTCACATGGTGTCTGTTTTGTTTTTTCCTTTGTCTGATGAAAGTGCTGCACTGGAACGTTGCTGTACATGCCGCTGGTGGAGTCATTCTTTGATATCCGGGAGTGCTGCACCACTTGGGAAGTATATACCTTATCTATTCGTGCAGGCACCCGGTGTTGTTCATATTGCTATAATGAGAGTCGGACCATTTGCGTGTTTTATATATATATATATATATATATATATATATATATACACACATACACACACACACACTACCGTTCAAAAGTTTGGGGTCACCCAGACAATTTCGTGTTTTACATGAAAACTGACTTTTATTTATCAAATGAGTTGCAAAATGAATAGAACATACAGTCAAGACATTGGCAAGGTTAGAAATAATGATTTTTATTTGAAATAATAATTTTGTCCTTCAAACTTTGCTTTCATCAAAGAATGCACCATTTGCAGCAATGACAGCATTGCAGACCTTTGGCATTCTAGTTGTTAATTTGTTGAGATAATCTGAAGAAATGTCACCCCACGCTTCCTGAAGCACCTCCCACAAGTCGGATTGGCTTGATGGGCACTACTTGCGTACGGTACTGTCAATCTGCTCCCACAACAGCTCAATGGGGTTGAGATGTGGTGACTGCGCTGGCCACTCCATTACAGACAGAATACCAGCTGCCTGCTTCTTCCCTAAATAGTTCTTGTATAATTTGGAGGTGTGCTTTGGGTCATTGTCCTGTTAGAGGTGGAAATTGGCTCCAATCAAGCGCTGTCCACAGGGTATGGTGTTGCAAAATGGAGTGATAGCCTTCCTTATTCAAAATCCCTTTTACATTGTATAAATCTCCCACTTTACCAGCACCAGAGCAGCCCCAGACCATCACATTACCTCCACCATGCTTTACAGATGGCGTCAGGCACTCTTCCAACATCTTCTCACTTGTTCTGCGTCTCACAAATGTTCTTCAGTGTGATCCAAACACATCAAACGTTGATCCGTCTGTCCATAACACTTTTTTCCATTCTTCCTCTGTCCAATGTGTGTGTTCTTTTGCCCATATTCATCTTTTCCTTTTATTGGCCAGTCTCAGATATGGCTTTTCTTTGCCACTCTGCCTAGAAGGCCAGCATCCCGGAGTCGCCTCTTCACTATAGACATTGATACTGGCGTTTTGCGGGTACCATTTAATGAAGCTGCCATTTGAGGACTTGTGAGGTGTCTATTTCTCAAACTAGAGACTCTAATGTACTTTTCTTCTTACACAGTTGTGCTCTGGGGCCTTCCACTTCTCTTTCTACTCTGGTTAGAGCCTGTTTGTGCTGTTCTCTGAAAGGAGTAGTACACACCGTTGGCAATTTCTCACCATTTGGAGAGTATAATCGAAATCCACAAATGTGATGCTCCAGATACTCAACTAAGTCAAAGGAAGGCCAGTTTTATAGCTTCTCTAATGAGCAAACCCGTTTTCAGCTGTGCTAACATAATTGCACAAGGGTTTTCAAGGGTTTTCTCATCATCCATTAGTCTTCTAACATGCTTAGCAAACACAATGTACCATTATAACACTGGAGTGATGGTTGCTGGAAATGGGCCTCTATACACCTATGTAGATATTCCTTTAAAAACCAGATGTTTGCAGCTAGTATAATCATTTACCACATTAACAATGTATAGAGTGTATTTCTGATTAATTTAATGTTGTCTTCTTTGAAAAAAACAGTGCTTTTCTTTCAAAAATAAGGAAATTTCTAACTACCGAACTTTTGAATGGTAGTGTGTATATATATAAATAACACTTACATTATATATGATCAGGTGAGTTTTGTAGTGAAATTAAATGTCAGTAAAATTTGTGCCATAAGTGATTTATTGACAATATTGAGAACCTCATTGAGAGCAGAGTGCGGATCTCATTACCAAAGGGGCGGCTGTCGTTGTTGATCGTCAGCTGCCCCCGTTTGGTAGGCGGGCCGGGGGGGGGTGGTTTCCAAAGCAGAGGCATTCCTTTACGAATGCCTACCATTTTGTGGGCATCTGCACTGACATCATCAGTGATGTCAGTGGGGAGATTCCTGCTCCATCAGAGCAGAAAGCTCCCTGGGGCTTAAGAGTGCCCAGACCCAACCTTAGGGTCTGGTCGTAAGCCCCGATGGTCGCTATGGTGATCATCATCGCGACCATCAACCTGGTCGGTCGTTAAGCTGTGGGTGGTAACCCACAGCTTAACGATCGACAAGGAGGAGGCCGTTCAGGATGCAAGCGGCTGCCCTGATTCAGTGCGACCGCTTGCAACTAACGACCGCCTCTGAATGAGGTCTAGAGTGCTATTGAGGTTATTATAATGAATATACTCACTAGTAAAGTCAAACAGACAAAAACTAACAAATGTTCCTGGGTTCCTAACAAAATACTAAACTGACCTCTGTCTGCACTTGGCAAAGTAACACACACTACAAAACGCATCCGCTCCCAAAGAGAACATTCAATCTAAGCAAATCACATATTTGTGCTGTTTGTATGATTAAGTAGAACATTTAGCATGACGAGGCATGTTCATACACCAAATCATGGCAACATCTGTGCCTAATTAGCTCTGCTCTACTGGACCCAGAACACTGGGTAAACAAGTCAGAAGATTGGCCTTCTCCACAACTGGACGATTTTCAAAACTTCGATTATGATACTGATTGCCGGTGACGGGACGCCTGATTTCAATGTGCAGCGAGATAGAATCTGGCAATTGGATAACACAAATTTCCATGTTGCTATTATTTTGTCTCACATTGGATGCCCTTTTTCCAGATGTCCCTATGATTAAAGGATGATCAACCCTAAAAATAGAAAAAGTTTTGGGTAGAAAGTCCAAAGTGAATCCCAGTAAATCCAGGACACAGTCCCCATGCTGCTGTAGACCATGTACTTTTCCCTGATAGAAAGTGTGCCTGCGGGGGGGACACACAGGAGTGGGATAACAGCGGTGGCCTGCGATGGATATCAGAGGACCTGCCGCACAGCCTGATTGCTAAATCACAGGTAGGTAAACTTCAGTGGTTAGAAATGTTCTCAGTCATGAGGGGGAAGCAGTTGGGAAGCGGACGGACGGAATCCCGACCGTCGGCTTCCCGACTGTCTAATCCTGGCAAGGGTTAAATGATAGGCATCGAAATCCTGACACCTGTCATTTTACCTACGCTGGGAGCCCGACGCCCGGCTTACCAATCGAAGGTAAGCCGGGCGCTGACAGCCACGGGGGTGTGGGGGTTAGATTTAGAGCTCCTGGGGGGGACTTAGGGTTAGGCCCTCTCCTGGGAGGTTAGGGTTAGGCTAGGGGAAGGTGGGGTTAGGGTTAGGCACCCCCACGGGGGAGGTTGGGTTAGGCGGCGGGGAAGGGTGGGTTAGGTTTAGGCACTTAGAGGGGGGATTAGGGTTAGGGTTAAGGTTAGGGGGTAGAATAGGGTTAGGAAATATTTACCTTGGATGATGAGGATTTTCACCCCTGCCGGGCGGCCAGCGGTAGGCCATCTGATCCTGTCATGAAGGCATACTGTAGGTATGCACAGGCTGAGGGAAAATGTTGTGAGAGATAACTTCTGTCAAGATGCTGCTGTCGGTATTCTGACCAGCGGCACCCGACCGCTCATACTAAACCCTTTTATTACCATACTGTATTAATGGAACCGATTTTTATCAGTATTGATCTGGGAGAATGTCGTTACATCATATGATACTCAGAAGGGTCTGGTCTCCGCCTCGGTACCCCACACCATGGTTATTTCTCTGCAGTGCACCGTGATTGCCCTCAGCCTGTGGTGCAGGTGGGGGAGGGTTGGCATCCATCATCCAAGGGCTCCACACTTTGTTGGGGGAGAGTACCACTTGCCACGAAACTCCACGATGGCCGACTTTCTTCTCCATGTCACATGAAATGGTGTTACTGTTCCCATGCAGGGGCGCCAACAGGAAGGGGGGGCAGGTACTAATTACATGGGCCACGTGCCTGCTGGAGGGGCCCGGACCCGCTACCCCTCCCTCTTACGTGACAGCAGCCCAGCACACGCTGCTGCGTGCTGGGCTGCACTGGGAGACTGCTCGCGGCTGCTAAAGCAGCAGCCGGAGCAGTCTACTATGCCTACGGGGGGGAGCGATCACACTTACCGTGCCAGTCATTGGCTGCACGCTGGGCTCAGGGGCACACAGCGCCCCCCTTCCCAGTGCGCAGCGCTGCAAAAATAAGTTTTTCTGGTTTTTTAAGGGGGCGTGGCCATGCAATCTGCGATTAGGCCACGCTCTGTCACCTGGGCCCGGGCGGCTGTCGGCGGCCCTGTTCCCATGTACCTGTTTTCCATCATTTATAATCTCCAACATGTGCAGTCCGGCAAAGCAAACGAGGTCAATTGTAATCCAGGTTAACAGAGATACGGGGTGTGGTATTTGGGCTTTGCACTGGGGCTTGCAGTTGCACTAGCAGTGGTGACATAGTGCTAAGACCACGTCAGTAGGTCCTGTGACAAAACGGAGACACCAGTGGGAACATCCTACTCCTATGTTTTTTTTTCTTCTCCAGTAAATTCCTCATCCTCCCAGCCATCCCCAGTGGGAGTTCCGTATCTCACCTGCCTGTATTAGTGGGGGAGCTTCTGCCTCTGGCCTGCAGCTCAGGAGAGGGATCTTATACCCATTCTGTTCCAGGAAGAGGTCAATCCCTCCAAACTGCTCCGGGAAGAGGATGGGACTTTCAATCTGCTAGAAAGAGGAATCAATCTGTGTGCATGCTCTGGGAGAGGGGGGTGTGCGAAAAAGTGTGTCCTCCCTCCCACTACCCCTAACAAAGAACACTGACCTGATCTCTGGATCGTTATGTCTGACAGGCGGCAGCAGTGGGGTCACTGGGGGATGCAGGTCATACTGGGTGACACCAAGATAGATAGATATGAGATAGATATGTGATAGATAGATAGATAGATAGATAGATAGATAGATAGATAGATAGATTAGGAGATAGATAGATAGATATGAATAGATAGATAGATAGATAGATAGATAGATAGATAGATAGATATGAGATACATACATAGATATGAGATAGATACATAGATAGATAGATAGATAGATAGATAGATAGATAGATATGAGATACATAGGAGATAGATAGATAGATAGATAGATAGATAGATAGATATGAGATACATAGGATAGGAGATAGATAGATAGATAGATAGATAGATAGATAGAAATGAGATTACTTAAATGTGTGAAAGGGATTTTAGAGGAGAATTAACAAAATTCTTCACTATGCCCTAAAATGTGGATATTTTTATTGGCCAGATCTGTTCAAATTTACTTAAGGAAAATTATTTTAAAAATACCAAAGAGAGAGCCTCACAAAATGAACGTCATCTACAGATGGCATTGTAGAGGCCTCGCTGCGCTCACAGTTGCGAGCTGTCAGTGTGATGGACAGAGAGGGAGTGATCCTAGCAGTTCCTTCCCCCATTATCAGGGCCTAGGCATGCTGGAGGGGCCCGGCACCCCTCCCCCTCCCTTCTGCCTCATAGCAGCCTAGCTGCTGTGTGCTGGGCTGCAGTGGGAGGCTGCTCGTGCAGTCTCCTTTGCCTATGGGGATTGCTCCCCTCCCCCCCTGGCTTTGCACTGGACAGCACCCCCCTCTATGTAAGTGAGAGTAATTTATGCCGGCAGTAAATCATGCAGCTGGTTTTAGATCACATAGTAACATTAATCACAGCCTATGCTGGTGATTGGTTTTAGTTATACTTGTCACTGTATTACCTGTTTGGAAAGTTGAAGCATGTGAACAATTTCAGTTATTTGCTGCTTCCCCATAGTAAACAGTCGTAATGCATCCATATAATTTATTATCTAATTCTAATGGATGGTTACCATTAATATTGTGAGAATTAAATCAATTATTACAATATTAATAAATACAAAGGAGGGAAATAAAATAGATGTGTTATAAATGTGTACCATGACATATATTCCTGTATTTATTTAATGTAGTCTGAGTGATAGCAAAATAGTTCTACACTCATTATACTGTATTAGTACGGTTTTTGCCAGGCGTCAGAAGGGGGACATACGTTCAGTAATGGAGTGGCAGATTTTGTCCCAATTTTTCCTTTTCTAATGTTGGGGAATATTTAACCAGATAGTTTATATTCTACAAAAGAAATGCTCAGAAATTTAGAACCAGTTTGATATTCGATCAAACAACCACCGTGAACATGCTGGCAATAAAAATATATAAACCTACAATAATAAAAATAATAATAAATTATAGAATCGATACATAGAAATTAATCCAATAGGGATTCATTTCTATGTATCAATTCTATAATTTATTATTATTATTATTATTATTATTATTATTATTGTAGGTTTATATGTAAGAGATTTATTATTTAATTTTTATTTATTTACTTATTTATAACTCATTCATTTTTATGCTTATTTTCTATCTATTATTTTTATCTATTATTATTATTATATTTATTCATTTTTTTTGGTTTGATGTATACGTAGAGGAAATAATGTCCTCTCAGTGATACACAATTTTTTGTTGCAACCAATTGGAAGCAGTCTGTAGAGAGTGTGTGACTGGCCAAGGGAGGCTATCCTTAATTATGATCAAATCCACCGGTGGTATAAATTTCGGCTAGAGCTTAAATAAGCTCACTGGATACTGTGGGGGTCATACCTTTTGAGAAAGTCACATGGGTCATGACGAAACGCGTTAAGGACTTCCACTAATAATAATAATAATAATAATAATAATAATGATTTTATTTATATAGCGCTTTTCTTCCATAGGACTCAAAGTCGCTTTACAGACATCAGAAAACATGGTACAATGTACAAGGATTTGGTGTTGCAAAAGAATAGAAAACCACACCATGATAATTAAAAGCAACCGAAACCTAGAGAGCACAATAAGCATATTGCGGGGTTGGTGCAGACATTTTGGGAAATAACTTCCATGGGTTATATATTCCACCCACAAAGGTACCACATGAGGCAGCCGTCTTGGGCGCACTACGTAGGATTACCCTGGGTGGAATAGGTTACACCCAGAAGAGATGACACAAAATGGGTGGTTGCAAAATCCTGATGCTCGGAGTAGGGTCCCACCATAATAGTCAGGTCCATGTATTTTTCATCCCATCCACGAGTGTACAAGGTGAGGCAGCCATGGTGGGCGCACTATGAAGGTTGCACTGTGGGTGATAAACCATACAAGGACCCAAGGCATATATCACGGCAACAGATAAGCGCTATTTACAATCTGACAGCAACAGCCCAGCGCTATCTATTTTTATTCTTCACTCACCCGGCCGGGTCTTAAATAGCCAGCAACAGGAGGACCGCTGCCTGCAGACTCCGAGGATGCTCGGATGGAGGGTCAGAGCTACTAAAGGCTACAGAAGTGTGAGTAGGCACACGGCAAACGACGATTGTGTGCACGGATTTCTCATTGTGGCCTTGCATTGGAAGTGGCTAATTTTAATAAGTGCTACACCGTGGACAGGACTATTGTCTTTCAGGCTGGAATATTCATATCGGATACTTGAATCTGTCATCATTTCTGTGTTATTGGATATTCCCATTACTAAAACTTCAGGAAGCTCCATATACACAGTTCAGTCACTGTGGGTTTACTGCATGTTTTCAGGAACAACTTGGCCATCCTCTATGACTCCATAATACACTGTGTTGACTGCGAATTGAAACAGTTTTTTCCTTCTCTATGGGACTAATATTTTTGCAATAGTAGGTTTTTCTACTCAGAACTTGCTGCTACATGTTGCAACATAATTGATACTTTGCATCGTTACAGTGATTCTTATCATGCCCATATTGTTTTGTAATTTTTGAAAGGTTTTCATTATTTTGTGGCCACAACTGATATTGTTATCTGTAATATTTATGTTTTCCCTTTATTCCTTCCTTTGTAATAGTACTATAATATTTTATTACTGCTTTTGTTTATTATATGATTTACTTTTTATTAAAATTTGTGACCTCAGCATCTATGCATTCAGAACCTTTTACGGTTTAGGTATTGTTATTTATATCCTGTCATTTCTATAGACGTTCAGAGCAGATCATACATATTCTGTATTATTTTGCATTCATAAACCTTCACAGGAGGTTTAATAGATCTGCTGCAGACTATCTTGGATTTGACAGTCTTTAGGTTGTCCTATTAGCAGCGGTTAGAATTATGTTATTTTTTAGTTAGGATTAAGTTTATTCTAAAGTTAGGGTTAGGCTGTGGTTAGGCTACAATTACGGTTAGGGCTAATGTTTTTCTGTGGTTAGGGTTAGGCTTAGGGATAGGCTACAGATAGGTTAAGGCTAGGATTATCTGGGATAGGGTAATGCTGTGGTTATGGTTAGACTACAATTATGGATAGGATTATTATGTGGTTATGGTTAGGCTTACGGTTAGGCTACTTTTAGGGTTATGTGGAAAGGGGCCCTAGACTGCACACCCTGAATATATATAATGGGAGGTGCTACCTGTTGAGACTATTGTTGCAAACACAAAATCACAAGTGCACAACTTCTACAGTACGAATTATAATACATTTTGCAATAAATAAATAGAGATTTTAGCATAATCATGGCCATGGTTATGGGCCTACCCACCGCGCCCAGGTAACCTCTGAGGGTAGGTCCCTAACATACTGGGGTTGAAATCCAGAGCACAGGACACCCCCAAACAGGCCCAGCTGAGCCACCCCAAGGCATCACTCTAATGAGAAAAGGAGAAGTGTAAAAAGGTGTTCGATAGATAAGAGCAGCAGCTGCATATATTAGAAGGAAGGTGAAAAATTGAGATGTGAAAATAATATATATATAATAAACAAACAATAGAGGTGCTAAAAGTGCAAGAAAAGAAAAATGTGTTTCTAATGTGATGCCCTGAAGCAGCCCATCGCACATAGGACATAGCACATACTGTAGCACATAGCAAATCGCGCATAGCACATCGCACATAGGACATAGCAGAGAGCACATACTGTAGCACATAGCAGATAGCACATAGTACATCGTGCATAGCATATTGCACATAGGACGTAGCAGATAGCACATACTGTAGCACATAGGACATTGCACATAGGACATAGCAGATAGCACATAGTACATACTGTAGGACATAGCACATCGTGCATAGCACATAGGACATCGCTCATAGGACATAGATAGCACATAACACATACTGTAGCACATAGCAGATAGCACATACTGTAACACATAGGACACAGCACATACTGTATCACATACTGTAGCACATAGCACATCGCACATCCCACATCGCGCATAGCCAGGGGCGGATTGGGCCGGCGGGAAACCTTGGTACTTCCTACTGGGCTGGACATCTCTGTCATTAGCAGCCACTTCAGGGCCGTTACTGCTGTGGCTGCGCATGTGAGAAGCGGCGGTGGAGAAGCCGAAGATGTCAGGCGGCTGGGCCGTTCAGAGAGCACGGGCTCTCACAGCTGGCAGTAACACTGCCTGGCAGTTACCTCACCCCACCACCAGGGGTCTCACTCCAGTGTGGGCTCCTCATTAGACAGTCACAGCACAGCTTGAGCATCGTCACTGGGTGAACTCCTGCTCTTCGATCATTCAGACCGCAGCGGCAGAGACACGGAGGAGTGTCTCACTGGTGGCTCCTGAAAGTGCAAAAGGAAGCAGGCATCACTCTTCTTTCATCAAGACCACCATGTGACTGGTGGAGCAGTGAGACCAGCATTAGATAAAGGCTGGTAAGTGACCCTCTGGGGGGCTGAACACAGCTGCCAGCACACACTGATATGTGGTATTGTTATTAATATGTAGGGAAGAGGGGACTGTACAGTGATATAGGAGGGGGGTGACACAGCTCCCAGCGCACACTGATATGTGCTATTATTATGTAAGGGAGAGGGAACTGTACAATGATATATGAGAGGGAATAATACAGCTCCCAGCGCACACTGATATGTGCTATTATTATATAAGGAAGAGGGAACTGTACAGTGATATATGAGAGGGAATAATACAGCTCCTAGCATAATGATATGTGGTATTATTATTCTATAGGTGACATGGGACAGCACAGTGATATATGAGGGGGAATAACACAGTCATCAGCACACACTGATATGTGGTATTGTTATTCTATAGGGAAGAGGGGACAGTAGAGTGATATATGAGGAAGAATATCACATCTCCCAGCACACACTGATATGTGGTATTGTTATTCTATAGGGAAGAGGGGACCGTACAGTGATATATGAGAAAGAATAGCACAGCTCCCAGCACACACTGATATGTGGTATTGTTATTCTATAGGGAAGAGGGGACCGTACAGTGATATATGAGGAAGAATAGCACAGCTCCCAGCACACACTGATATGTGGTATTATTATTATATTGAGGTAAAGACACTGGGCCTGATTCAGAGCCGCTCGCTATTGGCAAGTGCACGCTCTGAATCAGGGCTGGAAGTATTTTTATGTTTTCATTTTTCCTGTCCACAGCTAGTGCGAGTGGGCAGGAGATGGTTGCAATTATCGTGACCATCAGCATTGCGAGGAGACCCTAAGGTAGGGTCTCAGCACTCGCAATGCCAAGTGGACTTCCAGCTCTAATAGAGCCAGAAGTCCACTACTGACATCATGAGCGATGTCAGTAGGGCCACCCACAAACGGCAACATCGACAGCTGCCCAGTTTTGCTGCAAGCTCCGGAGCGAGGGAAGGTCTCACTCGCTATGGGGCTCGCGCGTGTGCACTGGGCCACCATCGAACCGCTTGCGAGTGGGTCTGAATCAGGACCACTATACAGTGATATGAGGGGGAATAAAACAGCACACACTGATATGTGGCATTATTATTATATAGAGGAGATGGGATTGTACATTGATAAATGATGAAGAAAAAAAACAAAAACAGCTTTCTTCTCTATCTTTCTATCTTTCTCGTTTGTTTCTCTCCCTCCCCCATCTCTCTCTGAGATTTCTTGCTGTCTCTCCTCCACTTGCCCCCTATATACCATCCGATCCATTTAGATATGTCATCAGACCCTGTCCCCTTCATAGACTCCACCTAGCACATCGCACATAGCAGATAGCACATACTGTAACCAGGCCCGCCAAGAGCCGCAGCGGGCCCGGGTAACAGGGGGCGTGGCCTAATTGTGGGAGACATGGCCACGCCCCCTTCCCCCCCAAAAAAAAGTTTTGCGCGCTGGTTGGGGGGTGCTCTGAGCCCCCTCAGCCCAGCTCAAAGCCAGGGGGAGCGCGATCAGGGTGATCGCTCCCCCACACAGGCATAGGTAGGAGACTGCCACGAGCAGTCTCCCACTGCAGCTCAGCACACGCTGTGTGCTGGGCTGCTGTGATTGCGGCGCCAGACCTGTGCCCCCACCGGGCCCCTCAGGAAGCCCGGCCCAGGTAATCTGTACCCGCTCCCCCCCTCTCGGCGCCCCTGACTGTAGCACATAGCACATACTGTAGCACATACTGTAGCCCATCGCACATACTGTAGCACATAGCACATCACACATCGTGCATAGCACATAAGAAATAGCAGCTAGCACAACAAACATCGCACATCACACATACTATAGCACATCACACATACTGTAACACATAGCACATACTGTAGCACATAGCACATCACACATACTGTAACACATAGCACATACTGTAACACATCGCACATCACACATACTGTAACACATAGCACATCACACATACTGTAACACATAGCACATACTGTAACACATAGCACATACTGTAGCACATAGCACATCACACATACTGTAATACATAGCACATACTGTAGCACATAGCACATCACACATACTGTAACACATAGCACATACTGTAGCACATCGCACATCACACATACTGTAACACATAGCACATACTGTAGCACATCGCACATCACACATACTGTAACACATAGCACATACTGTAGCACATAGCACATCACACATACTGTAACACATAGCACATACTGTAGCACAACACACATACTGTAACACATAGCACATACTGTAGCACATAGCACATCACACATACTGTAACACATAGCACATACTGTAGCACATAGCACATCACACATACTGTAACACATAGCACATACTGTAGCACATCGCACATCACACATACTGTAACACATAGCACATACTGTAGCACATCGCACATCACACATACTGTAACACATAGCACATACTGTAGCACATCGCACATCACACATACTGTAACACATAGCACATACTGTAGCACATAGCACATCACACATACTGTAGCACATAGCACATCACACATACTGTAACACATAGCAAATACTGTAGCACATCGCACATACTGTAACACATAGCACATACTGTAGCACATAGCACATCACACATACTGTAACACATAGCACATACTGTAGCACATCGCACATCACACATACTGTAACACATAGCACATACTGTAGCACATAGCACATCACACATACTGTAGCACATCGCACATCACACATACTGTAGCACATCGCACATACTGTAACACATAGCACATACTGTAGCACATAACACATACTGTAACATAGCACATAGGATGTAGTAGCACATAGGACATAGCACATACTGTAGCACATAGGACATAGCACATACTGTAGCACATAGCACATACTGTAGCCAGGCCCGGCTCTAGGGGTGATTGACCAGTGCGGTCGCACAGGGGCGCCACCCATAGAGGGCGCACCCCTCCACAACATCCCGATTTCAGCGGGACAGTACTGAAGTGGCCCACGGGTGGTCAAATGAGGAGGTTGGGGACCCCCACTGCCGCCTCTGTGCGGCTGTGCCAGACCTCCGGAGTGTGAATGGATGCAGCGGGCACATTTCCCGCCGCATTCATTCACTGACGGGAGAAGGCTGGGGGAAGCCCAGCCAGTGACGGAGGGCTGGGCTTTTCCCCCAACCTGACGTTATTTGAAGGCGTGCCATGTGGGCACGCCTCCAAATAACATCACTTAGGGGGCGTTGTCTATGGTAATGAGGCCACGCCCCCCCAAATTCGGTCGCATAGTAATGGGCCAGCACAAGGTGCTCAGACCCCTGGAGCCGGCCCTGACTATAGCACATAGCACATAGCACATCGCACATAGGACATAGCACATACTGTACCACATCGCACATACTTTAGCACATAGCACATCACACATACTGTAACACATAGCACATACTGTAGCACATCGCACATCACACATACTGTAACACATAGCACATGCTGTAGCACATCGCACATCACACATACTGTAACATAGCACATACTGTAGCACATAGCACATCACACATACTGTAGAACATAGCACATCACACATACTGTAACACATAGCACATACTGTAGCACATCACACATACTGTAACACATAGCACATACTGTAGCACATCGCACATCACACATACTGTAACATAGCACATACTGTAGCACATAGCACATCACACATACTGTAGCACATCGCACATCACACATACTGTAACACATAGCACATACTGTAACACATAGCACATACTGTAGCACATAGCACATCACACATACTGTAACACATAGCACATACTGTAGCACATCGCACATCACACATACTGTAACACATAGCACATACTGTGACACATCGCACATCACACATACTGTAACACATAGCACATACTGTAGCACATCGCACATCACACATACTGTAATACATAGCACATACTGTAGCTCATAGCACATCACACATACTGTAACACATAGCACATACTGTAGCACATCACACATACTGTAACACATAGCACATACTGTAGCACATCGCACATACTGTATCACATAGCACATACTGTAGCACATCACACATACTGTAACATAGCACATAGGATGTAGTAGCACATAGGACATAGCACATACTGTAGCACATAGCACATACTGTAGCCAGGCCCGGCTCTAGGGGTGATTGACCAGTGCGGTCGCACAGGGGCGCCACCCATAGAGGGCGCACCCCTCCACAACATCCCGATTTCAGCGGGACAGTACTGAAGTGGCCCACGGGTGGTCAAATGAGGAGGTTGGGGACCCCCACTGCCGCCTCTGTGCGACTGTGCCAGACCTCCGGAGTGTGAATGGATGCAGCGGGCACATTTCCCGCCGCATTCATTCACTGACGGGAGAAGGCTGGGGGAAGCCCAGCCAGTGACGGAGGGCTGGGCTTTTCCCCCAACCTGACGTTATTTGAAGGCGTGCCATGTGGGCACGCCTCCAAATAACGTCACTTAGGGGGCGTTGTCTATGGTAATGAGGCCACGCCCCCCCAAATTTGGTCGCATAGTAATGGGCCAGCACAAGGTGCTCAGACCCCTGGAGCCGGCCCTGACTATAGCACATAGCACATACTGTAGCACATCGCACATAGGACAAAGCACATAGCACATACTGTACCACATCGCACATACTGTAGCACATAGCACATCACACATACTGTAACACATAGCACATACTGTAGCACATCGCACATCACACATACTGTAACACATAGCACATACTGTAGCACATCGCACATCACACATACTGTAACATAGCACATACTGTAGCACATAGCACATCACACATACTGTAGCACATAGCACATCACACATACTGTAACACATAGCACATACTGTAGCACATCACACATACTGTAACACATAGCACATACTGTAACACATCGCACATACTGTAGCACATCGCACATCACACATACTGTAACACATAGCACATACTGTAGCACATCGCATATCACACATACTGTAACATAGCACATACTGTAGCACATAGCACATCACACATACTGTAGCACATAGCACATCACACATACTGTAACACATAGCACATCACACATACTGTAACACATAGCACATACTGTAGCACATCACACATACTGTAACACATAGCACATACTGTAGCACATCGCACATACTGTAGCACATCGCACATCACACATACTGTAACATAGCACATACTGTAGCACATAGCACATCACACATACTGTAGCACATCGCACATCACACATACTGTAACACATAGCACATACTGTAACACATAGCACATACTGTAACTAGGGGTGAGCGGGTTCGGATTTCTGAAATCCGAACCCCCCCGAGCCCCCCCGATCCGAGTCCGATCCGAGTCAGGCTCGACTTTTCCCGCCTGACTCGGATCTGAAATCGAGGCAAAACGTCATCTTCCCGCCTTCCGAGTCTCGCGGGTTTTGGATCCTATATAAGGTACACACGTCGGCGCCATTTTCTCACTCGGCTGTGGACAGTGAAGAGGGAGGGTGGGAGTTAGGGCTGTGTAGTGTAGTGTAGTGTAGTGCTGCTGTTGTCCACTACTTCAAAGTCCATAGGGGCTGGCTGTGTTGTGCTGTGCTGCTGTTGTTAATAGGGGCTGTGTCCACTACTTCAAAGTCCATAGGGGCTGGCTGGACTGTGTTGTGCAGTCAGTTCTCCATAGGGGCTGTGTCCACTCCAAAGTCCTGTGCAGTGTCCCAGTCCTAAAGGAGTGCTGTAGTGTTGTCCAGGGGGTGCTCTGTCCATCAGGGGTGCTCCCCCCAAGTGCTAAAAAAATAATATATTTTCTGTGTTTGTGAATTGTGTGCGCAGTAGCCGCACGTGCATCAACAAAGTAGTGCCAAGCGTGCGCCTGTGTCATAAGTAAAGGGCCGGCTGGCTTGACCGTTAAGGGTGCTGTAACCCCCGAAAGTACACTCCAGTCCAAACCAAAAAAAAAATTATTTTCTGTGTTTGTGAATTGTGTGCGCAGTAGCCGCACGTGCATCAACAAAGTAGTGCCAAGCGTGCGCCTGTGTCATAAGTAAAGGGCCGGCTGGCTTGACCGTTAAGGGTGCTGTAACCCCCGAAAGTACACTCCAGTCCAAACCAAAAAAAAAATTATTTTCTGTGTTTGTGAATTGTGTGCGCAGTAGCCGCACGTGCATCAACAAAGTAGTGCCAAGCGTGCGCCTGGGTCATAAGTAAAGGGCCGGCTGGCTTGACCGTTAAGGGTGCTGTAACCCCCGAAAGTACACTCCAGTCCAAACCAAAAAAAATATTATTTTCTGTGTTTGTGAATTGTGTGCGCAGTAGTCGCACGTGCATCAACAAAGTAGTGCCAAGCGTGCGCCTGTGTCATAAGTAAAGGGCCGGCTGGCTTGACCGTTAAGGGTGCTGTAACCCCCGAAAGTACACTCCAGTCCAAACCAAAAAAAAAATTATTTTCTGTGTTTGTGAATTGTGTGCGCAGTAGCCGCACGTGCATCAACAAAGTAGTGCCAAGCGTGCGCCTGTGTCATAAGTAAAGGGCCGGCTGGCTTGACCGTTAAGGGTGCTGTAACCCCCGAAAGTACACTCCAGTCCAAACCAAAAAAAATATTATTTTCTGTGTTTGTGAATTGTGTGCGCAGTAGTCGCACGTGCATCAACAAAGTAGTGCCAAGCGTGCGCCTGTGTCATAAGTAAAGGGCCGGCTGGCTTGACCGTTAAGGGTGCTGTAACCCCCGAAAGTACACTCCAGTCCAAACCAAAAAAAAAATTATTTTCTGTGTTTGTGAATTGTGTGCGCAGTAGCCGCACGTGCATCAACAAAGTAGTGCCAAGCGTGCGCCTGTGTCATAAGTAAAGGGCCGGCTGGCTTGACCGTTAAGGGTGCTGTAACCCCCGAAAGTACACTCCAGTCCAAACCAAAAAAAATATTATTTTCTGTGTTTGTGAATTGTGTGCGCAGTAGTCGCACGTGCATCAACAAAGTAGTGCCAAGCGTGCGCCTGTGTCATAAGTAAAGGGCCGGCTGGCTTGACCGTTAAAGGGTGCTGTAACCCCCAAGTACACTCCAGTCCAAACCAAAAAAAAAATTATTTTCTGTGTTTGTGAATTGTGTGCGCAGTAGCCGCACGTGCATCAACAAAGTAGTGCCAAGCGTGCGCCTGTGTCATAAGTAAAGGGCCGGCTGGCTTGACCGTTAAGGGTGCTGTAACCCCCGAAAGTACACTCCAGTCCAAACCAAAAAAAAAATTATTTTCTGTGTTTGTGAATTGTGTGCGCAGTAGCCGCACGTGCATCAACAAAGTAGTGCCAAGCGTGCGCCTGTGTCATAAGTAAAGGGCCGGCTGGCTTGACCGTTAAAGGGTGCTGTAACCCCCGAAAGTACACTCCAGTCCTAACCAAAAAAAAATTATTTTCTGTGTTTGTGAATTGTGTGCGCAGTAGCCGCACGTGCATCAACAAAGTAGTGCCAAGCGTGCGCCTGTGTCATAAGTAAAGGGCCGGCTGGCTTGACCGTTAAGGGTGCTGTAACCCCCGAAAGTACACTCCAGTCCAAACCAAAAAAAAAATTATTTTCTGTGTTTGTGAATTGTGTGCGCAGTAGCCGCACGTGCATCAACAAAGTAGTGCCAAGCGTGCGCCTGTGTCATAAGTAAAGGGCCGGCTGGCTTGACCGTTAAGGGTGCTGTAACCCCCGAAAGTACACTCCAGTCCAAACCAAAAAAAAAATTATTTTCTGTGTTTGTGAATTGTGTGCGCAGTAGTCGCACGTGCATCAACAAAGTAGTGCCAAGCGTGCGCCTGTGTCATAAGTAAAGGGCCGGCTGGCTTGACCGTTAAGGGTGCTGTAACCCCCGAAAGTACACTCCAGTCCAAACCAAAAAAAAAATTATTTTCTGTGTTTGTGAATTGTGTGCGCAGTAGCCGCACGTGCATCAACAAAGTAGTGCCAAGCGTGCGCCTGTGTCATAAGTAAAGGGCCGGCTGGCTTGACCGTTAAGGGTGCTGTAACCCCCGAAAGTACACTCCAGTCCAAACCAAAAAAAATATTATTTTCTGTGTTTGTGAATTGTGTGCGCAGTAGTCGCACGTGCATCAACAAAGTAGTGCCAAGCGTGCGCCTGTGTCATAAGTAAAGGGCCGGCTGGCTTGACCGTTAAAGGGTGCTGTAACCCCCAAGTACACTCCAGTCCAAACCAAAAAAAAAATTATTTTCTGTGTTTGTGAATTGTGTGCGCAGTAGCCGCACGTGCATCAACAAAGTAGTGCCAAGCGTGCGCCTGTGTCATAAGTAAAGGGCCGGCTGGCTTGACCGTTAAAGGGTGCTGTAACCCCCGAAAGTACACTCCAGTCCTAACCAAAAAAAAATTATTTTCTGTGTTTGTGAATTGTGTGCGCAGTAGCCGCACGTGCATCAACAAAGTAGTGCCAAGAGTGCGCCTGTGTCATAAGTAAAGGGCCGGCTGGCTTGACCGTTAAGGGTGCTGTAACCCCCGAAAGTACACTCCAGTCCAAACCAAAAAAAAAATTATTTTCTGTGTTTGTGAATTGTGTGCGCAGTAGCCGCACGTGCATCAACAAAGTAGTGCCAAGCGTGCGCCTGTGTCATAAGTAAAGGGCCGGCTGGCTTGACCGTTAAGGGTGCTGTAACCCCCGAAAGTACACTCCAGTCCAAACCAAAAAAAATATTATTTTCTGTGTTTGTGAATTGTGTGCGCAGTAGTCGCACGTGCATCAACAAAGTAGTGCCAAGCGTGCGCCTGTGTCATAAGTAAAGGGCCGGCTGGCTTGACCGTTAAGGGTGCTGTAACCCCCGAAAGTACACTCCAGTCCAAACCAAAAAAAATATTATTTTCTGTGTTTGTGAATTGTGTGCGCAGTAGCCGCACGTGCATCAACAAAGTAGTGCCAAACGTGCGCCTGTGTCATAAGTAAAGGGCCGGCTGGCTTGACCGTTAAGGGTGCTGTAACCCCCGAAAGTACACTCCAGTCCAAACCCAAAAAAAAATTATTTTCTGTGTTTGTGAATTGTGTGCGCAGTAGCCGCACGTGCATCAACAAAGTAGTGCCAAGCGTGCGCCTGTGTCATAAGTAAAGGGCCGGCTGGCTTGACCGTTAAGGGTGCTGTAACCCCCGAAAGTACACTCCAGTCCAAACCAAAAAAAAAATTATTTTCTGTGTTTGTGAATTGTGTGCGCAGTAGCCGCACGTGCATCAACAAAGTAGTGCCAAGCGTGCGCCTGTGTCATAAGTAAAGGGCCGGCTGGCTTGACCGTTAAGGGTGCTGTAACCCCCGAAAGTACACTCCAGTCCAAACCTAAAAAAAAATTATTTTCTGTGTTTGTGAATTGTGTGCGCAGTAGCCGCATGTGCATCAACAAAGTAGTGCCAAGCGTGCGCCTGTGTCATAAGTAAAGGGCCAGCTGGCTTGACCGTTAAAGGGTGCTGTAACCCCCGAAAGTACACTCCAGTCCAAACCAAAAAAAAAATATTTTCTGTGTTTGTGAATTGTGTGCGCAGTAGCCGCACGTGCATCAACAAAGTAGTGCCAAGCGTGCGCCTGTGTCATAAGTAAAGGGCCGGCTGGCTTGACCGTTAAGGGTGCTGTAACCCCTGAAAGTACACTCCAGTCCAAACCTAAAAAAAAATTATTTTCTGTGTTTGTGAATTGTGTGCGCAGTAGCCGCACGTGCATCAACAAAGTAGTGCCAAGCGTGCGCCTGTGTCATAAGTAAAGGGCCGGCTGGCTTGACCGTTAAAGGGTGCTGTAACCCCCGAAAGTACACTCCAGTCCAAACCAAAAAAAAATTATTTTCTGTGTTTGTGAATTGTGTGCGCAGTAGCCGCACGTGCATCAACAAAGTAGTGCCAAGCGTGCGCCTGTGTCATAAGTAAAGGGCCGGCTGGCTTGACCGTTAAAGGGTGCTGTAACCCCCAAAGTACACTCCAGTCCAAACCAAAAAAAAATTATTTTCTGTGTTTGTGAATTGTGTGCGCAGTAGCCGCACGTGCATCAACAAAGTAGTGCCAAGAGTGCGCCTGTGTCATAAGTAAAGGGCCGGCTGGCTTGACCGTTAAAGGGTGCTGTAACCCACAAAGTACACTCCAGTCCAAACCAAAAAAAAAATTATTTTCTGTGTTTAGCCGCACGTATATATCAAATCGATATAACATAAATGGAGGACCAAACTTTCTCCGATAAAAATAAAATAGAGAAAGATCAAGAACCACTTCCTCCTAGTGCTGAAGCTGCTGCCACTAGTCATGACATAGACGATAACATGCCATCAACGTCGTCTGCCAAGGCCGATGCCCAATGTCATAGTAGAGGGCACATACAATCCCAAATGGCAAAGTTCAGGAAAATGACCTTGAAAAAGACATTTAAATCAGCTGAAGAGAAACGTAAACTTGCCAATATGCCATTTACGACACGGAGTGGCAAGGAACGGCTAAGGTCGATCCCTAGTATGTTCATGACTAGTGGTTCAGCTTCACATGACGATGGAAGCACTCCTCCCACTAAAAAAATCAAAAGAGTTAAGCTGGCAAAAGCACAGCGAAGAACTGTGCTTTCTAAGAAGATATCACAAATCCCCAAGGAGAGTCCAAGTGTGGTGGTGGTTGCGATGCCTGACCTTCCCAGCACTGGACGGGAAGAGGTGGCTCTTTCCACCATTTGCACGCCCCCTGCAAGTGCTGAAAGGAGCACCCACAGTCCACTTGCTGATATGCAAATTGAAGATGTCACTGTTGAAGTACAACAGGATGAGGATACTGGTGTAGCTGGCGCTGAGGAGGAAGTTGGCGAGGAGGATTCTGATGGTGATGTGGTTTGTTTAAATCAGGCTCCGGGGGAGACAGTTGTTGTCCGTGGGATGAAAAAGCCCATCACGGTCATGCCTGGGCAGAAGACCAAACATTCCACCTCTTTGGTCTGGCAATATTTCTATCCAAATCCGGACAACAACTGTCTTGCCATATGTACCATATGTAAAGGTGAAATAAGTAGGGGTAGGGACGTCAACCACCTAGGAACATCCTCCCTTATACGGCACCTGCAGCGCGTTCATAAAAAGTTACTGTCAAGTTCAGAAACTTTGGCTCAGACCGTAAGCAGTCCAGGGACACCTAAATCCCGTTGTCCTGTTGTATCCAAGCGCCTGCAAACCACACCGTCAACTCCCTCCTCGTCAATTTCCTCCTTAGTCAGGATCGGAAGTAGTCCTGCAGGCCATATCACTGGCATGACTGACTCTCCTATCCGGGATTCCTCCGGAGGATCCTGCATTGCTACGCCTACTGCTGCCGCTGCTGCTGTTGCTGCTGCTGCTGGGAGTCGTTCATCATCCCAGAGAGGAAGTAGGAACACCACTACTTTTACTAAACAATTGACCCTCCAACAGTCCTTAGCGAGGAGGATGAAGTACGACAGCAGTCATCCTGAAGCAAAACGTATAACTGAGGCCTTGACTGCTATGTTGGTGTTAGACGTGCGTCCGGTATCCGCCATTAGTGCAGTGGGATTTAGACAATTGATGGAGGTAGTGTGTCCCCGGTTCCAAATCCCGTCTAGATTCCACTTCACTAGGCAGGCGATACCGAGACTGTACAGAAACGTCAGAAAAAGTGTCCTCAGTGTCCTGAAAAATGCCGTTGTACACAATGTCCACTTAACCACGGACATGTGGACAAGTGGAACAGGGCAGACTAAGGACTATATGACTGTGACAGCCCACTGGGTAGATGTATCACCTTACGCAGCAACAGCAGCAGCGTCACCAGTAGCAGCATCTCAGAAACGCCAGCTCGTTACAAGGCAGGCTACGCTGTGTATCACCGGTTTCAGTAAGAGGCACACCGCCGACAACCTCTTAGAGAAACTGAGGGAAATCATCGCCCAGTGGCTTACCCCACTTAGACTCTCCTGGGGATTTGTGATATCTGACAACGCCACCAATATTGTGCGGGCATTACATCTGGGCAAATTCCAGCACGTCCCATGTTTTGCTCACACAATAAACTTGGTGGTGCAGAATTTTCTGAAAAGCGACAGGGGCGTGCAGGAGACGCTTTGGGTGGCCCGAAAAATTTCTGGCCACTTTCGCCATTCAGCGACTGCGTGCCGAAGACTGGAGCGCCAGCAAACACTCTTGAACCTGCCCCGCCATCACCTGAAGCAAGAGGTTGTGACGCGGTGGAACTCAACCCTCTATATGCTTCAGAGGATGGAGGAGCAGCAAAAGGCCATACAAGCCTATACATCCACCTATGACATAGGCAAAGGAGGGGGTATGCACCTGACTCAAGCGCAGTGGAGAATGATTTCCGTGTTGTGCAAGGTTCTTCAGCCCTTCGAACTTGCCACACGTGAAGTCAGTTCAGACACTGCCAGCTTGAGTCAGGTCATTCCCCTCATCAGGCTTTTGCAGAAGCAGCTGGAGAAAGTGAAGGAGGAGCTAAGACGGAGCGATTCCGCTCGGCATGTGGGACTTGTGGATGAAGCCCTTCATTCGCTTTGCCAGGATTCCAGGGTGGTCAATCTGTTGAAATCAGACCACTACATTTTGGCCACCGTGCTCGATCCTAGGTTTAAAGCCTATGTGGTGTCTCTCTTTCCGGCCGACACAAGCCTGCAGAGGTGCAAAGACCTGCTGGTGAACACACTGTCAGCTGAAGCGGAACGTGACACGTCAACGGCTCCTTCTTCATTTTCTCCCGCAACTGGGGCTGCCAGGAAAAAACTTAGGTATCCTAAGCAACCCGCTGGCGGTGATGCAGGGCAGGCAGGACCAAGTTTGGACATCTGGTCCGGACTGAAGGACCTGGCAACAATTTCTGACATGTCTACTGTCACTGCATATGATACTGTCACCATTGACAGAATGGTGGAGGATTACATCGGTGACAGCATCCAAGTAGGCATGTCAGACAGTCCATACCTGTACTGGCAGGAAAAAGAGGCAATTTGGAGGCCCCTGTACAAACTGGCTCTATTTTACCTGAGTTGCCCCCCCTCCAGTGTGTACTCCGAAAGAGTGTTTAGTGCAGCCGGGAACCTTGTCAGCGAAAGGCGTAGGAGGTTGCTTCCACAGAATGTGGAGAAGATGATGTTCATCAAAATGAATTATCAGCTCTTCCAGGGAGACCAGCCTCCAGAACGTACAGAGGGACCTGTGGTGGTGGATTCAAGTGGGGACGAGTTAATACTTTGTGAGGATGAGGATGTACACACTGAAGAGGGTGAGGAATCGGTGGATGAGGAGGATGAGGATGACATCTTGCCTCCGTAGAGCCAGTTTGTGCAGGGACACATTAATTGCCAGCTTGTTTTGTGGGGGCCCAAACGAACCAATCATTTCAGCCACAGTTGTGTGGCAGACCCTGGCGCTGAAATGATTGATTTGTTAAAGTGTGCATGTCCTGTTTATACAACATAAGGGTGGGTGGGAGGGCCCAAGGACAATTCCATCTTGCACCTCTTTTTTTCTTTGCATTATGTACAGTTTGGGGCCTAGTTTTTCTAACTGCCATCCTGTCTGCCACTGCAGTGTCACTCCTAGATGGGTCACGTGTTTGTGCCGCCCACTCGTGTCGCTTAGCATAGTCATCCAGCTACCTCGGTGCAACCTTTTGGACATAAAAACACTATTGTGAGGTGTGAGGTGTTCAGAATAGACTGGAAATGAGTGGAAATTAAGGTTATTGAGGTTAATAATAGCATAGGAGCAGAAAAACCTACAAATTCTGTGATTTTAGCTGTTTTTATGCTTTTTTTCAAAAAAATACAGATCCAAAACACAAAACCCAGAACCCAAAACACGGAAGGGTGGTTTTGGCAAAACCAATCCAGATCCAAAACACGAAGAAAGATCCAGATCCAAAACCAAAACACAAAACACGAAAAGTGGCCGGTGCACACCCCTAACTGTAACACATAGCACATCACACATACTGTAACACATAGCACATACTGTGACACATCGCACATCACACATACTGTAACACATAGCACATACTGTAGCACATCGCACATCACACATACTGTAACACATAGCACATACTGTAGCTCATAGCACATCACACATACTGTAACACATAGCACATACTGTAGCACATCGCACATCACACATACTGTAACACATAGCACATACTGTAGCACATCGCACATCACACATACTGTAACATAGCACATAGGATGTAGTAGCACATAGCACATCACACATACTGTAACATAGCACATAGGATGTAGCACATAGGACATAGCACATACTGTAGCACATAGGACATAGCACATACTGTAGCACATAGCACATACTGTAGCCAGGCCTGTCTCTAGGGGTGATTGACCAGTGCGGTCGCACAGGGGCGCCACCCATAGAGGGCGCACCCCTCCACAACATCCGGATTTCAGCGGGACAGTACTGAAGTGGCCCACGGGTGGTCAAATGAGGAGGTTGGGGACCTCCACTGCCGCCTCTGTGCGACCTCCGGAGTGTGAATGGATGCAGCATGCACATTTCCCACCGCCTCCATTCACTGACGGGAGAAGGCTGGGGGAAGCCCAGCCAGTGACGGAGGGCTGGGCTTTACCCCCAACCTGACGTTATTTGAAGGCGTGCCGTGAGGGCACGCCTCCAAATAACGTCACTTAGGGGGCGTTGTCTATGGTAATGAGGCCACGCCCCCAATTTCGGTCGCATAGTAATGGGCCAGCACAAGGTGCTCAGACCCCTGGAGCCGGCCCTGACTATAGCACATAGCACATACTGTAGCACATCGCACATAGAACATAGCACATAGCACATACTGTACCACATCGCACATACTGTAGCACATAGCACATACTGTAGCACATCGCACATCACACATACTGTAACACATAGCACATACTGTAGCACATCGCACATCACACATACTGTAACACATAGCACATACTGTAGCACATCGCACATCACACATACTGTAACACATAGCACATACTGTAGCACATCGCACATCACACATACTGTAACACATAGCACATACTGTAGCACATCGCACATCACACATACTGTAACACATAGCACATACTGTAGCATATAGCACATCACACATACTGTAGCACATAGCACATCACACATACTGTAGCACATAGCACATCACACATACTGTAACATAGCACATCACACATACTGTAACACATAGCACATACTGTAGCACATAGCACATCACACATACTGTAACATAGCACATCACACATACTGTAGCACATAGCACATCACACATACTGTAACATAGCACATCACACATACTGTAGCACATAGCACATCACACATACTGTAACACATAGCACATACTGTAGCACATAGCACATCACACATACTGTAACACATAGCACATACTGTAGCACATCGCTCATCACACATACTGTAACACATAGCACATACTGTAGCACATCACACACACTGTAACATAGCACATACTGTAGCACATAGCACATCACACATACTGTAGCACATAGCACATCGCACATACTGTAACACATAGCACATACTGTAGCACATCGCACATCACACATACTGTAACACATAGCACATACTGTAGCACATCGCACATACTGTAACACATAGCACATACTGTAGCACATAGCACATCACACATACTGTAACACATAGCACATACTGTAGCACATCGCACATACTGTAACACATAGCACATACAGTAGCACATCGCACATCACACATACTGTAACACATAGCACATACTGTAGCACATCGCACATACTGTAACACATAGCACATACTGTAGCACATCACACATACTGTAACACATAGCACATACTGTAGCACATCGCACATACTGTAACACATAGCACATACTGTAACACATCACACATACTGTAACACATAGCACATACTGTAGCACATCGCACATCACACATACTGTAACACATAGTACATACTGTAGCACATCACACATACTGTAACATAGCACATAGGACATAGCACATACTGTAGCACATAGGACATAGCACATACTGTAGCACATAGCACATACTGTAGCCAGGCCTGGCTCTAGGGGTGATTGACCAGTGCAGTCGCACAGGGGCGCCACCCATAGAGGGTGCACCCCTCCACAACATCCCGATTTCAGCGGGACAGTACTGAAGTGGCCCACGGGTGGTCAAATGAGGAGGTTGGGGACCTCCACTGCCACCTCTGTGCGACCTCCGGAGTGTGAATGGATGCAGCATGCACATTTCCCACTGCCTCCATTCACTGACGGGAGAAGGCTGGGGGAAGCCCAGCCAGTGACGGAGGGCTGGGCTTTACCCCCAACCTGACGTTATTTGAAGGCGTGCCATGTGGGCACATGTCCAAATAACGTCACTTAGGTGGCGTTGTCTATGGTAATGAGGCCACGCCCCCAATTTCGGTCGCATAGTAAAGGGCCAGCACAAGGTGCTCAGACCCCTGGAGCCGGCCCTGACTATAGCACATAGCACATACTGTAGCACATCGCACATAGAACATAGCACATAGCACATACTGTACCACATCGCACATACTGTAGCACATAGCACATACTGTAGCACATCGCACATCACACATACTGTAACACATAGCACATACTGTAGCACATCGCACATCACACATACTGTAACACATAGCACATACTGTAGCACATCGCACATCACACATACTGTAACACATAGCACATACTGTAGCACATCGCACATCACACATACTGTAACACATAGCACATACTGTAGCATATAGCACATCACACATACTGTAACACATAGCACATCACACATACTGTAACATAGCACATCACACATACTGTAGCACATAGCACATCACACATACTGTAGCACATAGCACATCACACATACTGTAACATAGCACATCACACATACTGTAACATAGCACATCACACATACTGTAGCACATAGCACATCACACATACTGTAACATAGCACATCACACATACTGTAGCACATAGCACATCACACATACTGTAACACATAGCACATACTGTAGCACATAGCACATCACACATACTGTAACACATAGCACATACTGTAGCACATCGCTCATCACACATACTGTAACACATAGCACATACTGTAGCACATCACACACACTGTAACATAGCACATACTGTAGCACATAGCACATCACACATACTGTAGCACATAGCACATACTGTAGCACATAGCACATCACACATACTGTAACACATAGCACATGCTGTAGCACATCGCACATCACATATACTGTAACACATAGCACATACTGTAGCACATCGCACATACTGTAACACATAGCACATACTGTAGCACATAGCACATCACACATACTGTAACACATAGCACATACTGTAGCACATCGCACATACTGTAACACATAGCACATACAGTAGCACATCTCACATCACACATACTGTAACACATAGCACATACTGTAGCACATCACACATACTGTAACACATAGCACATACTGTAGCACATCGCACATACTGTAACACATCGCACATACTGTAGCACATAGCACATCACACATACTGTAACACATAGCACATACTGTAACACATCGCACATCACACATACTGTCAGATAGCACATACTGTAACACATCACACATACTGTAACACATAGCACATACTGTAGCACATAGCACATCACACATACTGTAACACATAGCACATACTGTAGCACATCACACATCACACATACTGTAACATAGCACATAGGATGTAGTAGCACATAGCACATCACACATACTGTAACATAGCACATAGGATGTAGCACATAGGACATAGCACATACTGCAGCACATAGCACATAGGACATAGCACATATTGTAGCACATAGCACATACTGTAGCCAGGCCTGGCTCTAGGGGTGATTGACCAGTGCGGTCGCACAGGGGCGCTACCCATAGAGGGCGCACCCCTCCACAACATCCCGATTTCAGCGGGACAGTACTGAAGTGGCCCACGGGTGGTCAAATGAGGAGGTTGGGGACCCCCACTGCCGCCTCTGTGCGACCTCCAGAGTGTGAATGGATGCAGCACGCACATTTCCCGCCGCCTCCATTCACAGACGGGAGAAGGCTGGGGGAAGCCCAGCCAGTGACGCCTCCAAATACCGACACTTAGGGGGCATTGTCTATGGTAATGAGGCCACGCCCCCAATTTCGGTCGCATAGTAATGGGCCAGCACAAGGTGCTCAGACCCCTGGAGCCGGCCCTGACTATAGCACATAGCACATACTGCAGCACATCGCACATAGGACATAGCACATCACACATACTGTAACACATAGCACATACTGTAGCACATAGCACATCACACATACTGTAGCACATCGCACATCACACATACTGTAACACATAGCACATACTGTAGCACATCGCACATACTGTAACACATAGCACATACTGTAGCACATAGCACATCACACATACTGTAACACATAGCACATACTGTAGCACATCGCACATCACACATACTGTAACACATAGCACATACTGTAGCACATCGCACATACTGTAACACATAGCACATACTGTAGCACATCGCACATACTGTAGCACATCGCACATACTGTAACACATAGCACATACTGTAGCACATCGCACATACTGTAACACATAGCACATACTGTAACGGATGATCATATTAGCCCTCTGGAAACTCACATTAACATACAGTAAAACAGGGCTGTAGAGAGCCCGGGTACTGGAGGGGGGATAACCAAATTGTGGAGGCATGGCCATGACCCCTACAAAAGAAAAAACTCTGCACAGAAGAAGTTACAGAAGGACAACCCCCTCCCCCCACACATCATGCAGGTACAGAGGAAACTGCTGAGCCCTCCACAGCCCAGCATACAGCAGAATTAGTACCAGCCCCCTCCCCCCACACATCATGCAGGTACAGAGGAGACTACTAGGCCCTCCACAGCCCAGCATACAGCAGAATTAGTACCAGCCCCCCTCCCCACACATCATGCAGGTACAGAGGAGACTGCTGAGCCCTCCACAGCCCAGCATACAGCAGAATTAGTACCAGCCCCCCTCCCCACACATCATGCAGGTACAGAGGAGACTGCTGAGCCCTCCACAGCCCAGCATACAGCAGAATTAGTACCAGCCCCCCTCCCCACACACATCATGCAGGTACAGAGGAGACTGCTGAGCCCTCCACAGCCCAGCATACAGCAGAATTAGTACCAGCCCCCCTCCCCACACATCATGCAGGTACAGAGGAGACTGCTGAGCCCTCCACAGCTCAGCATACAGCAGAATTATTACAAGCCCCCTCCCCCCACACATCATGCAGGTACAGAGGAGACTGCTGAGCCCTCCACAGCCCAGCATACAGCAGAATTAGTACCAGCCCTCTCCCCCCACACATCATGCAGGTACAGAGGAGACTGCTGAGCCCTCCACAGCCCAGCATACAGCAGAATTACTACCATCCCCCTCCCCGCACACATCATGCAGGTACAGAGGAGGCTACTGAGCCCTCCACAGCCCAGCATACAGCAGAATTAGTACCAGCCCCCCCTCCCCCCACACATCATGCAGGTACAGAGGAGACTGCTGAGCCCTCCACAGCCGACCGTACAGCAGAATTGGTACCAGCCCACCTCCCCCCACACATCATGCAGGTACAGAGGAGACTGCTGAGCCCTCCACAGCCCAGAATACAGCAGAATTAGTACCAGCCCCCCTCCCCCCACACATCATGCAGGTACAGAGGAGACTGCTGAGCCCTCCACAGCCCACCGTACAGCAGAATTAGTACCAGCCCCCCTCCCCCCACACATCATGCAGGTACAGAGGAGACTGCTGAGCCCTCCACAGCCCAGCATACAGCAGAATTAGTACCAGCCCCCTCCCCCCACACATCATGCAGGTACAGAGGAGACTGCTGAGCCCTCCACAGCCCAGCATATAGCAGAATTATTACCAGCCCCCCCCCCCACACATCATGCAGGTACAGATGAAACTGGCGAGGCCTCCACAGCCCTGCATACAGCAGAATTATTACCAGCCCCCCCCACACACATCATGCAGGTACAGAGGAGACTACTGAGCCCTCCACAGCCCAGCATACAGCAGAATTAGTACCAGCCCCCCTCCCCCCACACATCATGCAGGTACAAAGGAGCCTGCTGAGCCCTCCACATCCCAGCATACAGCAGAATTTGTACCAGCCCCTCTCCCCCCACACATCATGCAGGTACAGAGGAGACTGCTGAGCCCTCCACAGCCCAGCATACAGCAGAATTATTACCAGCCCCCCTCCCCCCACACATCATGCTGGTACAGAGGAGACTGGTGAGCCCTCCACAGCCCAGCTTACAGCAGAATTAATACCAGCCCCCTCCCCCCACACATCATGAAGGTACAGAGGAGACTGCTAGGCCCTCCACAGCCCAGCATACAGCAGAATTAGTACCAGCCCCCCTCCCCCCACATCATGCAGGTACAGAGGAGACTGCTAGGCCCTCCACAGCCCAGCATACAGCAGAATTAGTACCAGCCCCCCTCCCCCCACACATCATGCAGGTACAGAGGAGACTGCTGAGCCCTCCACAGCTCAGCATACAGCAGAATTAGTACCAGCCCCCTCCCCCCACACATCATGCAGGTACAGAGGAGACTGCTGATCCCTCCACAGCCCAGCATACAGCAGAATTACTACCAGCCACCTCCCCCCACACATCATGCAGGTACAGAGGAGACTGCTGAGCCCTCCACAGCCCAGCATACAGCAGAATTACTATCAGCCTCCCTCCCCCCACACATCATGCAGGCACAGAGGAGACTGCTGAGCCCTCCACAGCCCAGCATACAGCAGAATTACTACCAGACCCTCTCCCCCCACACATCATGCAGGTACAGAGGAGCCTGCTGAGCCCTCCACAGCCCAGCATACAGCATAATTTGTACCAGCCCCCCTCCCCCCACACATCATGCAGGTACAGAGGAGACTGCTGAGCCCTCCACAGCCCAGCATACAGCAGAATTAGTACCAGCCCCCTCCCCCCACACATCATGCAGTCACAGAGGAGACTGCTGAGCCCTCCACAGCCCAGCATACAGCAGAATTAGTACCAGCCCCCCTCCCCACACATCATGCAGGTACAGAGGAGATTGCTGAGCCCTCCACAGCCCAGCATACAGCAGAATTAGTACCAGCCCCCTCCCCCCACACGTCTTGCAGGCACAGAGGAGACTGCTGAGCCCTCCACATCCCTGCATACAGCAGAATTATTACCAGCCCCCTCCCCCCACACATCATGCAGGTACAGAGGAGGCTGGTGAGCCCTCCACAGCCCAGCATACAGCAGAATTACTACCAGCCACCTCCCCCCACACATCATGCAGGTACAGAGGAGACTGCTGAGCCCTCCACAGCCCAGCATACAGCAGAATTACTATCAGCCTCCCTCCCCCCACACATCATGCAGGCACAGAGGAGACTGCTGAGCCCTCCACAGCCCAGCATACAGCAGAATTACTACCAGACCCTCTCCCCCCACACAACATGCAGGTACAGAGGAGCCTGCTGAGCCCTCCACAGCCCAGCATACAGCATAATTTGTACCAGCCCCCCTCCCCCCACACATCATGCAGGTACAGAGGAGACTGCTGAGCCCTCCACAGCCCAGCATACAGCAGAATTAGTGCCAGCCCCCTCCCCCCACACATCATGCAGTCACAGAGGAGACTGCTGAGCCCTCCACAGCCCAGCATACAGCAGAATTAGTACCAGCCCCCCTCCCCACACATCATGCAGGTACAGAGGAGATTGCTGAGCCCTCCACAGCCCAGCATACAGCAGAATTAGTACCAGCCCCCTCCTCCCACACGTCTTGCAGGCACAGAGGAGACTGCTGAGCCCTCCACATCCCTGCATACAGCAGAATTATTACCAGCCCCCTCCCCCCACACATCATGCAGGTACAGAGGAGGCTGGTGAGCCCTCCACAGCCCAGCATACAGCAGAATTACTACCAGCCCCCCTCCCCCCACACATCATGCAGGTACAGAGGAGACTGGTGAGCACTCCACATCCCAGCATACAGCAGAATTATTACCAGCCCCCTCCCCCCACACATCATGCAGGTACAGAGGAGACTGGTGAGCCCTCTACAGCCCAGCATACAGCAGAATTAGTACCAGCCCCCCTCCCCCCACACATCATGCAGGTACAGAGGAGACTGGTGAGCCCTCCACAGCCCAGCATACAGCAGAATTATTACCAGCCCCCTCCCCCCACACATCATGCAGGTACAGAGGAGACTGGTGAGCCCTCCACAGCCCAGCATACAGCAGAATGTGTTGGGCAGGGCAGAGTGGCTGCTGCATCTAACAGGTAAGAAGTGCTATGAGAGGGGACCACTAGACCTGGGCCCCTCCAACAAGCGCAGCAGCTATACCTGCACCACTATCAAGGGACAAATGCTGACCCTGATGTTAATTATCCCCGGTCTCTGACAGTTGATTTATGGATTATAGAATGAGAATATTATCTGCTATATGTCACAAAATAAATATGAAAGACATATAATGTCAGTTCATTGTTGGGAATGTACAAGATGAGGGATATGACTAGTATTTATTGAACTAATAGTGCCCTTTTATATTGAATTTAACCCCTTCATTTGTATCTAATTTTTGTGACAAACTACCAATAATTGGTGATTTCTGTACCCAGTTAGCGCTATATTAATTGAGGGGTCTATTATATATAATCCATTACCGTTTGATATATAACTGTTTATTTATGATTGTCTGCACACCTGCTATATGCCAACTGTCTATTTGATATAGATCATAGTATATAGTACTCCATCATTATGGTTTTACTATTTGAGCAATACAATAGTAAACATATTGGGTAACATCACTAATTTATTGTGAATTGATATTAATATATGTACACAACCCATAGGCAGATGTTCATGAATAAATATTAGATGTATTGAAGTTGATGGACTAATAATATCTGCACAAAGACTATTAGGATTAAATATAAGTAATAAAGATCAACAGTGTGTGTGATACATTTTATAATACTCTTGATATATTTATCATTTGCATATTGTGCATGCAACAAGTTATAAAATATATGTCCCTAGTATACAGACACCCGAGAGTTATTTATAACATGACGATGTTATGAACTAACGAAAGAAATTACATCTGAATAGTGTGACAATAATTTTAATAGTATGTTTACTATATATTAAAATATAAAAATATTTTGCTCATTTATTTTAAGGATATATTAAAGGTTATATTTTAGAATTATCAGTGCTAATGAATTGTTGTTAATATTTGTAGGGATATAAAATTCAATTTGTTCTGTGAGTGCCCCGATATGGGAATACTTTCTTTTTCTTTTTTTGCATACCCCTCCAACAAGCCCAGGCCTGGGTAATTAGTACCATCCCCCTCCCCCCTTGCCATCCCTGGCATAAGGTAGTAAAAACAGGCTTCCGCTGCAACACACAGACACTTTGGGCCTGATTCAGACCCACTCGCGAGCGGCTGTCCGCTCGCAAGTGGGTCAATGTTCTGGACTGAACATGCGCACGACGGAGGGAGCTCCGTCGTGCGCATGCGCCAGATGCGACGAGCGAAGGAAAGTCCTTCACTCGTTGTGTCTGATCAAAGGGGGCGTGCTATCGATGTTGATTGACAGCACGCCCCCTTTGGTAGGCGTGCCGGGGGCGTGCCTCCCTGATGGGGGCGTTCCCACGGGAACGCCTCCCGTCAGAAGCCGGCCCACTGACATCACTAGTGATGTCAGTGGGAGTGATTTGGGCTCTGATAGAGCCAAAATCACTCCGGAGCTTGCGGTTGAAAACCTCAACCGCAGGCTCCGGCTCGCAGTTTCGATGGTCGCGATGGTCACGACCATTGCGGCCATCAAACTGCACGCTCGTATAGCCTGTGGGTGGTGACCCACAGCTATACGAGCGTCCAGGAGGACGCTCCATTTTCATGGAGGCCGGCCCTCATTCAGAGCGTGCGCTCTGCTCAGAGCGTACGGCTCTGAATGAGGGCCTTTGCCTCCATCTCAGAATGAGCCAGTTAATGCATTTGGGACTTAAATACAGCTCCAACAAGTTCTGTTGTTAGAAGGAAGTAAATTGCAATGCACCTGTTGTCATGAAGTGCTGGGGGGCTGCTGGTGTCAGCATTCCTGTAACAATCTACAGATGCTCTCGCAGATCAGGTGCACATAGGGACTATTATCAGAGCAGCAGTAGTGGGATTGTGCAGCGGATAACACAAGGTGGGATTGGTGTTGTGCGCTGTCACCCCCTAAGCACACTGAGCCAGAGTGTATAATAATAACGTATTACATGTGCTGCGCACTTGTTTGGTGCTGGTGGTGATTAGACCACATGTGGTGCAGCTTAGCCAGGTCTTAGGTTTATTGCACCATCTAGACCGATAAGTAACGTTAGACACAGGGATATAACAGGTGTGTAACAATAGTACTGATGCAGCCTGGAGCGTTAGGGTAATGCTGGGCATTGTAGTGCGCCAGGTGTCTGGGTGGTATGCACCCAGATATAAGGTAGTGCTACACTCTCTAATACAGTTGTGGTGATAAAGTGTACTTGTCGGCAGCATAGGAGAGTCTCGGATGTGCGTCCATTAACAAAGAAAGCAAGGGAGGAAACACGTGTGAATAAGCCGCTCATGCCCAGTAGAGCATATCGGGGGTCAGGCAGATTCTAGTCAGGGCAGCCAAGAGCCGCGGCGGGCCCGGGTGACAGGGGGCGTGGCCTAATCAGGGGAGGCGTGGCCACGTCCCCTTAGGAACAAAACACAGAATAAAAAAAACATTTTAGCAGCACCGCTTCACTGGGAGGGGGGCACTGTGAGCTCCTCAGCCTGGCGCACAGCCAATGGGGTCACGATCAGCATGATCGCTCCCCCCATAGGCATAGGAGACTGCTCCAGCCACTGCAAGCAGTCTCCCACTGCAGCCCAGCACACAGCAGCGTGTGCTGGGCTGCTGTGATGTAGGAGGGAGGCAGAGGCGATGCCAGACCAGGGCCCCCGCCGGGCCCCTCCAGCAA
The DNA here is from genome assembly GCA_031769625.1 of Taudactylus pleione. NCBI lineage: Eukaryota > Metazoa > Chordata > Amphibia > Anura > Myobatrachidae > Taudactylus > Taudactylus pleione. The sequence goes on along the minus strand of JAUIMM010000829.1, from coordinate 2,687,354 downwards.
GCCTGGGCCCGGGTAATTTGTACCTGCTCCTCCCCCCTCTCGGCGCCCCTGATTCTAGTGACCACCAGCTCAGTTACTGTACCTATTATGCACTGTATGGGGGAAATGTACTAAGATCAGGAAAGTGATAAATAGGAGAGTGATAAACTGCCAGCCACTCAGTTCCTAACTGTCGTGTCACAGGCTGTTTTTGAAAAATGACAGGAGCTGATTGGTTGGCAGTTTATCGCTCTCACTTTCCAGAGCTTAGTACATCTTCCCCTATGGATGGAGGCAGCACAGGAGCGCTCCTCATCCAATAGACACTCACCAGAAGAGGAAGGCTGTTATATATGTCTGTGTAAGGGGGATGTCTTGGTGAATTTTCTCCATGTCTATATATATTTTTACAATAAATTGCCCTTAGTGTGATCAGTGGTTGTACGACGGACGTAAATGATGAGAATTATAGCATGGGCCTCTGAGAAAAATGATTTGGAAAGTCCCTGACTCCCATAACACATCCCATGTACTGTGTAAGGCGACGGCCGGCCAGAACACACAACTGAATAGCTCCAGCTAAATACATCCCATAATCTGGGGCTGTCACTCCTCAGCCGGTCCTGGCATCCAGACAAAGTGCTGCTGCCGTCAGATACATTTAATTGCTGACAAATAAACTAAACATGAACTAAACAAGATAGTAATATTATGCTGTGATCACAGACCCTGGAAAGTACCTGTCACGGTGACGGAGGAATGGCTGACATGAAGCGGAGATCACAGGTGTAGGGGAGATACCGCCAGGCCCAAATCCTGGGGATGTTGCTAATTGCTCACTTTGTAGTTAATATGTGTTGTCCCCCAGCCACACTTGGCGAATGGTATAGGGTAGGACACTGCGGGGTATGGCGCAGCTACATAAATATTCATCAAACAAATAATGACATTTTAAGTAACAACATTGTAGTGCGCTGCAGCCAGCTGCTTGGAAATGAGGTTTTAGGGGAGTAACTGACGTTCTGCGCGGGATAATCGCGAAAACTAATCAGTTATAATGATCAAAAGTCTCTGGGCCTGATTCAGTAAGAATCGCTATTACGGTCGCAGCAGCAATTATGCACGCAGCCTCACTGCGAAAATATGCTAATGATTGCAATCGCAGTGCTGTCACAGCCTAACATAAAGACGCCCCCTTTACACACATCCATAATACTTAGCAAGACTGCAAAACCATCGGTATCATGGCGTACCATCGCAGCCTCGCTCACCTTACTCAGGAATGGCTAACCTCATCGCATGCAGTGAGTACTCAGGCTGCGTAGGGCATCGTAATGGCTAATTTATGCACGCCCCTGCAACTGCGCTCAAATGCACTGGCAATCCTGCGTTTCACCGACCACCCCCCCCGTCACCCCCCTCCCCCAAATGGTCACTTCCTGTCAATCACCCTACGATGGGGCTGCGTAGTCACTGATTGCAGTGGAGTCTTCGCGCACACCCACTGCGAAGCATGTGCAGAACACAACAATCGGCCGATTGCGTGTGTGATCACATTTGCGATCGGTAATGAATCACGCCCACTGCTTGGAACCAATAATAAGAGTAAATAATGCCGTTATTAGAACGTTTGTTATAACACTGTGAGTATATTATTATCCCTGTGGGGTTTATTACACTGATGACTTCTGATCATGTGGACTTTCCTTTGTTAGCTATAGAAGAATTGTGCGTAATGTTCCCGAGCGGAATCACAGTGATCTTCTAACCCCAGATAAAATGAAAAGGTTGATGAAATGATTTTTCCACAATGGAACTATCTCCCAATGACTCCCATCACTAGTGATGTCAGTGGGAGTGATTTTGGCTCTGATAGAGCCAAAATCACTCCAGGACTTGTGGTCGAAAACCCCGACCACAGGCTTCCGGTCGCACTCGCGATGGTCGCGATGGTCAAGACCATCGCGACCATCATCCTGCACGCTTGTATGTGCTGTGGGTGGTGACCCACAGCTATACGAGCGTCCAGGAGGACGCTCCATTTTTATGGAGGACGGCCCTCATTCAGAGCGAGCGCTCTGCTCAGAGCATCCGGCTCTGAATGAGGGCCAAAGTCACTTATTATGCGGCTCTGTCAGCCTGTGACGTTACGTGATGGTGGATCCTTCCTCCATTTGCACATACTCAGGGCCAGATTCTGAATTGCGCACAATCCGCACGCCATGCACTAATTCCTAACAGCCCCTACAGTGCATGTGCTACACAGAGCATACAGGGGTGAGGGTTAAGTTTGGGTGCTGTTTAGGTTTAGACAGCGGGGAGGGAGTGTTAGGATACTGACCACAGGGATTCCAAGCGCCACCACCGCGTTTCCAACCCAGCATGGGCAATGACACAATATGAGGATGTCAAATAGCCTGTGAACAACAGAGCGTGCCCCTCGCCCCCCAATAAGAACGTTTGTTACTTGAGCTATTGCATAGAGGGCCTGATTCAGACCCGGTCGCAAGCGCTGTGCACTCGCAACTGGGTTGATGGTAGGCCAGTGCGCATGGGAACGCCTACCGTCTGGGGTCGGCCCCACTGACATCACAAGTGATGTCAGTGGGAGAGCTTTCTGCTCTGTTAGAGCTGAAGGCTCTCTGGGGCTTGTGGCAACGAGACCCTACCACAAGGGTCTCGTCGTAAGCCCGATGGTCACGATGGTCTTGACCATCGCGACCATCATCATGGCCGCTCGCTATAGCTGTGGGTGGTCACCCACAGCTATGCAAGCGGCCAGGAGGCCGTTCTGAAAAAAAAAATGCCCGGCCCTGATTCAGAGCGAGCGCTCTGTCAGAGCGTCTGGCTCTGAATCAGGCCCAGAATACGATGGACATCAATATCCTGACCCCTAACAGCAACATTACTCTCACTACTTCCTACTGTTAGAGAGCAATGCGCTCTGGCACTGTCTCCTCTTTCTGCTATACATGCTGGGTACTAGGGGCTCTATTAATATTCCAACTCTCCTTGAAAGCTGAAGCAATTAATTCAAAACAACTCATCCGAAAATCAGCCGTCTCCCCGAATCTTTTCACGGCTCCTTTCAGGGCAGTTAAAGTTAGCACTGCCGTGTCTGATTTGTCAGTGCTAGTGTGCCTGCGTGACCTAGAGTTCACGCAGGTGCACAAAAGCCGGACTGGGGCTGAGGTATCCGAAAGGAGATCCCTCTTCGCAACCCAGAACGCCTTCCCATAGGGAAGGAGCGGAGTGAGCACCGAGTGCGGCTGCATAAGCCATCTGAAGATGGCGAATGCTCACGCAGTCAAGCTCCGAAAATATTGTATTTTTGGAGTTTGATGAATTTCTGTCCCCATACTAGTGTATGGGTAATGCTGGCCACCTTTTTGATGAATGGGCCAATAGCTTAATTTCTACAATTGCAGGTGAAAATGCTTTTGTAGAAATTAAGTGATAATGAACAGAGCCCTAGGACCCAGTGTCAGAGGGAGGTGTGACCTCCAAGCTGATGACATCACTTCTGGTCTATTGCTCATGTGCATCTGGCACTGTGTACAATGTCACAGTACTGTGCAGACGCAGGGAACTTAGTGGTCTTTAGGTGTCTCACCTCAGAAACTGTTACCCTACCATACCAATATTCAGATCACCGCTAATACTATTGTTACCGGTTACACTGCTGTTATTATTGATAAACCCAGCTTTCTGGTTATGGGCTCTCTGTGTGGCCTAACAATCACTTTCACATTCTACCTGACAACCATTATGACCACCACTCCAATAGGTTATAGCAATAGGTTATATGCCCAGGCACCACAAGTGTGAAATAAACAGAAAGTTCCTGCATTGAATCAGCAAATACAGAAAGATGCACAGTGCAAGTATGACCTTAACCACACTGAAAGGTTCAGAGAACTACGCCACATGGAAGTTCACTGTGGAGATGCAACTGAAGCAAGAGAAGCTGTGGAAAATTACAAATAATCCAGTTGACAATCCAAATCCTGATGAAGTGGATAGGGCCATGGGGACTATAGGCATGCCGTGCTGCTCCACAGCAGCAATGGGGTCACTGCAGTCACTCTTCCAGCCTGGCCTGGGCAGCTCTTTGAAGGTCTCACAGACTAACCTGACAAAACTGCTGCCAATTGGGTAATTTTACATGTTTCAAATTTGCTCTCTCATTCTGCAGGTTGTTATTGTGTAGCTAATAAATATTTTTTATTCCTGCTGTCTCTGAAGCCATTTTTTTGTCTCCCCCAGATCCCTTTCCCAGTACCTCTGCACCCTTTGCCCACTCATTTGCTAGTCCATCCTCGCTCCTTTTATCCATTCACTCTGTACTCCCTTACTCACCCCCTGCCCTCATCTCCATCCCAGAGCCCGGCCACCCCTACACACCAGCAATCCTGCCATTCACATCCATATCTCCCCTCTTCCCTCTCTCCCCGTCTCCTGTGCCTTCTGGAATTACAGATCCAAGCGCAATAAGCCACCCACTGTCCACAACCTCTTCATTTCCAAATCTCTTAACATTCTTGCCATCAAAGAAACATGGCTTACTTCCAGCAACACTGCTTCCCATGCTGCAGGCTCCTTTGGGGTCTCTCCTTCACCCACTTAGACCCGATGACTGTCCAGGTGGTGGAGTGGGCATCCTCCTATCCCCCAGATGTATCTTTTATGTCATCTCAACTGAACCCTCCCATTGTTCTCCAACTCTGAAGTCCACTCTATCCATCTCTTTTACCCCATCCATCTCCATGTCTCAGTCATCTACCCCCCCCTGACCCCACCTCCCAATTTCTTGATAATTGTGCTGCCTGGCTTCTCCACTTTCTGTAATTGAATTAGGTCAAGAACATCTATTTAACACTTATCCAACACAATTTTTTTTAAAAATTATATATTTTTGAAACTCAATATGCCATAAAAATAGACATTTTTATGGTATGCTGTGCATCAACTTTAACTTTCAAATACTTAACCACAATCAAACAATTCATGGAACCATCGAAACTAATATACTGTAGATTTCTCAAAAACTATTTTTCTGATATATCAGAAAATCGATATATATTGAAAAGTCACTGCACATGAGGGGAATAGAGGCACTGCTATATAGGGATGCCCATTGGTATGTTAACCATGGATGGTATTATTAGCAGCTAACCATCGGTGGTGCTATTGATGGCTAATATCGATGGTATGGTTCCACTGATGGTGATCCATCGATGGTTTCACCTATTGATTGTCATCTCTGCTCTCTGACTCAAGGGATGGTGAACCAATCACGGTTGGGGGACAGAGCTTCGTGGGTTGCGTTGGGGGAGGAGCTATGTTCCGTGTCCTGGTGCCAAAGAAATAATAAAAATACTTTGCCGAGCTCTGGGCCTGATTCAGACCTGCTCATGAGTGCTATGCGCTCGCAAGCGGGTCGATGGTGGCCCAGTGCGCATGCGCACAACGGAGCCAGCTCCATCGTGCGCATGCGCGAAACCCGGATAGCGACGCACAATCCGTCGCTTTGGGTCTCGTACCAAAGGGGGCGTGCTGTCGATGTTGAGTTACAGCACGCCCCCTTTGGTGGGCGGGCTGGGGGCGTGGCTGCCCAGACGGAGGCATTCCCATTGGAACGCCTACCATCTGGGGCCGGCCCCACTGACATCACAAGTGATGTCAGTGGGAGAGCTATCGGCTCTGTTTGAGCTGAAAGCACTCCAGGGCTTGCGGCAATGAGACCCTACCACAAGGGTCTCGTCGCAAGCCCAATGGTCGCAATGGTCTTGACCATCGCGACCATCTTCCTGGCCACTCGTTATAGCCGTGCCACTCTAAAAGGCCGCTCTAAAAAATCAGAAGGCCGGCCCTGATTCAGAGCGAGCGCTCTGTCATAGCGTCTGGCTCTGAATCAGGCCCTCTGTGCCATCAAAGAGAGAGAACCATTGGTTCTCACTCATCGATGGCAAGACCATCAGTAGTTAAAATTCTATGGTTGTTAACCAGCAATGGTTGATGGCCATCCCTACTGCTATGTTTATATACTTAGGGGGGGGCGCTGATTACTTTAACGTACCCATGAGGCTGCTCTTCTCTGCAACCACCGGGTATTCACAGGAGCAGCCGGTCTTCTTTCATCTCATAATTCCAGAAGGCTGCAGAGAAGAGCAGCCGCCGGGTATAGCCAGGAGCAGCCTAGCTCATTTACATTACCCTGACGGCTACAGCTACCAGTTAGGGAGGGGGGGTGCCGCTGTGCTGCCCGATCACTGCTGGCCACAGTGATCGGGACACACTAGGGGAGGAGCCATGGATGCAGAGGGGTCGGGCGTTTCTGACTGGTGGCATCAGATGCCAGTTGAGTGGTTAAACATGCGCTTGTCTCATCCATTATAAAGAAAACACTCTTGACTCCACCTCACTCTAACCACTGCCCCATTTCTCTCCTTTGCCTCCAAAATACTTGAGAAGCCTGTCTACTGTACAGCCGTCTCACCAGCTACTGTACCTCTCTAACGGGATGTAGTCGGCATCCCGATGTGCGGGATGCTGATGGTCTGTATACCGGCGCTGAAATCCAGACAGGTCAGGATCCTGGCACCAGTATTCTATCCACCGGCATCCCGAAGGTAAGTATTGGGGTGTTAGGGGGAGGTTAGGGTTAGGTAGCAGGGTTGGGCCTTAGGGAGAAGGTTAGGGTTAGGCACCGGGGAGGGAGTGTTAGGATTAGGGTGCGGGGAGGGGGAGGTTAGGTTTAGGCACTATGGGGGGAGGTTAGGTTTAAGCACCAGGGAGGGAGGGCTAGGGTTAGGCACCGGGCAGGGAGGTTTAAGGTAGGGGTTAGGGTAGGGATTAGGAAATAATTATGTGCGTTCCTATGGGTGTTGGGATTCTGGCTGTCGGGATGCCGCTGTTGGTATTCTGACCAGTGGCATCCCGGCAGCCGGGATTTCATACCCAACCCTCTCTGACAACTCCCTTTGTCATCCTCTGCAATCTGGCATTCACCCCCTCCACACCACATAAACTGCCTTGACCAAAGTCACCAATGATCTTCTCTTGGCCAAATCCAGGGGCCACTTCTTCCTGCTTATCCTCCTCGACCCCTGTGACCTTTGACACCATGGATCACGCTCTCCTACTGTGCACCCTTTAGAACATTGGCCTGTCTGACACCGTTCTCTCGTGGTTCACCTCCTACCTTAGCCACTGCTATTTGTCTGTTCCTACCTCAATTTCCCCCACCCTCCCATCCACCCTGCCGGTAGACGCCCCACTGGGTTCTGTCCTTGGCCCTCTGGGCCAGATTCAGACCTGGTCGGAAGGTTGCGTTCGCACGCAGCCTGTCGATGTTTGCATTTTGTGCATACGTATGCATCGCAGTGCACGTGCGCGAACCGGCCGCTGCGATCTGGAATCGACTGCAGTGAGTACGCAGAGGCTTCATACAGTGATTGACAGGAAGTGACCGTTTGAAGGTGGTGACGGGGGGTGGTCAGAGAATTGCAGGCGTGCCTGGGCGTTTAGACGCTGTTTAAGAGGCGTGCATAATTAGGCCCCAGCGACGGCATACGCATCCTAACGTCTAGTTACACACACAGACATTAACAATGTCTGCAGTAGGGTCAGGTCACCCACCTGTGTGGGTACGATGGTTCCCGATGTTACCGATGTTTACGCTGTTTTGCTATAACGCAAGTGAAGAGAAGACGGCGGCATTATATAGTGTTGGGTGTCTATTATTGTGCTGCGGTTACATTGCGTATGCGGTCATTAGCATATTTTCAGCTTGACAGGCTGCGTGCGAATGCAGCCTTGCGACCGGGTCTGGCTCAGGCCCTCTGATCTGTTCCCTGCACACCTCCTTGGGTGAACTCATCAGTTCCTCCGGCTTCTGGTATCGCATCTATGCCGCCCTCTGTATGGCGCTGGGGACCACTTGTGGTGTTCTATAAAATAAAAGATAATAATGATACTACACTGGGAATAACATATTCCACTCCTATATGATTCAATGAAGGAAGATTTTATAAAAGGCCAAAGTACCATCTCCCTTATGTACACGATGATGAAATTGATGACATATGTAAATATGAAGCTACAGCAGGAATGTGGGATGAGGAGCATGAAAGAGCAAAGTCCCAGCAATAAACTATTTCATCAGGAACTGAAACTAAGCTCAGATGAATAGGGGCCAGCACATGTCGGCTACACATGGAGAACATTGGAAATGGCCAAACACCTTTGTGATATAGTACAAGAAATAAAAGGCTCCCATGTAGCAGCAATTGTACCTTGTCACCGAGACTCCTATAGAACGCTTTTCACCAGAGTTATTGCTCGACCAGATGATGAGCTCCTATTACAGTATGATAAAGGAGAGAGAGAGAGAGAGAGAGAGAGAGAGCAGGGACATTAGATCAGGACCAGAATAAAGACAAGAAATTGGAGTAAGAGCAATGGTCACTAACACTAGAAACCAGATTGTCACATGAAGGTGGATACCCAAATTTAGGAACTGAGGCCCTGATTCAGACCCACTCGCAAGTGGGCGTACGTACGTTCGGCGTACGTAAAAAAATATTTAAATTCAAGCACTCGCTCGTATTTTCGTACGCAGCTAAAAATCCGCCCCAAACTCAGGCGACCCCTCCTCTAACTAACGAGCGTGCCAAATAGCGAGTGTACATCCCCGAAATGGCTTGAAGGGAACGCACGCACAAGTACAACCCGGAAGTGGGACTGTCAGATTCCGATGACCTGCTCGTTTTTTCTGCCTACCTCCCTCTATCGTATCATGTCAATCAATGTATCAATTAGCTTAATTGTTTTTTTTTTCAACACAATGCAATAAACTTTAATCTTGTCCGTGTTTGTATTTGCTCGCAGAATACGTACGGCTGAAACCTTCGCTTTTATTGTTCAAAAGACATGTTAGCCCCAATTAAACAATTGTTCTATTTGTTTGTCTCCCCACAATTTTTCTGTGGTTCATTTCTTTATTTAAATTTGCTTACGCATGTCACTGCATCAAGCCTATCATAACTCTCAAGAGATTTGTGGCCCTGTCGAACACATGACTCATACACTAACCAATAGAATTTGTCCTGTTAATTTCCCAAATACATTAGCCAATCAATTTTTTTTGGGTGCTTTATTAAAAATATTTTGCCAAAAAAACACCATTGCCATCATGAGATCCGCCGCATTCACCAGGCACGAACTGCTGGTGCTGACGGAGGAGATGGACAGGCGGATCACCAGTCAGCCTCCACCCATCTCCAATAGGCGAAAGCGTTCCGCATATGCGGAGGTACGTCGACGCCTGCGCTCCTTCGGCTCACGCCGACATATTGGCCAGCTGGAGCGCAGGTGGTCGGACCTGTACTGGCGGACGCCCCGCTTGCTGGCATGCTTTCGCATGCAGATTGCGGAAAGTAAGTGTTCTGGACTGTGGTTTTCAAGTTTATCTTGTGGGCCCTAACTGCGTGTGCATGTTTTCATGTCTGTCCTATTGAGTCATTGTAGTCATATCTGCATGTGCATGTTTTCATGTCTGTCCTATTGAGTCATTGTAGTCATATCTGCATGTGCATGTTTTCATGTCTGTCCTATTGAGTCATTATAGTCATATCTGCATGTGCATGTTTTCATATCTCTGTCCTATTGAGTCATTGTAGTCATATCTGCATGTGCATGTTTTCATGTCTGTCCTATTGAGTCATTATAGTCATATCTGCATGTGCATGTTTTCATGTCTGTCCTATTGAGTCATTGTAGTCATATCTGCATGTGCATGTTTTCATGTCTGTCCTATTTAGTCATTTTTTGTTGTTTTTTTTGGGGGGGGGATTCCTGTTGAAACTAACCACAATATTTTTTTCATTTTTTAGGGGCACAGCAAACACTACGGCGGCATCGCCAGACAAGACGCCGGTCCCGGCCCCTCTCTCCAACCCCCAATTCGTCAATTACCCCCTCCTCCCCAGACCCTGTGGCCGAAATTTCAGGCCTACTTCCCCTCCAGCCCAATTCCCCCTCTCCTCCATCCGTCCCTCCTCCAAATACCCCCTCCCAGGATTCCTCAAACACCTTGCCCCTAGGTTTGGGGAATGTAGCCACCTCCGAGGTGGTCCAGGGAGTGGCTTCTGGCTCTGGCGTTTTGGAGAACGCTATGTTTTGAAATTTTATTTTGGACACCACAAACTGTTTGCATGTAATCATGTGTCGTCCCCATTTTTATTGGCTTTCTGTCGCCTTAGGGTATTTTTGGGGGTTGTCTTTACCTGTTCCTGCTGATGTCACCATACACATATCACACCTGTGTGCCTTTTTTTAGGGCCCTTGTATTTTTGGCCTACGACATTTTGGGGTTCTGGGTTTTATCCGTGTAATGTTTTTTTGGCCCACAAGCTTTTAAGTTTTGGTTTGCTTGTTTTGTGTTTTTTTAGAATGCTTCATTATCGATTTATTAATCCCCAAACTTTTGTCACCCACAGAGGAACAGAGGCGTCGGGCACAAATCTATCATTGTGTGGCCCGTATGCGGGAGCAGGTCACCGGGCTTCTGCAGGGCCTTGACCATCTGTTGGTCCTCCTTAGGAATTAGTTTTTTTTTTTTTTTTCTAATTGTTTCAGAATAAATCAGTTTTAAATCAAGCTCTGTCTCATGCGTTTGGAGTAAATCCAAGATTCTTTACACTGACATAAGTAGACTCTTCAAGCAAGGATTGCCACAGAATCTCACTACAGATTGTGTGTTGTATTTTGAATGCAAACAGGCACAAGAAACACCTCCCAGTACCAATGTCATTTTCCTTTTTTGTGGTGGTCAACATGATAGTTTTCACCATTTTTCAGGTTCCTATTTGGTGGCCAAACTGCTTAGGACAATCTTACGAAGGCAACTGATTGTACACTCTCCAAATATTTATTCACAACAGAAATCAAAATACAAAGTGGTCACTCACAAACAAAACACACAGTGATAATCAGAAATACACCACATACCAAAAACACGAAACAAACACACAACAAATCAAGAACTGGTTGACGAAGGTCCATGCCCACATGATTTCAAAAATATGGCGTTGCAATATTGGTGTCAGAATATATTCCCGAAGTTTCCACATAAAGGTTTTTGAAGGGTAGCAGGAAGTAGTCATCGTGGGAGTGCCAAAGATTATGCAAACAAACAGAAGATAGTGCAAGAATTAATATCAAAAAAGATGAACGCTAAAAAACCGTAACACATTGGGTATACACACTGTTGTTTGGTCAATAATTACCTAAAATATCGGGCCACCACATCATCGCGTATGGCCCCCCCACATACTGACCTCCGACCAACCTCGGGGGGGCCATCCTCAGGTAAGGCATCCTCTGGCTGCATTGGAACACCACTCCTTATGGCGATGTTGTGAAAGATCCCACACAGGACCACAATTTTCGAAACCATATCCGGCAAATACATGAGCTCGCCACCAGAGCGGTGGAGGCATCTGAATCGGCCTTTTAAAAGGCCGATACAGTGCTCCACCACTTGCCTGGTGGCTGTAAGTGCGGTATTAAACTCACTTTGTGGACCTGGTGTGGGAGCCAAATAAGGAGTGAGCAGCCAGGGCATGCAAGGGTATCCACTGTCTCCTGTGAAAAAGAATAGACAACATCAGGATCACTGTGTATCAAGCTTAACATTGTTATGTACTAAAGGTCTACACTTACCCAGAAGCCACGCATCACCAGCTTGTAGGTTGGTTAATTTGTGCCATATCCCTGATTGCCGGATGACGAAGGAGTCATGTGCACTTCCTGGTAATTTTGCATTCAGGGACAGGATCTGGAGGGAGGCATCACATAATACCATTACATTCAGGGAGTGATAGTGTTTTCGGTTGCGAAATATTGCCTCCAGCCGTGCTGGAGGCTGAAGTGGTATGTGAGTACCATCCACAACCCCTATGATGTGTGGGAAGCCAGCTATTTGGTAAAAATTGGCCTTGGCCACACTAAGGGCACCCATATCCAAAGGCACTTTAATAAAATGATGGAGGTGCTTGAAAAGTGCCTCCATCACTGCCCTCAGGATCCTGGAAAAGGAGGATTGTGAGATGCCCGCCACTATTCCCACCGTTGTTTGAAACGATCCTGAGGCACAGAAATGTAACACCGCCATAAATTGCGTAAGTGGTGGTATTGCTGTTGGACTGTCAATTTGCCGCTCAAGATCACTCTCTATTAATGAGAGAGTGTCTATGATGATTTTGGGAGGAAGACGGTAGCGTCTTAAAACCTCATCATCGGGCATTCCAAAAAGGGTGACACGTGTTCGAAATATCTGGGGCCTTGCATGCCTACGATGCCTACGCCTGGGACGAGATTGAGGTTGGTCGGCTTCCGGGAGCATGGCCAGAACAAGATCAACCTGAAATGGCAAGATTAGAATGTAAGGCTTTGGACCCACCCCAAAAGAAAATTAAGAACAACTTAGCTTGATGATACCATCCATTGCTGCTTACATGCCGGGGTATTGTCATGATACGGCCAAACTGAAATTAATCCAAAAAATAATTTGACAAATTTTAGTGTGTGCATTTATGTTTCTAAATTTTGTGATAGACAAAACTTAAAAAATGCAAAACACACATTTGGCCAAAGAGCAAAACGACATTGCACACAGTACATCAAAATGGGTTGAAATGTAAGCCAAAAAAGCCAATGGGCAACCACCAAAAATTTAACAGGATTAATAAGCATTTAAAAATGCGCTAATTAGTTCGCAAATACAAGTTAATAAACAAACTGAGAAAAATGCGCTAATTAGTTCGCAAATACAAGTCACAATAGTAAGTAGTAAAAATGCGCTAATTAGTTCGCAAATACAAGATAAAAAATGGACTTACCTTGAGCAAATATATATGATTCCAAATCAAAAGGTCTTTGGGTCAGAAATTAAAAAAAAGCTAAAAGATATGAAATTATGGATCCAAAAATTAAAAACAAGAAGAAACACAATGAGACACCAATTGAACCAAAGATAGACTTCACAAAACTTACCAAATCAAGAAACGAGGCCAAAAAAAAAAATACCAAAAAAGAGAACGGAAAATAAAAACGCAAATCTAGCAAACAAAATAAACTCCAAACGCCAACTCCTTTATCCGCAAACAAGAAACTCCAACCAAGGTAACCTCCAACAATCCAAAAACGCCACCTCGACTCGAGACACACCAAGCCATAAATAGTGTTTCGTTTCCCGCACAAATTAAGGAGGGATCATAGGAACGCACAATCAATGATGCGGCCGCAAAATAAGGACGCATGTATAAATACGTCACCAAAACACATTTAAATTATGGTGTATTTCTTGTTTGGACCTCAGACATGGCTACAGACCAGGGAAACAATGGCCAAGAGTCAGGCGGTAAGTCTTTCATGCATTTTGTATCAATGATTAATTTGAAACATAAGATTGGGCAAGTTGTGAATTTGAGAAATCTGAATATTTACCCAAATAGGTGAGGAGGCTGACATGGAAGAGGCTGCTGGGCCCAGTATTCCGGCCAAAGCTGCCAAAAAAAAAAGGCAGCCACATTTCACAAGAAAGGAGATGGAGGTTTTGATTCAGAAGTGTGTGGACATCCTGCCACAGACAGACAGGAATATGAGTATAAGCCAGAAGTGGAGAATGTGGGAAGAGGTAGCCGTTGCTGTCAATAGGGTGGGTGATTATGTCTGTCTAGCCCGGGATGTCAAACGGCGGTAAGTAAAAACTTGCCCCCCCTAAAAACAAACACCATTTTAAACAAAAGGATAATGGCTTCCATTTTTTCCCACAGATGGGCCGACTTCAAATATCGCCTAAAGCAAAAACTCGCGGACAGGGCTAGGCATGCAAGGGGGACAGGTGGGGGTCCCACCCCTGTGTCATTGGAGTTGATGGATTTAGAAGAGCTGGCACAGGGGTGTGTGCAGCCTGTGGAGGTGTTTGGCGTGTCCAACATGGATACGGACATGCCAGACTTTGCGGCTCCTCATGTTGTCCCAGGTAAATCTTTTGATGTCACCAACTCTGAAATGTTAGTGGGCCAATATGTAGATTCTAATGTGAGTCTTTTCTCATTTTTCCTAACAGAGACACAGGCGGATGAGTCCGCTCCAGAGGGGAGCCTTGGCCGCCGAATTTCTGCTGGCTCTGCAGGGGAGGAACCAGTACATCCGGCTGAGGACCCTGCAGAAGCCAGTCCAGGGCAATCCCCCTCGCAGGCAGTGGCCCTCCTCACAGAACTCAATTTCAAATCGGATTTCCATACGGAGATTCTGCAGAGGATGGACGCCAGTCTGCTACGGGTGGCTGAGGCCCTGGAGCAAAATGCTGCGGCCAACGTGACCATTGGTCAGGCCCTGGCGGAAAATACCAGGGCCAACATCCGCATCGCCAATGCCCTGGAGCAGCTCATTCGCCAGCACATGGTGGAGCCGACCTCCCTTCCTGCCGGAACATCAGGATCCTCCACCTCTGGCACAACATCAGCCAATCCTCCAAATGTGCCTAGCCCTGTGCCTAGTCCAGAGGCCACAACATCTGCCTCTGGACAGGCCAGCCCGATGACATCCCGGACCCGGTCTGGCGCCCTCCCTCCCCCATCCAAACGGGTGAAAAAACGGTGACAGCAATGGCGACTTTTCCCACACTCCTTCTGTGCTTGGCTCATATTCCTTTCTGGTCAAAGCTTCCCTCTCCTTTCTTGTGAAATGTTTTTAATTTTTTGTTGTACGTTTATGTCTACAGTTATGTTGGGCCAATTTGTTTGATTTTGGAAATGATCTTTGCCAAAAAAAGATGTCCCCAAATTTTTTATTATTTTAGTTTTGGTTTGACCAATAAATTTACGCCAAAAATCTGACATTGTATTGTGACATTATTGTACAAATGGGTTACATTTAATCCTGGCCCAAAAGGCAAAAACGTGCAAAAAAAACCCAAACAATTAAAAAAAAAAAAGGGCTCTTTAAGGAACGTTTAAAAAATCACATAATGAGGCAAATTCAACAGGCAAAAATAAAAAGGTGAGAAAATTAAAACATGATGACATTATTGTTACAATAGGCCCTAACCACCAAATTGAGGCCAAAATAAACCCCCACAAATGTACGCAAATTGATTGTGTCATCCTGACATTAGCAGCTATGATTTCCACCTGCGTACGCTTTTGTGCTATCCCCAAAAACTGATTTCAAAACACATACCAAGCCGGTTTTCAATCCAACACTAATTGCTTTTCTGACCACCCGCGATTAATCGCAACAACATCGTGGAGTCCCGGGATGGAGGAGAAGGCCATCGCCAATGTGGTCGAGTAATCCAGACCCTAAGCTGTGCGAGCATTTTGAAGGGAAAGAGGATCATCCAGTGACGTATGAGTCGGTCCGAACACATTTTACGCTCGCATCTGCTAATGTATGTACGCCCCAAAAACGCCTCGCCACGCCTGCGTTTTTCCATCTCCAGCCCCGTCAACACCCAAAAACGCCCTGTTCTGTCAATCACATTTGACATGTCACTTCCTGTACGCTATTTGACGAATGAGACCAAAAAAACTCACAATCTGCCGTACGCACATGCGCAGTGTTACACCGACGCATGCACGGTTAGTCAACATCGGAACGCAACGAGCATACTGCTGTTTGCGAGTGGCTCTGAATGAGGGCCTGAGACAGCTGACAGAGCAAAGAATCTAAAAAAAAAAAAAGCTAAACGTTCTATACAAGAACATAGCAGTATTTCAGGAACCATGTATGGATATAATCCCAGTGGTGAGACTACCACCATTGCAGGCTGTGAGATGACTATGGGGCTCTGAGGAGAGGGGAGCCCAGCAATGCTAGTCCATCTGCAGGTGAGGCTCCCACAATGTTCTCCTGGGAATATGTGGGGATGGATCATACACAATGATGAAGACCAGATTGGATTTTTGGTTCTGCTGCTAAGGGCAAAGCTGGGGCCTCAGGAGGATGGATCAGTATTGCTGCTCCTCCATCCAAAATGTAGTTATTGCTGATGGAATGAGACTGGCTGTAAAACATAATGGAAAAGTGATAGCTCTTATTAAACATATTGGGCCATATTCAATATGGGGCGAAAAGTCCGTTTATCGCCGATAACGGACTTTTCGCCCCATAATTTATCATCGATGATATCATTTTAGCCTATTTCTGTTATCCCCGTATTCAATTTCATTGTCTTTTCTCTGGTGCGAAAAGTCAATGTAAAAAATCGGGGATAATGTTTTGAAGCCTTTAACAGGCGAAAAACAGTGCAGAATTGGGGTTTAGGGGTGCAGGCTTAAATAAAATAGCCTGCACTCCTGGGAATGGTCCCTAAATATAATGTGTGTTAAAAAAGTTTTCAAAAAATAGGGACACCCTAAAAATTAATACAAATTTTGGGGTTTAAAAAAACAATAGGGATCACACTTCTAAATTAGCGGAATGGAGACCGGGGGGTTTCCCTTATATGCGGCCGGTGTTTTCTTCATCGCGGGAGTAGCGGCAGGTGCAATTTTGCAGAATTTTAAAAAACATTTAAGGAACTTAAAAATATGCTTACCCTCATTTTCATGTACCCCAAATTTGATGGGAATAGTTATTTTTCCCCAAAAAAACCTTCTAAATGCTCTTCTGCATCACCTTCTTCCAAGCCGCATTTATGCACCTGCAGCGGCTAATTAAAAACCCGACTTGCTTCTGCAGGCAAAAACGAGGGTACCCAAATTGATCCCCCATATCTGGACATCTTTAGGGGGGTCCTAGGATTATTTCCCAAAAATTCCCGTTTTTTTTCACGGATCCAAGTTTCGCCTGTTCCCAATTTCACCTACTTTGAAAATGAATACGGGGAATAGCGGGCACGTGCGCAATACTTTTCCACCTGGAAAACAGGCGAAGGAGGCGAAAAGTCCAGCAGGCGACAAATTACAGTTTTTAGAAGTGGAGATGTTGCCCATAGCAACCATTCAGATTCTAGCTGTTACCTTCTAGAAGGAGCTAGATAAATGATAAGTAGAATCTGATTGGTTGCTATGGGCAACATCTCCACTTCTACAAGCTCTCACTTTAGTAAATATACCCCCTAGGGCCTGATTCTGATTTGGTAGCAAATAACTAATAAAACAGAGATGAGCAGTTCGGTTTTACACGGTTGTTCGGATCTCAAAACCAGCATCTTATTGTCTATCCAGCTCTCATGCGTTTTGTATAGTCAATAATATAAATCCAAACTTGTAGTAATTTGGCGAAAATAACAAATAGTCGAAACCGAACCGCTCATCTCTAAACGGAAAAGAAGGAGCAACTCCAACTCTGCACCAGCACAAACTGTACTGCATACCTCCCAACTTAGGGAGAAACTACGGTTGCCGATGGTGTGTGTGTTTGAAAAGGGGGCGTGGCTTCACGGCAAGGGGACGGACCTCGTGAAAATGGGGCGGAGCCTCATGGCAAACCTCTGCTATGCAGAGCAGCGGTATGTGCTCTCCCCAACTCCCCCCCACCGCGGGACACTGTGATCCGTGGGTGGGACAGCGGGACAGTCCCAGAAAAATGGGACTGTCCCGCTGAATGCAGGACAGTTGGGGGGTTTGGTACTGCAATACACGGGGAGAAAATATATTTATTGTATTGGCATGCAGGATAAATACCGGCTGCTGTTGCACGTAGCCCACACACGCTGGACAGCTTAATTCTTAAACTGGCCATCCACTATACAATTATCTGTCAGATATCTGTCCAATCTGGCTGGTTACTTATGCTGGGCATCCACTATACAATTATCTGTCAGATATCTGTCCAATCTGGCTGGTTGGAATGAAAACCTGGTAATGTCTGGGAGCAAATGACGGGTGCGGGCTGCAGCCCCCGCACTCCCCTTGTTGTGACACCACTGGGGTAGATATACTTACCCGACCCTTGTCGGGATTCTGAGCATCGGGATGCCGCTGACGGTATATTGACTTCCTGGATTACATACCCATTCCAGCCCCATCACCTGATATTTCTTTCTTTTCAGCGAGGACATAACAGAGCTACATTAGGCGATGTCTTAGATAAGTTATTATTATTTATTTATTTATTTATTACCAGTTATTTATATAGCGCACACATATTCCGCAGCGCTTTACACAGAGAGAATATTTGACCATTCACATCCGTCCCTACCCCATGGAGCTTACAATCTATATTCCCTACCACATGCGCACACATACATACACAGGTTAATTTGTGTTGGGAGCCAATTAACCTACCAGTATATTTTTGGAGTGTGGGAGGAAACCGGAGTACCCGGAGGAAACCCACGCAAGCACAGGGAGAATATACAAACTCCACACAGTTAGGGCCATGGTGGGAATTGAACCCATGACCTCATTGCTGTGAGGCAGTAACGCTAACCATTACACCGTCTGTGCTGCCCGTATAATACACCAATCGTATTAGGCAGCGCTGTACAGAATATGTAATAATTCCCATCAGGATTGATCTACTCCTGGAACATAAATAGGTTTTTACAAGTCATCACTAAATGCAGGACTCATAGTAACATTGTATGGTCTGTTCATATCAGGGCCATAGAAGGCTGATAATCCCTCCTGTGCCACCACCAGACGTGACATCATGACGTCACAATGAGGGGGCGGGGCTGCAATAACCAGGAAGGAGATGACGCTCCGGGCGGCTCTCTGGCCGTTCCAGGCATCCTGCAAGCCAAATGCTGGTGCCATGGGGGAGCGACCTCTGGGCCCTGTGCTCTGGGCAGCTGCTCTACTTCTCCGATCCCTGGTTCTTGCCCTCATTAGTGTGAGTTAGGACACTGCGCCAAGTTCCTGTTCTAAATGCAGATTTGAAGTCTGACCTGTTGGAGGCTTTGGCCCTTATACTCTGACCCTGTAGAACCGGTCAGGAGACACTTTGACGTGTATAGGGTGAAGCAGTCCCCACATGTCTTCCTACCAGAGAAGGAAAAAAGACAGGACAGGGTTATTATTGCCTTACTGTCACAAGCCCTGGGGACATCTAATAAATATCTATCAACCAATAAAAAAAGCCCTAAGAAAGCTTAGAGTGGAATTAATGTCCCTATTAAAGAGAGATATAAAAGCAACAAAGCAGAACTTCTGAATTAGAGGCCATAAAGCTGGCAGAACACTCACTGACAAGCTTATACATATCCCGGCCAGAGCGCGGATCTCTGCTATCTGCAGCAAACCAGGAGGTAGCGCGATAGCAGATGTTCTCTCTGACTTACACATGCATAATAATACATAAAGCTGTTATAACTTTATACACCATAACTCTCTCTTATATCTTTGTACACCATAACTCTCTCTTATATCTTTATACACCTTAACTCTCTCTTATATCTTTATACACCTTAACTCTCTCTTATATCTTTATACACTTTAACTCTTTCTCATATCTTTATACACCTTAACTCTCTCTTATAACTTTATACACCTTAACTCTCTCTTATATCTTTATACACCTTAACTCTCTCTTATATCTTTATACACCTTAACTCTTTCTCATATCTTTAAACACCTTAACTCTCTCTTATAACTTTATACACCTTAACTCTCTCTTATATCTTTATACACCTTAACTCTCTCTTATATCTTTATACACCTTAACTCTCTCTTATATCTTTATACACCTTAACTCTCTCTTATATCTTTATACACCTTAACTCTTTCTCATATCTTTATACACCTTAACTCTCTCTTATAACTTTATAGACCTTAACTCTCTCTTATATCTTTATACACCTTAACTCTTTCTCATAGCTTTATACACCTTAACTCTCTCTTATATCTTTATACACCTTAACTCTTTCTCATATCTTTATACACCTTAACTCTCTCTTATAACTTTATACACCTTAACTCTCTCTTATATCTTTATACACCTTAACTCTCTCTTATATCTTTATACACCTTAACTCTTTCTCATATCTTTATACACCTTAACTCTCTCTTATATCTTTATACACCTTAACTCTTTCTCATATCTTTAAACACCTTAACTCTCTCTTATAACTTTATACACCTTAACTCTCTCTTATATCTTTATACACCTTAACTCTCTCTTATATCTTTATACACCTTAACTCTCTCTTATATCTTTATACACCTTAACTCTTTCTCATATCTTTATACACCTTAACTCTCTCTTATAACTTTATACACCTTAACTCTCTCTTATATCTTTATACACCTTAACTCTTTCTCATAGCTTTATACACCTTAACTCTCTCTTATATCTTTATACACCTTAACTCTTTCTCATATCTTTATACACCTTAACTCTCTCTTATAACTTTATACACCTTAACTCTCTCTTATATCTTTATACACCTTAACTCTTTCTCATATTTTTATACACCTTAACTTTCTCTTATAACTTTATACACCTTAACTCTCTTTTATAACTTTATACACCTTAACTCTCTCTTATATCTTTATACACCTTAACTCTCTCTTATATATTTATACACCTTAACTCTCACATATCTTTATACTCCTTAACTCTCTCTTATATCTTTATACACCTTAACTCTCTCATATCTTTATACACCTTAACTCTCTCTTATAACTTTATACACCTTAACTCTCGCTTATATCTTTATACACCTTAACTCTCTCTCTCATATCTTTACACACCTTAACACTCTCATATCCTTATACACCTTAACTCTCTCTTATAACTTTATACTCAGTTAACTCTGTTATATCTTTATACACCTTAACTGTCTATTATAACTTTATAAACCTTATCTCTCTGTTATAACTTTATACACCTTAACTCTCTCTTATATGTATATACACCTTAACTCTCTCTAATAACTTTATACACCTTAACTCTCTCTTATAACTTTATACACCTTAGCACTCTCTTATATCTTTATACACCTTAACTCTCTCTTATATCTTTATACACCATAACTCTCTCTTATATCTTTATACACCTTAACACTCTCTTATATCTTTATACACCTTAACTCTCTCTTATATCTTTATACACCATAACTCTCTCTTATATCTTTATACACCTTAACTCTCTCTTATATCTTTCTACACCTTAACTCTATCTTATAACTTTATAAACCTTAACTCTCTCTTATATCTTTATACACCTTAACACTCTCTTATATCTTTATACACCTTAACTCTCTCTTATATCTTTATACACCTTAACTCTCTCTTATAACTTTATACTCAGTTAACTCTGTTATATCTTTATACACCTTAACTCTCTCTTATAACTTTATACACCTTAACTCTCGCTTATATCTTTATACACCTTAACTCTCTCTTATAACTTTCTACACCTTAACTCTATCTTATAACTTTATAAACCTTAACTCTCTCTTATATCTTTATACACCTTAACTCTCTCTTATAACTTTCTACACCTTAACTCTATCTTATAACTTTATAAACCTTAACTCTCTCTTATATCTTTATACACCTTAACACTCTCTTATATCTTTATACACCTTAACTCTCTCTTATATCTTTATACACCTTAACACTCTCTTATATCTTTATAAACCTTAACTCTCTGTTATAACTTTATACACCTTAACTCTCTCTTATATCTTTATACACCTTAACTCTCTCATAAAACTTTATACACCTTAACTCTCTCTTATATCTTTATACACCTTAACTCTCTCTTATAACTTTATACTCAGTTAACTCTGTTATATCTTTATATACCTTAACTCTCTATAACTTTATACTCAGTTAACTCTTATATCTTTATACACCTTAACTCTCTCTTATAACTTTATACACCTTAACTCTATCTTATAACTTTATAAACCTTAACTCTCTGTCATAACTTTATACACTTTAACTCTCTCTTATACCTTTGTACACCATAACTCTCTCTTATAACTTTATACACCTTAACTCTCTCTCATATCTTT
This sequence comes from Taudactylus pleione, assembly GCA_031769625.1. Taxonomy (NCBI): domain Eukaryota; kingdom Metazoa; phylum Chordata; class Amphibia; order Anura; family Myobatrachidae; genus Taudactylus; species Taudactylus pleione. The sequence goes on along the minus strand of JAUIMM010000829.1, from coordinate 2,665,390 downwards.
ATACACCTTAACTCTCTCTTATAACTTTATACACCTTAACTCTCTCTTATAACTTTATACTCAGTTAACTCTGTTATATCTTTATACACCTTAACTCTCTATAACTTTATACTCAGTTAACTCTTATATCTTTGTACACCATAACTCTCTCTTATAACTTTATACACCCTAACTCTCTCTTATATCTTTATACACCTTAACTCTATCTTATAACTTTATAAACCTTAACTCTCTGTCATAACTTTATACACTTTAACTCTCTCTTATATCTTTGTACACCATAACTCTCTCTTATATCTTTATACACCTTAACTCTCTCTTATATCTTTATACACCTTAACTCTATCTTATATTTTTATACACCTTAACTCTATCTTATATCTTTATACACTTTAACTCTCTCTTATATCTTTGTACACCATAACTCTCTCTTATAACTTTATACACTTTAACTCTCTCTTATATCTTTATACACCTTAACTCTCTCTTATATCTTTATACTCAGTTAACTCTGTTATATCTTTATACACCTTAACTCTCTATAACTTTATACTCAGTTAACTCATAACTTTATACACTTTAACTCTCTCTTATAACTTTATACGCCTTTACTCTCTGTTATAACTTTATAAACGTTAACTCTCTGTTATAACTTTATACACCTTAACTCTCTGTTATAACTTTATACACCTTAACTCTCTGTTATAACTTTATACACCTTAACTCTCTGTCATAACTTTATACACTTTAACTCTCTCTTATATCTTTGTACACCATAACTCTCTCTTATATCTTTATACACCTTAACTCTCTCTTATAACTTTATTCACCTTAACTCTATCTTATAACTTTATAAACCTTAACTCTCTGTCATAACTTTATACACTTTAACTCTCTCTTATATCTTTGTACACCATAACTCTCTCTTATAACTTTATACTCAGTTAACTCTGTTATATCTTTATACACCTTAACTCTCTATAACTTTATACTCAGTTAACTCTTATATCTTTGTACACCATAACTCTCTCTTATAACTTTATACACCTTAACTCTCTCTTATATCTTTATACACCTTAACTCTTTCTCATAGCTTTATACACCTTAACTCTCTCTTATATCTTTATACACCTTAACTCTTTCTCATATCTTTATACACCTTAACTTTCTCTTATAACTTTATACACCTTAACTCTCTTTTATAACTTTATACACCTTTTACTCTCTCTTATATCTTTATACACCTTAACTCTCTCTTATATCTTTATACACCTTAACTCTCACATATCTTTATACTCCTTAACTCTCTCTTATATCTTTATACACCTTAACTCTCTCATATCTTTATACACCTTAACTCTCTCTTATAACTTTATACACCTTAACTCTCTCTTATATCTTTATACACCTTAACTCTCTCTCTCATATCTTTACACACCTTAACACTCTCATATCCTTATACACCTTAAATCCCTCTTATAACTTTATACTCAGTTAACTCTGTTATATCTTTATACACCTTAACTGTCTATTATAACTTTATAAACCTTATCTCTCTGTTATAACTTTATACACCTTAACTCTCTGTTATAACTTTATACACCTTAACTCTCTGTCATAACTTTATACACTTTAACTCTCTCTTATATCTTTGTACACCATAACTCTCTCTTATATCTTTATACACCTTAACTCTCTCTTATAACTTTATACACCTTAACTCTATCTTATAACTTTATAAACCTTAACTCTCTGTCATAACTTTATACACTTTAACTCTCTCTTATATCTTTGTACACCATAACTCTCTCTTATAACTTTATACTCAGTTAACTCTGTTATATCTTTATACACCTTAACTCTCTATAACTTTATACTCAGTTAACTCTTATATCTTTGTACACCATAACTCTCTCTTATAACTTTATACACCTTAATTCTATCTTATAACTTTATAAACCTTAACTCTCTGTCATAACTTTATACACTTTAACTCTCTCTTATATCTGTGTACACCATAACTCTTTCTTATAACTTTATACACCTTAACTCTCTGTTATAACTTTATACACCTTAACTCTCTCTTATAACATTATATACCTGAAATTTCTGTTATAACTTTATACACCTTAAGTTTCTACTAGCTGAAGTACCCCAAGTTACCCGTGTTTAAAACTTCAAGTTATTAAGTTTTATTATGTGAGGTCGCCCTAATCCATCCATTGGAAGGCTCAGAACAGGCTCCCTGGGTCAAAGTACTGTCCCGCGTACACCAATGGGAGATCTGACCAGGACCCTAAACCACCTAAAACTTGGCCAGGATCCAGCTGGACCACCTCACATTAGTTTCATCCCAATCAGTGTAGGCGTGTCCAAATGTATAACAACGGATCAATGAATTATGGCACTGTCACATTGTCGCGTTGTCGCTGTGTGGCCTAATAGCTTACTTTTTCGATACTAAATAACTATTTAAGACTTGACAGCTTTACCTTGGAAGCTGGGAGGAGTCAAGGCTCTGTTCAAACCTGGGATTTCAAGGTTTGCCATAAATGCCTCCAATTTGGTTGGTTGACGGCTGAGGGATGGATAGTCTGCGCCTATTGATTTGATGGTAAATGATGTTGGAATGAGACTTTTCAATCTCTCTCTTGTCTGAGACTTATACAGTATGCCCGTATTCAATTTGATGCGAAATGTCGGAATCGGCGATAATTTATCGCCTATGACGTCATTTTCGCCTATTTGAAATATCCCCGTATTCAATTACATTGACTTTTTTCGCCGGTGCGAAAAGTCAATGTAAAAAAACGGGGATAATTTTTCGCCTGCCTTTAGCAGGCGAAAAAAATGCAGAACTGGGGATTAGGGGTGCAGGCTTAAAAAAAGTAGCCTACACCCCTGGGAATGCCCCGTTAAAACGAAATGTGGAAAAAACAGTAAAAAAAAAAAAAAAAAAAATCGGGACACCCCAAAAAAATAATTTCAAATTTTGGGGAGAAAATAAAAATAGGGGAACAATTTTTAAAAATAGGGAAATTGGTTCAGGGGTATTCTGTAAGTATGCGGCAGGTGTTTTCTAGAATAGGCTATTAGTGGCAGGTGCATTTTTGCAGAATTTGAAAAAAAATTCGTTTAGGGACTTAAAAATATGCTAGTTCCCATTTTCATGTACCCCAAATTTGATGGGACCACTTTTAAAAATGAAAAGAAAAAGCTAAGGGCCTGATTCAGAGCCGCTCGCTCTGACAGAGCGCTTGCTCTGAATCAGGACTTTTTTATTTGGTGCAGCCTCTTGGCCGCTCGCAATAGCTGTGGGTGACCACCCACGGCTATTGCAAGCGGCCAAGATGAATGTCGCGATGGTCAAGACCATCGGGCTTACAACGACACTCTTGTGGTAGGGTCTCGCCCATCGCAAGCCCCAGAGAGCTTTCGGCTCTAACAGAGCCGTAATCTCTCCACTGACATCACTCGCGCTGTGGGCCACCATCGCCCGGTTGCGAGGGCTCAGCGCTTGCGACCGGGTCTGAATCAGGCCCTAAGGGCATCACTTCTTCAATGTCGGGGAAAAAAACACCTGCCTCAGCTATTTAAAAACCCGACTTTCTTCTGCAGGCAAAAATGGGGGTACCCATAGTGATCCCCCAGGTCTGGACATCTTTAGGGGGGGTCCTACAATTATTACCCAGAAATTCCCATATTTTTTTGCCGATCAAAGTTTCGCCAGTTCCTGATTTCGCCTACTTTGGAATTGAATACGGGGAATAGCGGGCACGCACACGATACTTTTCCGCCTGGAAAACAGGTGAAGGAGGCGAAAAGTCCAGCAGGTGAAAAGTCTGGACTTTTCATCTCAAATTGAATACGGACCATAGTTGTGACCCATTGATCGCTCACACTTTCCAGTAAGGATCTTATGTTTTTTTTTGCTGTGGAAAAGACATTCTGTTATGGGTAAGTATGCAACAGAAATGTGTATGTGTCAGTAAGGTAGGGATGCAGGGCCAAAACTAGGGTGGTTCAGCCGGTGCTGCCACACAAGGCGCAACAGAATATGGGCCTCAGACTGCACACCCTGAACATATATATCCGGGTCCTGCGCTCTGGATTTAAACCCTAGTATGTTATGGAACTACCCTACAGAGGTTACTCAGATGTGGTGGGTAGGCCCATAACCTTGGCCAAGATTATGCTAAAAATCTCTATTTACTGCAAAAATTTATTTATTTATCTATAATCAGTTAATTTGGAGTTGTGCACTTGTATTATTTTTGTGTATATATCAATTGTCTCCACAGGTAGCACCTCCAATTATATATATATATATATATATATATATATGTATATGTTCGGGGTGTGCAGTCTGAGGCCCATTTCCTATATGAATCCAATCAGTGCATTGCTTTGCACACCTGAAAGCCTGAGACACTTTCCACTCAGACTAGCACCCCTACTACATTGGTTAGAGCATGGAGTCTGGCATTGTAATATGCACACCAGTCAGAGGCACAAGATAGGTAAGTCCTGCAAATATTTAGACTGTGTAGTGCAGCTTTGGTTCATTTTTGGGGCGTGGGTCCCCCTGGATTGCTTTGGTTGATCTGTTTCAGGGCACCGCAGTATAAAACATTTTTCCTTCAACACATTTTAACGCTTCACTGTTTGTTTTTTATATATGTACCTCACTTTTTTATTCGCTTATTCCGGGCATTCGTTTTTATAATATGTATCTCTATCTGAGGTTATTTCTATGTTATTCTGTTATTGTGAAAGCAGCTAATTACCAAAGGGTTAATGTGGGGTCTGACTGTGCGCTGTAACCTGAAATTAATTAAGCAATTATAATTGTTACAATAATTATAAACATGTTATTCATTATTATATTTATTTATTCAGGTGGATGTGTTGTTACACATATAATGAAGGCAATTCCTCACCATTCCCGGTCGGGATTTAACCCCTATGTTGCTGCGCTGGCGTTCGTCACATTCCAATGTCAATATCACTGATTTTACTATACAGTACTCACATAATTTATGCCTTGTGCCTGTCAGAAGACTTTGGGGTCTATGTACTAATAATTGCGGACCAGACGCGATTATTATCTACCCATATCGCCGGGGATATTTTCATTTTTTTTTTAAATATCCTCGCTATGTACAAAGAGGAACTCGGAGGGACAGCTGTTGCGGTAACCGGTGTCCCTGCAAGTTATATCCTCATCAGATTGGAGAAGATTTTCACAGAAGTGAAAGACTTTTCCAGGGTAAGCTGACACTGCGTACGGCGTCAGCATCCAGAGACGGCCGAGGGCTGCTGTAGAGAGATCAGAGGATTTCTCTCCTGCACGTGGAGCACCCATAGGCCTACAGTACTTTACACCACCTGAGGATAGTGTAAACTGCCGGGGCTAAACTCCGAAAAGCTTTACTTTTTGGAGTTTAGTACATAGGGCTCAGATCGTAGTCCCAATTGATAATAATGGGGACTGCTATCTGAAGTGCTAAATAGAACTTTGTTGGAGATTTAGTACATAACTACAATACATAAAATTATGTAGAAGCTGCAGTTTCTGCATAATTTTTAAAAAAAATAAATTGATACATAGGCCCCTTTGTCTTCAAAGACTATATAATAATGGCCTCTGTGTACAAGAGAGGCTGCCTATGGTAAATACAGGAGGAATCTTGCATTAACACAAGAAGCGAGGAGCCGAATGCGCCTGTCCGGAGCTCGGCACTTTATTAGATGTGATTCTCAAAAAGTAATTTCCTAATTTTGTTATTTTTTTGTTCATATTCTCAATCAGCTAATAAAGTTTATCAATAATACAAAATATAATATAGTTAAATAAGTTAATAGGCTACTAATTATAAATGTTTAACTAATGCTGGCCATACACTAGTACGACCAGCACAAGAAGCGATTCCGCATACCATTTCTTTTGAACTCCCCGGCAGCTCCCTGGCAGTCCCGGACGCACGATGTACATACGGTCTTACGTACGATCATTCACCCCTATACGACTGGTTGCGATACGATTGATCGCATGCCTCACTAAAAACATGCGATCATAATAGATTTAAATAGAGGAAAATGTCACTCAAATGATTCCGCTCGGACGGTCGGATGTACGATGCATCGAATGCGCAAATACACGGCACGATCTGCATATGATTACGTTGAATGATATGGACTGCGCGTCTGATCATAAGATACAATTTTAGAGCGGGGGAGCACGCATCGGATCGTATTCGTACCTAAATACTACATGATTTGCGTACAATGCATTGTAAGAGTCGTCTAAAATCGTGCAATCGGCACGAAATCGCGCTAGTGTACGGCCACCATTACTGTACTAGCTGCAACATTGTACTGGAGACAAGAAGTTATTGGTTATACAGCTGCGTATTGCACAGAACAGCTCGTCCCCCTGGTCTTCCTGCAGTCATTGAGATATTTTCTGGTTTATGATACAACGCTGCTCAGGTAAAGGGCGTACGGCCCCCATGCTAGGGGGCTGAACTGAGATGGAAGTGCCTGCAGATATATACAGTATAATGCGCCGTACTTAGGGGGTCAATCAGACCCGCTCACGAGCGCAGGACGCTCGCAAGCGGGTCGATGTTACCCCACTGCGCATGCGCACGACGGAGGGAGCTCCGTCGTGCGCATGCGCGAGACCCGGCGAGCAATGGGCTCTCCATCACTCCGGGTCTCGCACCAAAGGGGGCGTGCTGTCGATGTTGATTGACAGCACACCCCCTTTGGTGGGCGTGCCGGGGGCGTGGCTGCCAGACGGAGGCGTTCCCATGGGAACGCCTCCCGTCTGAAGCCGGCCCGACTGACATCACTAGTGATGTCAGTGGGAGTGATTTTGGCTCTGATAGAGCCAAAATCACTCCAGGGCTTGCGGCAGCGAGACCCTACCGCAGGGTCTCCGTCGCAAGCCTGATGGTCAAGACCATCGTGACCATCATCATGGACGCTCGCATATGCTGTGGGTGGTTGTAATTTTGCACCTACATAAACCGGCTGTAACTTCTGCAGTTAACGATTATTGCAGCATTTTTGTTCCATAAACATCTATAAGTTACGGACATGTGTGTGCAGATTCATGCTTCCTTATAGACTCATTTTGGTAAATATCTTGTACAAAGGAGCCGAGACCCCTGACCCACCCAGCACAGGTCTGCGGAAAATGTGAAATCAGCAACAAAGTGTCATAGTTGCGCAACATTGCGAATAAAATAGAGTTGTGTGATTTATTCAGTCTCAGAAAAAAAGCAATTACAGTAAAGTCGTAAATCCCAATGTTTACTGAGCCGATGAACATCTTCCAGATGGATAAACAACTTGATGTATCCCAGCTATGTAGTTGTATTGGTCTCAGGCAGAGAGAAATCGTATAACATACTGAAGGCTACTTGCTGTCACCATTCTCCTGTAGCCCCTGCTGGTTAGATGACTTTTAGAGATGAGGTACAGTATGAAAGCTTTGTATTATTAGGTAGAAGTTATGACTTGATTCCGAGTCACACGCCATCCGCACGCAGTGCCGATTTCCACGTAGTTGAGAGATTCTTTGCAACTGTGCATACACTTATATATTTCAGTATTATTGGAGTTTCGTGGGCATGTCAGTGCAAGTGACTGTGGGGTTGATCCAGACCCGCTCGCAAGCGCAAAGCGCTTGCAAGTGGGTCAATGTTTTCACCCTGGACGGCTGTCGATGTTGATTGACAGCTCACCCCGTTTTGTAGGCGGGGGGGTGGCTGCACAAATGCAGGCGTTCCCTTAGGAGCACCTGGTGTTTTTGGGCGGCCCTACTGACATCACTCGTGATGTCAGTAGTGGACTTCCGGCTCTATTAGAGCAGAAAGTCCACTCGGGCTTGCAAATGCTGAGACCTTACCACAGGGTCTCCTCGCAAGCCCCGATGGTCATGATAATCGTGACATCTCCAGCACGCTCGCACAAACTGTAGGTGGGCACCCGCAGCTTAGCGAGTGAGCAGGAGAAGAAAAAAAAATAAAAATCCCCCACCCTAATTCAGTGCGAGCACTCGCAAACAGCGAGCGGCTCTGAATCAGGCCCTGTGTTCACACCCGCTGGGATAGCAGACCGCAGTCAGACAGAGAAACTGCACGTGCTATAGGGCTGGTACGAGTTTCGATGGTGCCACCAATTGTGGTGTGTAAGGATGCACCAGTTGGTATCACAGCGTGCATGGACTCTAAAAGTGGGCGCCTCAGTCCTGTGAAACCGGTGATACACAGAGTAGCTGCCTCTGAATGAGCTGCTGTTTCTTAGATTCTGTTGCTGCTGCTGTTGGTGCCGCTGAAGGCAATACACCCACCCAGTGCGCTGTTACAGTCATGTAATCTTGCGTTTGTCCTGTTCCACTTGTCCATATATCTGTGGTTAAGTGGACAGTGGGTACAATGGCATTTTAGAGGACACTAATTGTTTTTTTTTAACATCCTTGTACAGGCTGGGAATTGCTTTTCTAGTGAAGTGGAACCTAGATGGGATTTGGTAGCAGGGACAGAGGACCCCAATGAACTGTCTAAAACCCACTGCACTATTGGCAGATATCGGCCGCACATTTAATACCAACATAGATGTTATGGCATCAGTGATCCGCTGTGCAACTGGGTGACTGCTGTCATACTTGCTCCCCCTTATAAAGGATTGTTTAACAGTCAATTGTTTTTTTGACTACTACTTGTAGTCTTCCTGGTCCCCTTCTGGGATGAAGATCCACTCCCAGCAGCAGCAGCAGGTGTAGCGCTCAAGCATTCTTCTGAGAAATCCAGGATAGGGTAAGACTGAGTTAGCCTTATCAAATTGGATGCAGGACTATTTCCGATCATGATTGAGGGTATTGTTGATGAAGGTGTTGGTGGTGAGAAGTGAGAAGTGAGCTAGCTGACATTGGACTGCTTGTTATTACTTTTTTAGCCAAAGTTTCAGATTTTTTGCAAACAGGTTGGATGGATGCACTGTAGATGACATAACAGGGAGGAGGTTCCTAGATGGTTAAGGTCCCTACCTCTACTTTCTCTGGTAAGACAATGTGTACATATGGCTTGACAATTGTTGTTGGAAAGGTCAGGCTCACACATGGCACCTGCTGACACAGTTAGACTCTTCTCAGGGATTTGTGACATTTATGAGTGCACAGTTGGTTCATGTGCCTTAACAATTGTCATTGTTTTCAAACATTTTAAGGGAGAAGGGCATACATCATCATAAGAGGGAGAACCACCAATCATAAATAAAGGCCAAGGCCTTAGCCTTTCCTTGCCACTTTGTGTGGTGAAAGGCATATTGCCAATTTATGTGTTTCTGCAATTAACTTTCCCTTTGATGTTTTTTTCTTTACCAATGTAAAAGATTGGTTCTTCGATTTTAGATGCCCTAACTTGAACCCTGTATGCCCTTGGGGATCGGCTTTAGTAGATTATGTAGACGGACTAGTATCGTCATGACTGGTGGCACTGGCAGCAGATCCAGCACTAGTATGTGGCTCCTGCTCTTCTCTCAACTAATCGTTCTCTATATCAACAAATACGAACAAAGTGGGGTACAGCACACAAATCAATTTGTACCAATTTTAAATATTACACTATGGTATTAATGACCTACAATATCCCAATATATGTTTGAGTTAAACACTGCCCTACCACTTACAGAATCACCATATATTTTATGAATACACTGCACTACCACTTACAGTGTCACAATCTTTTATGAATACACTGTGCTACGACTTACAGTGTCACAATACGTGTTAAATATTATACTACATTTCCACTTACAGTGTCACAATATTTTTTATGAATACACTGCGCTACCACTTACAGTGTCACAATATTTTTTATGAATACACTGTGCTACAACTTACAGTGTCACAATACGTGTTGAATATTACACTGCATGTCCACTTACATTGTCACAATATTTTTTATGAATACACTGAGTTACCACTTACAGTGTCACAATATTTTTATGAATACACTGTGCTACCACTTACAGTGTCACAATACATGTTGAATATTACACTGCATTTCCACTTACAGCGTCAAAATATTTTTTATGAATATATTACAATGCAGTATTACTGACCAACAGCATCACTCACAATACTTTATGAATTATACACTGCAGAATGATGAAACTACAGCGTCACCCACAATATGGCCAGCAGTGTCAAAGTGTTTTAAATACACTGGGGGGGGGTACGCCATACAGCATCACAGTGTGGGGTACAGCACAAAAAATATATATATTTTACTATTTTATCTTAATATTTATTAATTACTTTTAGTTACTTTTTTTTACAGCCTATGGATGGACAGCACACTAGATGGACAGTGTGACCCTGGACAGCACACCCCTTGATGTACAGCACAGCACACCCCTGGAATAGCAAAGCAATGATAAATAACACAGCCCCCTGGACATAGCACAGCACATCCTGTATTGGACAACAAATCTCAGCACAGCGCACCCCTATATTGGACAACAAAGTCCAGCACTGCACACCCCTGTACTGGACAACACAGCCCAACATAGCACACCCCTGTATTAGACAACACAGCCCAGCATAGCACACCGCTGTATTGGACAACACAGCCCAGCACTGCACACCCCTGTATTGTACAACACAGCCCAGCACTGCACATCCCTGTAATAGACAACACAGCCCAGCACTGCACACCCCTGTATTGTACAACACAGCCCAACACAGCACACCCCTGTATTGTACAACACAGCCCAGCACAGCACACCCCTGTATTGCACAACACAGCCCTGCACAGCACACCCCTGTATTGTACAACACAGCCCAGCACTGCACACCCCTGTATTGTACAACACAGCCCAGCATAGTGCACCCCTGTATTGCACAACACAGCCCAGCACAGCGCACCCCTGTATTGCACAACACAGCCCAGCACAGCACACCCCTGTATTTTACAACACAGCCCAGCACAGCACACCCTTGTATTGTACAACACAGCCAGGCACAGCACACCCCTGTATTGAACAACACAGCCAGGCACAGCACACCCCTGTATTGTACAACAGCCCAGCACTGCACACCCCTGTATTGTACAGCACAGCCCAGCATAGCACACCGCAGTACTGGACAACACAGCCCAGCACTGCACACCCCTGTATTGTACAACACAGCCCAGCACAGCACACCCCTGTATTGTACAACACAGCCCAGCACAGCACACCCCTGCATTGGACAACACAGCCCAGCACTGCACACCCCTGCATTGGACAACACAGCCCAGCACAGCACACCCCTGTATTGTACAACACAGTCCAGCACTGCACACCCCTGTATTGTACAACACAGTCCAGCACTGCACACCCCTGTATTGTACAACACAGTCCAGCACTGCACACCCCTGTATTGTACAACACAGCCCAGCACTGCATACCCCTGTATTGTACAACACAGCCCAGCATAGCACACCCCTGTATTGTACAACACAGCCCAGCACTGCACGCCCCTGTACTGGACAACACAGCCCAGTACTGCACGCCCCTGTATTGTACAACACAGCCCAGCACTGCACATCCCTGTACTGGACATCACAGCCCAGCACTGCACACCCCTGTATTGTACAACACAGCCCAGCACTGCACACCCCTGTATTAGACAACACAGTACACCACACCCCTGTATTGGACAACACAGCCCAGCACTGCACACCCCTCTACTAGACAACACAACCCAAACTAGTCCATGCGATCGGGAAGCACGCTGCACATAGCCGCCTCGCTAGAATGAGGGACAGGACGAGCCATTTGTGGGTGGTGACAGGGGTTGGTCGATGGAAACGGGGGTGTGGTGGTGTGAACGCAGGCGTGTCTGAGCGTCTTAATGCCATTTCAGAGGTGTGTATAATTAAGGCGCAGCGTCATAGTACACGTCACATGGCTGTATTACACACAGCAGCACTCGCAGTGCTCGCGGTAGGGTATGGTCAGCCACAAGTGCTGTGTACGGGTCTGATGTTACTCGATGTTACCAATTGTTGCATACACTTCCCGGAGATGACGTTTGTCACTAATTGAAAGTGGGTGTCTAAATACACACCGCGATCGCACGGCAAGACATAGTGGGCGTGCTATTGCCTTGCCGTGCCATCGCGGGATTTGCATACTTTGGCAGCTGCGTGCGTACAGGTCTGAATCGGGCTCATAGTGCCACCCGGGGTACTAACAGCCATCTGCCAATTATTTACATCTCATATGCCTATGGGTAATACTCTACTCTGAGGCCCAGTTTGTGGCTCCCATAATTCTCATGCTGTTGTGTGTGTTTTGTCTGTGGCCGACAGGGCATGCTGGGACTTGTAGTCCCTCCAGCCACAGATTGATGTTTTCGATCATCACTAATACCATAGTCTCATGTCAGCCACAATCACGAATTCAGAAATGTGCCAGCAAAATTCATCTCTGCGAAGTCCAGTACGTGGTTATTTTATTCCTGTATTCTGTGCGCAGAGAAATATCCGCCACTCTGACGTCCTTTATCTCAGGGATAACACTAAGGGCTGCCTACGGATGAGTTGACTTAAAAACATATTTATCACTTACTAAAAGCATCTTGTGGACACTTTGCAGCTCGGAGGATAAGTTATGGCACACTGATATTTATTTGCTGGGTTTGATGGCGTTACGTAACCCACTGACAGCCTAAATCGCTGCGCTCGGTGTTGCGATGGTGTCTCAGGACACCGGTGATGGTATCTGACAGTGTGACGGCCTCACCTGCGACCACAGTCATCTCACAACCCCGGAAAAGAGATAACAAGAAGCATTTACATCTCTGTCACCCCTGGGGGGACTGTAGTCCCTGATCCTTGTCCTGCTGAGGGGCACATTACATGTCTCACTGCCCCCGGGATCACTTGTATTCTTCTGTCACTTATGCCCACGGGTAAAGCGGCTTCTCAGGTCTGGATGGTGTCAGGGACATGCAGGAAGAGGTAGTGGATACCGTACGCTGCCAGCCAGGAGCCAATGCAGACGCTGCACAAAGTCACCACAGAAATGGCCTCTTATACAGAAGAGTAATTCAGGAAGATCGCAGTTATAGCATCACTGCTGGACTCAAACCAATAGATGCCATAAATGGGGGAAAAAGGTTTTTAAATGAAAACAAATAAAAGCACTGAAAAAAACCATAATGTTCAGGGATAATTTGCTTCTTTTTCTATTTGTAGCTATAAAGAGCTGCCTCCCGTATTCTGTCATTTACTGGTAGAACTTGTTTTCTCAGGCAGCCGTTACAGTTTGGGGATCGCAGGTTTGACATGTTTAACCCTCCAGGATAAGATATCCCACTACCTGTATTCCTGCCGCTGTGTATACACCGTATTTACATATTGGGAGAAAGACGGTATTTATCACACGTTACATATTTGTATCATTGTTATTAAATAAAGAGATACAATATACAGAAGCATTGCTCTAAGAATAATGACTTTATAAAAGGGTTGGGTATGGGATTCCCATGGTCAGTGTGCCGGTGGTCAGAACACTGACAGCAGCACCCCGACAGCCAGAATCCTGACCCAACTAGGTAAGTGTTCAACCCTAATCCTTACCCTAACCCTCCCACGCCGCAGCCTAACCCTAACCCTCCCACCCCTGCAGCCTAACCCTAACCCTCCCATGCCGCAGCCTAACCCTAACCCTCCCACGCCGCAGCCTAACCCTAACCCTCCCACGCCGCAGCCTAACCCTAACCCTCCCACGCCACAGCCTAACCCTAACATTCCCACGCCACAGCCTAACCCTAACCCTCCCACCCCTGCAGCCTAACCCTCCCATGCCACAGCCTAACCCTCCCACGCCACAGCCTAACCCTAACCCTCCCACCCCTGCAGCCTAACCCTAACCCTCCCATGCCGCAGCCTAACCCTAACCCTCCCATGCCACAGCCTAACCCTAACCCTCCCACGCCACAGCCTAACCCTCCCACCCCTGCAGCCTAACTGTAACCCTCCCACCCCTGCAGCTTAACCCTAACCTTCCCACGCTGCAGCCTAACCCTAACCCTCCCACGCCACAGCCTAACCCTAACCCTCCCACCCCTGCAGCCTAACCCTAACCTTCCCACGCCGCAGCCTAACTGTAACCCTCCCACTACTGCAGCCTAACCCTAACCTTCCCACGCCGCAGCCTAACCCTAACCCTCCCACCCCTACAGCCTAACCCTAACCCTCCCATGCCGCAGCCTAACCCTAACCCTCCCATGCCACAGCCTAACCCTAACCCTCCCACGCCACAGCCTAACCCTCCCACCCCTGCAGCCTAACTGTAACCCTCCCACCCCTGCAGCTTAACCCTAACCTTCCCACGCTGCAGCCTAACCCTAACCCTCCCACGCCACAGCCTAACCCTAACCCTCCCACCCCTGCAGCCTAACCCTAACCTTCCCACGCCGCAGCCTAACTGTAACCCTCCCACTACTGCAGCCTAACCCTAACCTTCCCACGCCGCAGCCTAACCCTAACCCTCCCACCCCTACAGCCTAACCAGGGCCGGATTAAGGCTTGTGGGGGCCCCACGGCAACTAAGTTGTGAGGGCCCCATCCAAGCCACATGACGCCGGGCCTGTGTCTATACTCCCCCAGCCCCTGTGCCTACCTCCCCAAGCCCCACAGTGACTGTGCCTACTAATCCCCACCAGCCCCATCCCCCACAGCCACATGAAGCCTGTGCCTACTAATGACCCCCCCCCCAGCCACACAGCATCTGTGCCTACGTCCAGCTCCCTCCCTCCAGCACCTCTCTTACCTGATGTATCCCGGCAGAGCAGTTCCTGGGTTCCCTCCTCAGCGTCACGGACATGTGTCACATGACGCTGATGAGGGGACCCGGGAGCCGCTCAGAGTCTGTGTTTCATGCATGTAATAGAACAGCCACGGCCTCTGAACCCAGCCCCCATCCAGGAACAGGTGCCGCTGGGGGCCCCTCTATGTGTGGGGACCCCGGGATGACCACTCCTGTTAATCTTAATCTGGCCCTGAGCCTAGCCCCAACCCTCCCACCTCTGCAGCCTAACCCTTCCCCCACAGCCTAACCCTAATCCTCCCACTCTGCAGCCTAACTCCAACCCTTCCCCCGCAGCCTAACCCTAATCCCACTCTGCAGCCTAACTCCAACGCTCCCCCCACAGCCTAACCCTTCCCCTGCAGCCTAACCCTAATCATCCCACCCCTGCAGCCTAACCATAACCTATCCATGGACCAGTGCAAGAAAGTTCAAGCTTATTGGATAACAGGGAATTAGGATCGATGTAAGTAACCCGTCACATAATAAATGTTCATGAGGAATCTTGTGTAATTCTGGATCCCCAGGCAGTAAAGGAATTACATGTGTCGAAGATACAGACATAAGGAAGCTATAAGAATGTTTATCGGATGTGGACGCATAATGTGACATACCTGTTTGTAGAGTTTGTATGTTCTCCCCATCTTTGTGTTCTGGTTTCCAAAAAGATACTGGTAGGTTAATTGGTTCCTAACAAAAGAAAAATGAACCCTAGTGTGTGTCATACTTGCCTACTTTCCCTGGAATGTCGGGAGCCTCCCAAAAATCGGGTGCCGCTCCCGACACCCCGCAAGACTAGGCAAGTCCCCCGGAAAGCCCCGCTAACCCCCGCGCCAGCAGCAAAATTGGGCGGTGCGGGGGTGTGATGACGCGATTCGCGCTGAATCGCGTCATCGTAGCCCCGCCCCCTGCCTTATAATGCCAGTAATATTGGCATTATAAGGCGGGGGGCGGGGCCACTATGACGCGATCGCGTTAGCATGCCCCTGCTCCACCTATTTGACCCACCTCCATCCTCCCTGCTGGACGGACCTGCCAGCCCCCTCCCGGATTCCCCTGGCGAAATGTCAGCAAGTATGGTGTGTGTGTACATGTGACAAGGAATATAGAGTGTAAGCTCCTCTGGGGCAGGGACGGATGTGAGTGACTAAATATTCTATGTACAGCGCTGCGGAATATGTGTGTGCTATATAAATTATTGATAATAAAAAAATAATTGCGCAACTTGATAACACAAAATCGTTCCCATTACCAGAATGTCTCCTGATGCAAAACTTACTGTATATGCTTTTTTTTGGAAAGCGGAAATGAATGTTCACCCATGAGCAGAGCCCTAAAAATACGCCTCTCCAGTCATGTTTTTATAAAATACTGTATAGATGTGTCCCCATTTAGCTATCCTTATGGCCGGACATAACATAAACAGAGCGGCTTTGAGTAATATGAATGATTGTGTTTACATTTTTTTAAATGTAGAAAATGTTGGTTTACGGGATGGCGCAATCACCCGGAGGTTCAGGCTTCTGACTGTGGTTCAGCTGGGAACATTCTCTGCCAAAACAGGACAGCATATGATCAGTTGTCAGCTGCTGCCCTCTAGTGACGGAACACGGCACAGCAACGTGTCATCCACTCAAATGATTTATCTCTGGTTCAACAACACGAGTTCCAACTCTCAAAAAACTAGAGATGTGCGGTTTGGTTCTCCAGAAAAATCAGAATTTCGGGGTTTGGATTGCATAAAGTACATGATTTTAGCTGTTGTTAAAACTTTTTATCTATCTTTTATTTTTATTAATATAATTATATTTGTTACTTACAGCATATTGTTAGAACCCATTATTTAACTATATTAGCTTTGTGGGCAATACATGAACCTTTTAATGACTGGGGCGCTTTGTAGCTTTGTGACCAGACACATTTAGCATTTTGCTATGGTGTCAGAGTGAAATATTTATATATATATATATATATATATATATATATATATATATATATATGCAAGTCAATATCACCCGGCACTCCTGAGGCAGCTAACACCATCAGTATAAATGCTTGGGTGCCTTCCTTGAAGAGTATACAATACCCCTTTCCACATCCAGATAAATAAGGAGGCACTCCAAGTCTTGCGTGTAAAACGTGTATTAGGAACAGTCAACGTTTCGGGGTCAGTCACCCCTTCGTCAGGACACACCTGACGAAGGGGTGACCGACCCCGAAACGTTGACTGTTCCTAATACACGTTTTACACGCAAGACTTGGAGTGCCTCCTTATTTATCTGGATATATATATATATGTATTAGGGGTGTGCACCGGCCACTTTTCGTGTTTTGTGTTTTGGTTTTGGATCTGGATCTTTCTTCGTGTTTTGGATCTGGATTGGTTTTGCCAAAACCACCCTTCCGTGTTTTGGGTTCTGGGTTTTGTGTTTTGGATCTGTATTTTTTTTTAAAAAAAGCATAAAAACAGCTAAAATCACAGAATTTGTAGGTTTTTCTGCTCCTATGCTATTATTAACCTCAATAACCTTAATTTCCACTCATTTCCAGTCTATTCTGAACACCTCACACCTCACAATAGTGTTTTTATATCCAAAAGGTTGCACCGAGGTAGCTGGATGACTATGCTAAGAGATACGAGTGGGCGGCACAAACACGTGGCCCATCTAGGAGTGACACTGCAGTGGCAGACAGGATGGCAGTTTGAAAAACTAGGCCCCAAACAGTACATAATTCAAAGAAAAAAAAGAGGTGCAAGATGGAATTGTCCTTGGGCCCTCCCACCCACCCTTATGTTGTATAAACAGGACATGCACACTTTAACAAACCAATCATTTCAGCACCAGGGTCTGCCACACGACTGTGGCTGAAATGATTGGTTCGTTTGGGCCCCCACAAAACAAGCTAGCAATTAATCTGTCCCTGCACAAACTGGCTCTACGGAGGCAAGATGTCGTCCTCATCCTCCTCATCCACCGATTCCTCACCCTCTTCAGTGTTGTGTACATCCTCATCCTCACAGAGTATTACTTCGTCCCTGCTGGAATCCACAACCACAGGTCCCTCTGTACGTTCTGGAGGCTGGTCTTCCTGGAAGAGTTGATAATTCATTTTATGAACATCATCTCCACATTTTGTGGAGGCAACCTCCTACGCCTTTCGCTGACAAGGTTCCCGGCTGCACTAAACACTCTTTCGGAGTACACACTGAAGGGGGGCAACTCAGATAAAATAGAGCCAGTTTGTACAGGGACCTCCAAATTGCTTCTTTTTCCTGCCAGTACAGGTACGGACTGTCTGACATGCCTACTTGGATGCTATCACCGATGTAATCCTTTAACAGACAGAAGCACGCTTGTCGCTGCTGCTTTAAGGATGCAGGTGCGGCTACAGCCCACACATTTCACAAAGACAGAAAAAAAAAGACGAATTTTTTTATTGTTTGTGGAGCGCACTTTGAGGGTTACACCACCCTTTAACAGACAGACGCATGCTTGTCGCTGCTAGTTTGAGGACAGTATCATATGCAGTGACAGTAGACTTGTCAGAAATTGTTGGCATGTCCTTCAGTCCGGACCAGATGTCCAAACCGGCCCTTGACTTATGACACAGGCGCACGCTTGGCACTACTTTGTTGATGCATGTGCGGCTACTGCGCACACAATTCACAAACACAGAAAATATTTTTTTAATTGGTTTGGACTGGAGTGTACTTTGGGGGTTACAGCACCCTTTAATGGTCAAGCCAGCCGGCCCTTTACTTATGACACAGGCGCACGCTTGGCACTACTTTGTTGATTCACGTGCGGCTACTGCGCACACAATTCACAAACACAGAAAATATTTTGTTATTTGGTTTGGAGTGTACTTTGGGGGTTACAGCACCCTTTAACGGTCAAGCCAGCCGGCCCTTTATTTATGACACAGGCGCACGCTTGGCACTACTTTGTTGTTGCACGTGCGGCTACTGCGCACACAATTCACAAACACAGAAAATATTTTGTTATTTTGTTTGGAGTGTACTTTGGGGGTTACAGCACCCTTTAACGGTCAAGCCAGCCGGCCCTTTACTTATGACACAGGCGCACGCTTGGCACTACTTTGTTGATGGACGTGCGGCTACTGCGCACACAATTCACAAACACAGAAAATATTTTGTTATTTGGTTTGGAGTGTACTTTGGTGGTTACAGCACCCTTTAACGGTCAAGCCAGCCGGCCCTTTACTTATGACACAGGCGCACGCTTGGCACTACTTTGTTAATGCACGTGCGGCTACTGCGCACACAATTCACAAACACAGAAAATATTTTGTTATTTGGTTTGGAGTGTACTTTGGGGGTTACAGCACCCTTTAACGGTCAAGCCAGCCGGCCCTTTACTTATGACACAGGCACACGCTTGGCACTACTTTGTTGATGCACGTGCGGCTACTGCACACACAATTCACAAACACAGAAAAAATATTTTTTTTTTTAGCACTTAGGGGGAGCACCCCTGACGGACAGAGCACCCCCTGGACAACACTACAGCACCCCTTTAGGACTGGGACACTGCACAGGACTTTGGAGTGGACACAGCCCCTGTGGACAAATGACTGCACAACACAGTCCAGCCAGCCCCTATGGACTTTGAAGTAGTGGACACAGCCCCTATGGACAACAGCAGCACAGCACAACATAGCCAGCCCCTATGGACTTTGAAGTAGTGGACACAGCCCCTATGGACAACAGCAGCACAGCGCAGCACAGCACAGCACAACACTACTCTGCACTACACTACACTACACAGCCCAGCCAGCCCTAACTCCCACCCTCCCTATTCACTGTCCACAGCCGAGTGAGAAAATGGCGCCGACGCGGGTACCTTATATAGGATCCAAAACCCGCGAGACTCGGAAGGCGGGATGATGACGTTTTGCCTCGATTTCAGAATCCGAGTCAGGCGGGAAAAGTCGAGTCTGACTCAGATCGGACTCGGATCGGGGGGGCTCGGGGGGGTTCGGATTTCAGAAATCCGAACCCGCTCACCCCTAATATATATATATATATATATATAAGCAGACAGGATAGATTCAGCACTCAAAGATTTCAATAAATCACACAATACCAATTTTTCCTGGAGTCAACGTTTCAATGACTGTGCATTTTCATCAGGACCACTCATTGAAACATTGACAACAGGAAAAATTTATATTGTGTGATTTATTGAAACCCCTAATTGCCGCATCTATCCTGTCTGTTTATTATAACATTTAACCATGTTGTTGCTGGCAATGGGGTAAAGACATCGTTTTATTGCAGGGAGTGCCGGATCCATGGACATTATATATATATATATATATATATATATATATACATATATATATATATATTTTATAAGGGCACAGTCGTGCCTTTATATTAAGGCTGCATCTAAAAATACGTATTTCTCCATAGGGAATTCTGGAGGGGGAGTCAGGGTGTTCAAGGGGCTACACCTCAAAAGCTATTAGAGGTACGGATCTGAGATTTGGCATGGCCATGTAGAACTGTCACTGGGTGCTGCATGCCAAATTTAAGGGCAAAAACATAAAGAATGAGGACATGGGAGGAATCTAAATCTCCAACTGTCACTTCTCTCTGACATTCTCAATTAGGACAACATTTCTGCTATAGTCTATGGGGGATTTTTTGGGGAAGGCAAAACTCAAGGTAGGGATGGACTTTAGACTTGGGGTTTGTTTTATTAGGTAGCTATTGTGCCAGGGTACGTGCTTTTGGGGTTCAGGTAAATTAGAAAGTTACAGTTTTTAAACTATTACCTCAAGAATGCGCCATTGTAGAGATAGGACTTTTCAACTTGTTGCGCAGCTGCAGTAGGAGCTTCCAGCAGGTGTAGTCATAGTGGCTTCACTTGAGTGCACCAAGATGGCTGTCGTTTGCGGGCAGTAGCAGGGGCCAGATCCAGGGGGAAGAAGCTGTCGTTAGCTGCAGCGGGAGCCGGCGGAAAGGTGTGGGGGGGGGGTAGTGGGCGTCAGCTGTGACTAGAACCCGGGGACAGTAGCGGGTTTAGCGGCGGCGGCAGTGCGGATGGCAGTGGTGCAGGCACTAGGACCCAGGGGAGGTAGCAGCACTCAGAAAGCAGGTTCGGATCTGGTAGATCCATGATACCTGCTTCTGTGTTTATTAAATAAAATGGCGTGGCCCCCTCCCCAAAAAACCAACCGGCCCCAGGCTATGGAGCCCCAGTACTGGTTGTGCTAAATACAGGGGACAAATGATGTAGGGGTCCCCCGTATTAAGCACAACCAGAACCAGGCTTTTTCGAACCTGTCCTGGTTGCCAAAATATGGGGGAAAAATGACGTAGGGGTCCCCCGTATTTAGCACAACCAGCACAGGGCTCTGTGCTGGTTCTGGAAATAAAGGGGGAAAAATGCATAGGGCCCCCCTGTATTTCCCAGAACCAGCACTGGACTCCATCTAGCGGTGGGGGGGGTGATGCTACAGCCAGGGGAGCCCTTTCACCGTGCTCCCCAGCCGTAGCATCACCCCTGACTGCTAGTCAGCCCAGGCTGGAGATCCCTGGGGATTACGGGCTTGCTGGTACTTTTAGTTCCACAGCAAAAGCAATATTAAAAAAATCACACAACACACCGTAGAAAAGTACAATTTTATTAAAACATACATGTACACACACATGTACTTACACACTATCTCACATACTCACTTATGTATCCCTGGAGCCATTCTGTCCTCTTCTCCAGTAGGTAATCCAATGGGGAGTACCTGTAATAAAAATTCCATACTCACCTCCTCCTATGCGTGGATCAGGTCCTCTGCACATTACTACCCAAATGACAGCTCTGCCCGGGATTTCAGCACACAATTCTGTGAATTAGCAGCTCCACCATTTTGTGAATGACAGCAATCTTATTCTGTGAGAGTGCTGAATCTGCAGTTAGCCACAGGGTGTGAAGGCATACCATATATGTATTGCGCAAGGAACACATCCATTAAGGCGTAAGCCTCAATGATCGTAATTTCATTGCTTTTTGAAGTTTGAGTGGCAGAAAATTAATAGGTGTTGTGAATTTTCAGATCATGTCTAAGCAGCCTTAACGGGACATGTGAAACCATAAGGTTTTTTGTCTATGGAATATATATATATATATATATATATATATATATATACACATTTATATTTATTTATTTATTTTTGGGTGTTGTACATTTTGTTGACATTCATAATATTTACTTGAGAATGTTGACATGAATGTAATGTTAACATATTCCAGAATGACATTCATCATGTCAACACTGATGACATGTCGACATGATTAGAATGTTCATAATTCATACCTGGTGGTCTGCCCATGACTAACCTGGTATGTACAGTAGGTCCAACATTGTTTTATAAGTCTGGCAGTGACATCCTGATGACTTTTGGTGGATCCTACAGTTCTTCCCACGAAAAGTATGACTAATCTTAACCTCTAACCCTCCCCATAGTGCCTAACCCTAAACCTCCACTCCCATAGCCTAACCATAATAAGGGCCGCTCCAGGGGTTGGAGCACACTGTGCCAGCCCTTAACAAGGCACCCTTACATCACGCGCGGTGAAGCCGTGCACGACCAAAATTGGGGGCGTGGTCTAATTACCATAGGCCACGCCCCCTACGTGACGTTATTTGGAGGCATGCTCGCATGGCACGCCTCTAAATAATGTAAGGCTGGGGGTAAAGCCCAGCCCTCCGTCACTGGCTGGGCTTCCCCCAGCCCTCTCCCATCAGTGAATGGATGCCGCGCGCATGCACGCTGCATCTATTCACACTCCGGAGGTCCGGCACCGCTGCACAGCTGCAGCAGTGGGGGTCCCCAACCTCCTGATTTGACCACCCGTGGGCCACTTTGGCCCTCGGGTGGAACAGCAGGACAGTACTGTCCCACTGAAATCGGGATGCAGGGGAGAGGTGCGCCCTCAATGGGTGGTGCCCCTGTGCGATCACAGTGGTCGAACACCCCTAGAGCCGGCCCTGACCATAATCCTTCCTCTAGTGCCTAATCTGACTCCTAACCTTCCCCTCCCATAGCCTAACCCTCCCTTTAATGCCTACTGTTGTCAGTAGGGGTTTTACACAGTTTGGGTTACCACATTTATCAGTGAAGATATAATATAATTGAGTAAAGACACACAGTAAGTCAGATTTACAGTATATGATTATAGGTTTCAATGACAATCTTTGGGGAGACATTATTGCCTGTTAATTTAGACACCCAGAATAAAAAAATACTGGGCTCCATCTGTGTTGGTTCCAGTCACAAAGGCCAACATGGTCGCATCTCACAACCTTTTATGACCATCAAAATTAGGGGAGGTGACTTGCTAAGAACACACATTAATACTCAACTTTTCTTATCAGCAGGTGGCAGTATTGCCATAAATATGAATAATACATATTAAGTGAGGTGTTTATCTTTGTAAATTTCAAGGCCACTGGCCATATTAATATTATAGTAAAAACTACCTTACAGCATATTGATTAACAACTCATCTGCACATGTCACTATGTGCAAGGGAATGTGTGGTCCTCAGTGCTCCTAAATGGAAAGCTAAAGGATAAGGAGTTCCCTCTTTTTTTGTTGGGGTCCTTCTTCTGCGATCACCCTAGTGCTGCCTCTGATACTGGTGGCCTTTTCTTTTGCCACCGAGATAATGAGCAATCGAAACAAATGTGTATAGGGCGCAAACTTAGAGTTAATGCTAAAAACATTCTTCACATTAAAACATCATATTTATTTTTATAGTAAATAATTGGGTTGTATGATATGACATTATTATTTAAAATAGTGGCAATAAAATGAATTACTGAGCGCTAATGTATATCAACAGATAAAAGACTGTTTCATAGAAGTTATAGTACATGTAAATAAAAATTCTTTCAATAATAATAATAAATATAAAGTGACAGATTAGCCAACAATGGATATCTCACTCTTCTCAGAGTTAATGTATCAATCGTCCATTTTATGTGTCCAAGGTCTAGTATATGTATTTGCAGGATAGTGACTCTTTGATTTCAAAGTCTCGGTGCACCGTGAGTCTCCAGGTTATGTGAAAGAAAATGCAGCCTGCCAAGGATCCCGGTTAAAGGTGGGTTAGACGCCGGGCTTGTGGACAAAGAATTCCGATTTGTGTGGATCTCAGGATCTTTTTGCTTTAGAGCGTGTGTG
This sequence comes from Taudactylus pleione, assembly GCA_031769625.1. Lineage (NCBI taxonomy): Eukaryota > Metazoa > Chordata > Amphibia > Anura > Myobatrachidae > Taudactylus > Taudactylus pleione. Next base: position 2,641,305 of record JAUIMM010000829.1, on the reverse strand, counting down.
AGTTAAAGTTTTCCCCGTCTGTGTGTGCCAAGTGGTGTTTCTCCCTCTTGGTGTGGAATCCTTTTACCTACTGTTACTGCTGTGGTGTTTGTTTTCCACGGTGACATTCTGGGGCAGTCAGCGAGGGTTATGGAGGAGATGTCCGGCAGTGGATGTGCACAATCTTTCTTGCTGGCCGGCGTCTTCGAATACACTGCCCTACACAGGGGGGCTTTCCAACGCGTTTCGCCCATCCAATCAATTACAGGCTTTGTCAGGGTCTTTCCTTTGATCTTTAACTCTTTTAATACTTGTTTATAATTAACAATCTGGGTAAATATTTGGTTGTGATGTTAGTATTAATCTCAGACATCTGATATGATAGAAATAAAAAGGTGTTACTATCTAGAATGTTTGCTGGTCATGTTAATGAAGAGGATTCCAATTAAGTTTCTAGATATGTTACTGTTGAGTAAATGTTGGTGGACAGAACCTTCTGGGTCAAAATAAGTGAGGATAGTTTTCTAAATGAGGAGCTCTATTGCAGGCATATTTTATACCAATGTAGGTGGTGCGATATGATAATCTAATCTTCTGGTCCAAATATGTGATGATGCGAGCTATAAATGGGGGTGATTTCTGGTTAACATTTATAAAGGCTGCATCCTTTGGGTTCTATATTTCATGTAGATTTATGTTCTGTAAGGAGGATTACTTAATTCGGGATTCTTTTGAGTACCAATCATATATGTTGGACCTAAAACAAATTTTTCTTGTTGGTTATTTTAGTTTATTAACTCTCTATCCTTGAGATAAGGTTGTTTCTGGCATTGTAACATTTCAGTTTTAGGAAGACAAGACATTATGAAAGGGGTGTAGCTACATAACCTGATGTTCTTGAGGAGTCTCCTATCTCACTACTTGTCAGGGCCTTCCCTGTTTAGCTTCCAAGTTCAGAAGTGGTTGAGTGGTGTCAGGGAGGTGTGTAAGTAGTGACCGCTGTTATGTCTAACTGTCAGAGTAGTGTGTTCACTCTTTCAAGAAGTAGGAGAGTTCGAAGTCACAATTAAATCCTCTCGGTTTGAGTGTCTTGAGTTCATGGATCAATTTGGATTCTTCTTGTAACATTTTTATATAGTCCCCTCGTCTCCAGGGTTTGTTTATTTTTCTAATTTCATGAAATTGTAGGGTGCTTGGGTCCCCATTGTGGACATTTTTGTAATTATTCGAAACAATGTGGGCCTCAAATTTCTTCTCGATGTTGTTGATATGTTCTCTTATTCGAGAACTTAGATTCCTTTTTGTGCGGTTCACATATTGGAAGCCGCAAGGGCAGGTTAGGAGGTAAATTACCCCTTGAGTTTTGCATGTCATGGCTTCTTTGATCTCATAATAATTTGATTTTGCATTAGATGTAAAGTCACATATTGGGGAGATTTGTATTTTGCCCGTTATTTTACAGCCAAGTGTACTTTTCTTCTTCTTTGCTGGCATTAGGTAGCTTGTGGTTAGTTTTTTACTTCAGGTTTGGTGCTCTTCTGTATACAAAGCATTTTATTTTTGTAAACATTCTTTTAGGGTGTCATCTTTTAAGAGGAGATGCCAGTGTCTGTGGATAATCCTCTCAATATCCTTATGTTGGTTGTTAAACTGGGTGATAAAGAGGGGCCCTTTTACCTCCTTCTTCTTTGGTTGATATTCTAGGAGATGGCTTCTTTCTGTTGCTTTAGCCTCTTGGATGGTTTTCTCCAGACAAGTCATATTTTTGATTCATGAATTTTGATTTTAACTGTTCTTCTGGTTTAGAGCAAATCCAGTTTTTGTGATAGTTGCTGGAAGGGGGGTTAAATCTGTGCGTGTCTACTGGTTTGGTGAATGTGTTTTCTGTATTGTGCTTTCTTCAATGTAGATTGTCAAGTCTAAGAAATCGACATTACTCCAGGGTGTCGTGAATTCCAGATTTTTATTGTTTTCATTAATGTAATTGCTGAACATTTGGAGTTTTTCCAGATTACTTGTCCAGATCATAATGACATCATCTATATAGCATTGCCATATTAGTATGTGTTCTTCAAATGGGTTGTTCTACCAGATAGTCTCACTCTCCCACTTTGCCATAAACAGATTCGCATCTCTAGGGGCAAATTTAGTCCCCATAGCTGTTCCATGAACCTGTCTATAGTGTGAGTTGCCAAACCAGAAATGGTTGTGTGTTAGGATGAAAGTTATGCTTTCAACCACAAACCTTATTTGTCCCTCTGGAACTTCTGGATCAAGTTTTATTATTGATTCTATCACATTGCCTCCTTGTTGGTGATCTATGCAAGTGTAGAGAGACTTGACATCATAAGTCTCCAGATAACAGCCTTGTTTCCATGTGGTCTTATTTAGGATTTCTAACACTTGAGTTGTGTCTCTTAGATAGCTTCTTTGTTTAGTGACTAATGGTTGAAAGATTATGTCTACATGTTCTGACAATTTGGTGGCAAGTGATCCTATTCCTGACATTATTGGGCATCCAGGTGGGTTATTGCATGCTTTATGAATTTTTGGAAGGAAGTAAAACACAGGCAGTCTTATATGTTTTTGTTGTATATATTTGAATTCCATCTTACTAAGAATTCCTTTTCTTCGCTCTTCATGTAGAAGAAGGTCTAATTCTTTCTGGAATTTTTCCGTTGGGTCACTTTTGAGGAGCTCATAGGTTTCCTTATCTGCGAGCTGTTTTAGAGCGTCTTTGTTGTAGTAGTCTCTGAACTGCCCTGACTCATTTTTTTTTTAAAAAGTATGTGAAAATGTTAATTATCACATGCTTTTGTGAAAAATAAGTGATGATGAATAGGCCCCTATATATAATCATTCCTGTTCTATGGATGCTAATTACAGGCAATTACTACCTGCCTTCTCTGCTGTCTTGTAATCACCCATAGGTTTAGGTGTATGCAATACTGCCATCTTGTGGTATATATGGAAAAAAACATGCATTTATTTTATTCATGTCAAACTCTAATTTTATCATCTATGGGGTATATTTACACTAAAGTGCAGTTTTTAAAAGTGCAGATGTTGCCCATAGCAGCCAATCAGATTCTACTTAACATCTATCTAACACCTTCTAGATAATAGCTAGAATCTGATTGGTTGCTATGGGCAACATCTCCACTTCTAAAAACTTTCACTTTAGTAAATTTACCCCTTAATTTCGACAAAACAATGAGGTTCAAGAATGGAAAGCAACATGTTCCCAACCTGGTCCAGACCCCAATCTGGTGGATGCTGTGTGTAACTTAGTGTCAGTAAGCACTGGCGTCGCTATGAGGGTGTGGGCCACATTGGGGTCTCACCCTCTCACCCTTTGGAGGGGTGACACCAAAATGCCGGCTCCTCCCCAGTGACAGGAGCTGGATGCTGCAGTGTGACATTGTCCTGCAGCACCCAGCTACTGTCACAGAGGAGGAACCCACAGTGCAGACACAGGAACTAATCTCTGGGGACAGCCAGCAATCTCTAGCTGTTGCTACAGCAGATCCAAGTTGGTGAAAGAACCTCTGATGTCACAGCCATGTGACCGAAACAGCAGGGCTGGACCGCTACCAGTGTTACTATCCACATGGGCATAGAGGGGGAATATAAACCTGTGGTGAGATAAGCGAGCCCATGAGGGGACACTTTGGGCCCCTTTCCTGATGTAGCCATGCCTCTTTTGTGGTGAGGTCACACCCCTTTTGTGGGTACATACGCAGACCCAGTCCATCCTTGCCTACGACACTCCCACTGGACTGTAGCTGCCCAGTTGCTGCCCAGAAATGCCCAACTCATAGACAGAGTGATACAGCAAGCATTGGAGAGAACTATTGGCTCTCGTATCCTCCGTCAGGGTGCATATGCCATGTGCGGCGCATGCGTAGCCAACGATTGTGGTTTGAGGCTGATGATATTTGTGCAGAATGTCTGCTTTTAGTGCAGGCGTATCACAGACAACTTGGCTTCCTCATGTGATTTTGCCAGACACTCACTACAAATGCACAGCTGCACACAGGTGGGGGGGGGATTCTGCGTCATTATGCTAATGCTTTGGGAAATTTGCATCCTATTGAGATGCCCATTGGCTTTAGCATGATACCATAAACGTGTGTACAAAGATGCACTATCAGTGCACCATCAGCCTCTGGCAGGTACAGTATGTCTGAGTGACCATGGGCGCTCGTGTCAGTGACACTGACATATCCGCAACTGTTAACCACACCCTCCCCATTTAATGTCCATAAACATCAATCAAAATTACATTGCTCTCCATTCAGTTTTGATCTGCATCTCCCGGCGGTAAACATCAGGGCGCATGTGCAGTGTGTCTCGGACGCATACGCAGAGGTAAAACATCAGGTCCTTGCATCTTTACCTGTTGAAATATGGAGTGTACCCTTGCAGTGCCTCTCTGATTGTTTCTTACTTGAAGCATTCTACCTTTCCAAGACGTCTGCCATTAGGTCTTCTGCGCATGCGCTGTGCCATCTTGTCACTGTGTCTAAGCACCACAGAGCATTTGAATATAAACTGAAAAATGAGCAAGAATTGCAGCAGAAAAGGTGAGTCAGCTTTGCGTGTCACAGACAGTTACAGAAAAGATAGCTGGTATATTGACTTAGGTGCTACTGTACAAACAGTTTGGTTGTAATAAAGAGTGGTTCACTATATTGAACACATGTGATCTTGTAGCAATCAAAGGAATAAGAAATTAAGTGCTTACATCTACAAAGGTCACCATCCACCTGAAAATAGTTACTAGAAGTCACAGAAATCCAAGATGTACTTATGTACCAGATATGGGGACAATTATCATAGCCATAGGTATCCTAGAGCAAAGAGGCTACAGAGTCCATTCTGCAAAATGGAAATTGCATTGGATGGAACAAAAGTGGGACTGTAATAGCTACAGGTGCACCCGTGCCATCAATTATATGTCCTTGACACACAACATTGTTATGCAATGATGATATCTGAACTACAGTCTATGGAACTCTAGCACAGAAGGTTAGGTCACCTTAGATATGACAGTGTACATAAACTCCTTGATGGGATTGTTACAGGAATATCAGTGACTGCTACAGAAAAGCCCATGTGTGAAAGCTATATTACAGTCAAGTAAAGCCGTTGTCCATTTCCAAAATCATCAAGGAGAACTAAGGCACCTCAATGAATTGGTGTATACAGATGTGTGTGGTCCGGTACAGGTTAAATAAATAACTGGATACTGATACTTCATAACAATTATGGATGATTTCACAAGAAATACACATTTATTAACTCAAAGAAAAGAGTGATGTGATGAACCAGATTGCAGACTATAAAAAGTTAGTGAATGGACACAAACTGGTCAAAAACTAAAAGTCTTGAGGTCTGATAATGGAGTAGAATATCTAAACAAATATGTGAAAATCTTCCTGAAGAAGCATGGTATTGAACATCAACTGACCATTGCATACACACCAGAACAGAATGGAGTACGTGAGCGTGCAATTGTACGGAAGCAGTGTCCACTGCAATCAATCTATCTAAAAAAATGGTACTCCTGCAGTTACCTTAAAAGACAAGAGACCAATAGAGGTGTGGTCTGGAACAAAAACAAGTATCGAAAATCTCAGAGGTTTTGGATGTACTGCATATGTACACATCCCCAAATAAAGAAGATGTTACACTGGATCCAAAGTCCATGAAATGCATCATGCATGGATATTGCCAAGAAAGTAAATGTTACAGACTCTGGAATCTAAAGACCAAGAAGCTTGTCAAGTCAAGGGATGTCCTATTCCATGAGATAGCACCACTTAAAGAAAAGCTGGAATTGGATTTTGCAGAACAAGTATGTGTTATTGGGTATGCCAGCAGCTGGAGTCATACTATACTTGAACCAGAGGCTACCAGCATAGACATCCAACCCCAAAATCAAGCAGGGGAAAAGCACCAAAGACATATTATGAAGAATTTGCAAATATTACATTCTGTGACACCCAAAATATCCAGAAGGCAAAGTCAAGAAATAACTGATGTGAATGGGTCAGCAATAGACAAGTAGATGGAGTATTTTGATGACATTGCTATGTGGACTGCTGTTGAGAAACCAAGTTACTGCAATACAGTCAAAAGTAAGTGGATATTCTGCAGAAAGATGAAGTCGGATGGAACTATTGCCCATTATAAAGTTTGTCTTGTTGCAAAGGACAACACACAGAAATCTAATATTGACTGCAGTGAAACTTACTCTTCAGTAGTGAGATACAGTATTGCTACAGAATATATGCCTTCAATGACAATTGGACTTCAACTCGGCTTTATTGAATGGAGAACTGACGGAGGAGATATACTATACATGGAACCTCCAAAACATTAGTGTTCAAAGAAGGACAGTATGGTTTGTTTCTAAAGCAGAGTGGTCGATGTTGATAAATCAAGTTTGATGCTTCGCTGCAAGAAATGGCTTTTAAACATTCAAAGACTGATCATTGCCTCTATTATAAGTATATAGGGGGGAAACGCTTTATCATTGTTGTATGTCTGGATGGTTTACTGTTAGCACAACAAGAAGAGCGCATTTCAGAAGTCAAAAAGTTACTTGGACAAAGACTCAAGATGAAGAATCTGGGTTCTGCACAATACTTGTTAGGCCTGGGAATCCACCACGTAGAGATATGGATCATATCCATTTGTCAGCTGATGTACATTGAGAAAATACTTAAAAAATATGGTACACTGTCAGATTCTAAACCAATAGGCACTCCCACTGACAAAGGTAACAAACTAACAAAAGATATATAGCCAATGAGTGAAGAAGAAGCTGTAGACATAAAGAACATTTCTTATCAAAATTCCATTGGACTCTTGATGTATGCAAGTGTTGGAACCCGTCCTGATATCATGCATGCAGTAGGCAGAGTGAGTCAGTTTGCCACCAACACTGAGAGGCAACATTGGAAAACTGTCAAGAGAATCCTTAAATATCTAAAAGGGACATCTTCCTTAATGTTAGAGTTTGCCAGGTCTGGAATCTCCACACTAGAGTCATTCTGCGATGCTGGCTGGGGAGCAGATTTGGATGATAGCCATTTTTTATACAGTACTTGCACTTGTTAATACTGGCAGGCATAGTGGTAAGCTGGTCAAGTAGGAAGCAAACCACCATGGCCTTGTCTACCACAGAGGCAGAGTACATGGCACTGACAGAACCAGTCAAGGAAGCATTACATTACGTTAGTTGAGACAAGGAAGACACCATCAATATTTATTGTGACAGTAGAAGTGCGATTGATCTAACATACTGCAACAATCATCATAGCAGACCCAAACACATTGATATCAGGCATCACTTTATTTGTGAACTGGTGGAAAATGGATTTATGGTTTACTTAGCTAGGTGGGAAGAATCCTGCTTTTTAGAGAGATGTGGACTACAACTTACTTGAAATGTTGATATGTTCTTGCTTGTCTACAGGTTGCTGCAACAAATGTATGAGAACTGTTTGTGTAACATGGAGAAGCTTGCAGCAGCTGAAATATGGAGGGCACTTCTGTGCTGCCTCAATGAATGCGCCCTTCTAGAAGCCTTCTACCTTACCAAGATGGCTGCTGTTTGCTCCTTTACACATATGTACTGTAGTGCCACAGTTGGACACAGAATTGTTCCACTTAGCTCCAGAGAGACCCTGCTGAGTATCCTGCATATATCCTGCAAACATTTGCTAGATACCTGCACCACTACCATCATACATCACCAGCTGGTCCTCTGTATGCTCCACTCCATCCAGATTAACAAGTGTGTTACTGTGAGTATGGCTGCACCAGTAACTTCTACTATACTCCAATAAACCTTTCACCTGGTTCCTGATTCAGAGATGGACGGATTTGAAGAGTGCACACATGCAGCTGTGCAAATCCGTTCATCTCAAATGCAAATGCAGAAAGAGGTATCAGACACCTCCTTGCTGCATTTTCAATCCCAACACTGCGACCGACATTGCTGGCTGGGATCACCATTGGAACCATCACTACCAAAGCTCGCGTTGGCTGCTTCTTTGGTCAGCTGCTGGTCACTTACGGAGACAGGAATCTGTGTCCACGGATGCAGACCGTGGCCTCGTCCCTCCCAGAAAATGGGGATGACACGTCCCCGTGTATTGGAACAGTTACCAGGCATTGCGCCGCTCCGTCTCCTATTTATCGCATGGCCCGCTCTGCGCATGCTCAGACATGCGCAGACCCCTCAACATTGGAGATGTACAGTATGTTATTCATTGGATTAATGTACATCCCTGAATCTGGCCACTGGTTAAGCACTTGGGCTGTTTGGTATATCTGGATTCTGCTGGTGTTCCTATTTAACTCTGCATTTCATCACCGAAAGCGCACACATATCCACGTATTGATCACCCCCACAGTGACAGATACATAGACACATATCCACGTATTGATCACCCCCACAGTGACAGACACATATCCACGTATTGATCACCCCCACAGTGACAGACACATATCCACGTACTGATCACCCCCACAGTGATAGACACATATCCACGTACTGATCACCCCCACAGTGACAGACACAAAGACACATATCCACGTATTGATCACCCCCACAGTGACAGACACATATCCACGTATTGATCACCCCCACAGTGACAGACACATAGACACATATCCACGTACTGATCACCCCCACAGTGACAGACACATAGACACAGATACATGAACTGCTCACCCCCACAGTGACAGACACATAGACACATATCCACGTACTGATCACCCCCACAGTGACAGACACATAGACACATATCCACGTACTGATCTCCCCCACAGTGACAGACACATAGGCACATATCCACGTACTGATCACCCCCACAGTGACAGACACATAGACACATATCCACGTACTGATCACCCCCACAGTGACAGACACATAGGCACACATCCACGTACTGATCACCCCCACAGTGACAGACACATAGGCACATATCCACGTACTGATCACCCCCACAGTGACAGACACATAGGCACATATCCACGTACTGATCACCCCCACAGTGACAGACACATAGGCACATATCCACGTACTGATCACCCCCACAGTGACAGACACATATCCTCGTACTGATCACCCCCACAGTGACAGACACATAGGCACATATCCACGTACCGATCACCCCCACAGTGACAGACACATATCCACGTACTGATCACCCCCACAGTGACAGACACATAGACACATATCCACGTACTGATCACCTCCACAGCGACAGACACATATCCACCTACTGATCACCCCCACAGTGACAGACACATATCCACGTACTGATCACCCCCACAGTGACAGACACATAGACACATATCCACGTACTGATCACCTCCACAGCGACAGACACATATCCACATACTGATCACCCCCACAGTGACAGACACATAGACACATATCCACGTACTGATCACCTCCACAGTGACAGACACATAGACACATATCCACGTACTGATCACCTCCACTGTGACAGACACATAGACACATATCCATGTACTGATCACCCCCACAGTGACAGACACATAGACACATATCCACGTACTGATCACCTCCACAGCGACAGACACATAGACACATATCCATGTACTGATCACCTCCACAGCGACAGACACATTTCCACGTACTGATCACCCCCACAGTGACAGACACATATCCACGTACTGATCACCCCCACAGTGACAGACACATAGACACATATCCACGTACTGATCACCCCTACAGTGACAGACACATAGACACAGATACATGTACATCTGTAACACAATAAATATAAGCAATTATATATTTTACTTTATATAGGAATCTTTCCTGTTCTCCCTGTCTCTGTCCCATACACATACTTTCCCTCCACGTTCGTGTTATAACCCCATCATCTAGGATGAAAGTGACAGTGGGGTCGCCGCTCGGCCCGCGGAAATCCCAGCTGCTAATTAAGCCGCCAGGTTCCTGTGAAGAATCCGCTGGGAGCACATTACAATCGCTCTGTACAGCAGATGACAGATATCTCACCTTCCTCTTTAACCTTGGAGATATTTGGTAAATTGTCTGTGCTGTTCTGTAATGGATGTGATGGGAATATAACCAGGGTACATTGTAAATATGCTGGCACACGTGTCACTAGGAGACCGGCTCATACCATTCACCTTCCTATGGTTTGCTGTCATTATGTCAACATTCAGGATGTCGGCATTCAGAAAGTCTGCACGAAAATGTCAGCATGGACAAAATGTAAACATTCACAATGTCAACATTGTCATAATGTCCACAGGCAGAATGTCAACAGTCCATTTTAGTGACAGGGTTAGCTGTATTTAGGGTAGGAATACGCCGAAAACTCTATTTTGAATGTAGACATTCAGACAGGGACGTTTTACGATAAGAGGGGGCCTGTGTGTGGCCTCCATTTGGGCCCCCTCCTCTCTAAGCGCAGTAGATTCTGGCGTAATTCCAGAATGCACTGTGCATGCGTGGGTCTCTGGGAAAATGGCACCTGCATCCTTTTCCCGGGGACATATTTTCTACGCATGCACAAGTCACCGGGAAAATGGCCGCCGCTGCCATTTTCCATGTGTTCTTTTGCTGCTCTGCTGCGCTGGTCCGGCGCTGTGTAGCAGCAGATCGGAGTTTGCGGAAAGGTAAGTATAACTAAATATGGGTGTAGGGTGTGCAGTGCGGGCCCCCTTGGACACAGGGGCCCATGTGCACTGCACACCCTGCATGCATTATAAAAACGCTGCTGCAATCAGATCATGTCGATGTTTTGTACCACACCTGGTAACTACACACACTGCTGCCCCACGTACCTCCCAGTACAGTCATCAACACAAGCAGTGGACACATGGACAGTTTGACACCGGGATTAAGGACCTGTGGATGTAACTTCAGTGATTAAATGTAAAAACGCAACTTACCCCCAACTGTATTTTGCTGCGCGCATGGTATATCTGTGCTAGGTAAGACTGTTCAGGGTTATTCATGTGTAGGTCCAGTACAAAAGGGGTGTAGAGATGCAAGAATACCATGGCTTTCACAAGTGATGTCACTGGGAGTGCTTTCGGCTCTGTTTGAGCCGAAAGCCCTCCAGGGCTTGCAGCAACGTGACCCTACCACAAGGTTCTCGTTGCAAGCCCGATGGTCGCGATGGTCTTGAGCCAGGAGGCCGCTCTAAAGATGAAGGACGGCCCTGATTCAGAGCGAGCGCTCCGTCAGAGCGTCCGGCTCTGAATCAGGGCCACAGATCATACTTGCCGACATTAATCGCCCTCCTTCCGGAATGCCTGCATACAGCGGGGAGCGTGGCCGGGCAATGACCCTGTATTGGGGGAGGAGCCAGCGGCGTGACCACACGATCGTGTCATTTTGGCCCCACCCCCTTTTCACAATGCCTAAATTAAAGGCATTGAGAAGCAGGGGGCGGGGCAATGATGACGCGCTTTGGCGCTAATCGCATCATCGCCCCCCCACCCGCTGGGGGGGTTTCTATTAGTAGTCTGGGGGGGGCAGGCGGCAGCCGGGAGGCTTGCCTACCTTTCCGGGGGGTCAAGAGTGGCACCCGAAATTCGGGAGGCTCCCAACCAAATCGGGAGGGTAGGCCAACCTGCCATAGATATGGCGCAAGTTGCCAAGTGATGACGTAGCTGTAGGTTAGATCTTATGATGCCTGCAACGCAAAATGCAGCCATAGAATGGTACCTGCACAGAAGTCACATGATTACATTTACCTGTATGACAGGCGCTGAGGGTGCACTTCTATATAATAAAATCTCTGCTAACATATTAAGGGGTATATTTACTAAAGTGCAGGTTTTTAGATTCTAGCTATTATCTATATAATAAGTGAGAAAGCATATCTGCCTGTCTGTCTGTCTTTTTGTTCTTCATGCACGGCCAGAGTTCTGGACCTAGCTCCACCAAATTTGGTATGGTGATGTAGTTTGACCGAGATTAGGTTTTTGCCTTGGTTTGAACTTCGTCAGGGCCTCACACTGTCACACAATCACTAACAATGGGGACACTCTTAAATTATACAGGTTCCAGGGTGTAATCCCGTGGAAATTGGCAGCCTGACAAAAACCTGTGAGAAAGCTACAAAAGTATCGTCTTAACCTCAGTCTGAGCAAACTTGATGACTCCTGCTAGTTCATATTAAATCCACAGCCTCTGTTTATGGATGCAAGGCACAACTAGAACTTTGTTGGCCACATAGCAAGATCTTAAAAGAGCCTCCAGAGGTAAAAAAAACCCACATACATTTGCCCCCACATAGAGAGCCCAATCAGGTTATGCCACACAGTAGCAGTGCCCTTTTTACATAATGCCACACAGTAATGCCCCTTACACATTACACAACACAGAATTGACCTCTACATATTATGCCACTTATTACTACTAATAGTAGTGCCCCATAGAACACATTATTCCACATAATAGTAATGCCACCTAAAACATTAGTCCCCCCCCAGCAACTCGCCTTTCCATGTCCCTCTTGCAGTCTCTTGCCTCCCCCTGTGTGCCATCAGCAGCCAGCAGATGTGAATTTGGGTTCGGGCCACAAGCTAATTACAGTCAGTGCACCGGCAGACAGTGTTAGACATGGATAGAGAGCGCTGGCATAATTTAAATCTGGTACCGGTTGCGAGCCAATCGGAGCTCGTGGACTGGCAGCCAATCAGGAGCCGCCACTGCTGATTGGCTGCCTGTTCACGAGAGCTCTGATTGCCTCGTGACTGATGGCACTGTCTTTCCATGACTGCCTTCCAGTGCACAAAATCAACTTCGCTGACACCCGGGCCCCCCCTTGAGGGCCTTGACTGGACCGGCCGACTTTGTGTGCGTGTCTGGCTGGAAGGGGAGTGACGGGCCACAATGGCATCTTGGGCACCATAGCAGCCACACCCCTGGTACCCAGGGTAGTTACGCCATTGTTTGCATGAATGTTAGCAAACAGAGGGGTCCTTTTCAGGATCAATGGAATGGAGTTTAGGTGAGGACAATGTAAAAATATAAAGGCTGCAAGTGTACTTCAGGGTCCAGTCTTCAACCTGGGCAACACCGGGTATCCCAGCTAGTCTTCTATAAGGTGCTAGATAAATATTAAGTAGAATCTTCACTTCTAAAAACCCACACATTTTATGTATTGGGCCCACTCCTCTCTTTACAAGGAAAAGGAAAGAGCAGTTCTTCTCAATCTGCACTTAAAAAACAATGATGACCTTGAACCCAGGAGTGCATGGCTCATATCCCCTTCCTATCTCACCCCCCAACCTTTTTTTTTACCACTATTCCTCTCTTTTTCTTCTCCTCCCCCCTTACCCGTTTTCTATCTTTCTGTCTATTTCCTTCATTATTGTTGAAGTCACTACAATATTTTCTTGGCTATTCTTATACTGGTTGGGAAAAAGAGATATTAGTGGTGAAGTCCTTATCACAAGACCACAAGTTGAACATATTACAAGCTGTAACTTTTTGTTCACTTAATTGTTGCCTTAATATTGTAAATATGATATACTTTTGTGGTATCTGTATTTGTATATTATATTATATCTGCTGACTTCAATAAGAACATTTTTGAAAAAATAAAACCCCGCACATTTTAAATATACCCCCAGATGTTACAAGTCTGACAAGACATCACTTAAACAGCTTTACTCTTTTCAGGTGTTCTCCTTATGTAGAAATCTCAGCTGCATGGGTAATGCTCCTTACAGTACACAGTGATCCTGCACGTCATATCCCGATGGGATCCTGCAGCCGTATTATAGCAAGTACAGTACATGTAATTACACCGCAAGAGAAGGTGCACGCAGGGTCACGTATTCCGATCCCTGACGCCCTCTCTGGTACATGAGACATTTCACCCCCACCAGGCTCATCTGCAGTGTTCATCTTCAAAGCATGATATTGTAATAAACACCTCATATTCACTACGAGGGCAGATGGGATTCACACCTCTCAGAGAGCCGGCCAATCACAGCAGAAATTTATGAATAAGATACAGAATAAAATGTATTTGTATTTGATGTACAAATCTATGACAGAAAATGTCAGGATCCCAGCAGAGCCGTAACTAGACATAACGCACCCAAAAAAGAGCCATGGCCTCATGGGGAAGAGATAGCGGAGGCCAGGAGATGCTGGGGATGAAATAAGAGGAAGCTACAAGCAAGAATGATAATAAACAGAAATTTTACAGGCCCAAACAGTGCCCACTGACCTGTGGTGCCCTGTGCGATGGTACCGGCCGCACTACCCTAGCTACGGCCCTGGATCCCAGGCCTGTGTTCTATCTGCTACTGTAGTACACTCAGTAAGGCTAGATGTGTGTTATCAAATGTACTCTGTCTTTGGTTACTTATGCAGAGCCTCAATGCACATGTCTGCCCGGGGGCCTGTACGTAACTAACCAAAACAGAGCAGCTTCACTTGGATTGGTCAGGCATGAGAAAGCTGCTCTGATTGGTTAATTGCAGCTAGACCTCACTTGGGGACGTAATGAACGTCATGTTGAGGGGTGAATGCAGCCAGGTAGGGATGGCCATGGGTGGGGTGTCCATCGACGGTTACCATGAATAGCACCCCTCGATGGCCCCCGCTGCTGGGAGCACCTCGCACCAATAAAAAATGGGCCAGGGCTTAGCGATCACTGGGGACGGGGCTAAGCTCTGTCCCGTCAAAAAGAAATAAAGAACATTGGCTCCCAGTTGTCCATCGATGGCAGAGAACCATTTGTTCTCTGCCATTGTTGGCAAAACTATTGGACATCGACAGTTAACCATCGATGATTGCTAACTATCACTGGTTAATGGCCATCTCTACAGCCAGGATCCAGAAGAAGAGGCTCTGGACACTACAGGGGGGAATTCCAGTGCAAGCATCCCATACCCAACCCACCCTGCAAGCCAAATACAGGTACCAAGTAGTGTTAGCGGCATAACTCACATTGCACCTCTCACACACCCCTAGTTATGGCCCCCACCAAAATGCTTTAGTAGCCATGGTTTCACCTCATGTAGTTCTTCCAGTACCAACAAACCCCGGCCACATATAGCATCCTTTTATTAGCAAGCCCGAGCCCCCTAGGGAATTCTGGGCCTGATTCAGAGCCGCACGTAAGCGGCCGCTCGCTCGCTCCGAGCGATGTTCGCACATCTGCGCATGCGTATGGGTCGTAATGCGCATGCGCCAACCAGTCTTTGTGGTCGCCAATCGTGCGCTCGCAAAACAGCGAGGGGCTGCTAATTTGAGTGACAGGATGAGGCGTTTGTGGGTGGTAACAGGGGAAGGTGCTTGAAAACGGGGAGTGGAGATCCGAACGCAGGCGTGCCAAAAGGTCAAAACGGGCATTTTAAGGGTGTGCATAATTAACAAAGCAGCGTCATCGGCCACGTCACTTGGTTGTTTCTTAGCCTGAACTGTTCGCATGATTGCGGTAGGAAAATCCTACCACAAGCACTGCGAGCAGTTCATACGCCTTTCGATGTACTCGATTAAGCTAATAAATAGCGGAGATGACGTAGGATGCGAGCGGCCAGGGGGCGTTATTTACAAAATAGCGAGAGCATGTTTCGTTCGCTCGCTCAGACATAGAGGCGTCAACAGACCGCAAAGAGCGAGCGCTCAATTTAAATAGCCGGACCCTTTTTCTGAACGACCGTTCGCAAATAGCGTCCGGCTCTGAATCAGGCCCTCAGTCCTGTATGTAACATGCTGAGGCTGTAACCCATTATGACAGGAGGACCCTGTGCCGTGGTTTCCATGCGTCAACAGCATAGGCTTCCAGCGCTGGTGATCAGATCTCCTTTGCGTGTGGGTGAAGTGCAGCTCGTAGCTCTTGTATTAATAATTTAATTGTTAATCTTCATTAGTACATATCTGTGCAACAAGGTTTCAGCTCACACATGACGTACAGTATCTGCAGTTATGTCCAGCTCTATACATGTCCTCATCAGCGGCGTCACAAAGGGGTACGGGCCACACCCGGGTGTCACACGCCGAGCAGTAACACCAAAGTTCCGACTCAGTGACAGGAGCCGGGTGCTGCACTGTAGAGTTACCTGCATCACTCAGCTCTGCATACGGCACTGCAAAAAGACTGGACCTCAGGGGCAGTCTGCATCTCCAGGACTCCCAAAGTGACTAAAACGGGGTATGGCCTGCAAGGCCACGTCCCCTACCCGCGAGATCATGCCCCTACCTGCGAGGCCACATCCTCTTTTTGTTGCCGCTTCCCTTCCCCATGTGCACTACAAGCCTGCCCACCCCTACCCGGACCAGGTATCACCAGAACCATGAACATTCCTTATACTTGGCCTATTCCTGCCCACCACTTCCCTCCCCCATTCCACTTCTCTCAGTGTAAGATGAGGTTCTATGTGCATACAGATAATGCATATACATTGCTTGGGCAACCACATTGCACAGCCACCAAACAAGCACACAGGTGTCTAGAGCTCTGAGCCTGATTCAGAGCCGGACGCTCTGACCAGAGCTCTCGCTCTGAATCAGGGCCCTCCTACCTAAACTTGGAGCGGTCTCTTGGACACTCGCATAGCTGTGGATTACCACCCACAGTTTATGCGAGCGTCCATGATGATGGTCAAGACCATCGCGACCATCGGGCTTGCGACGAGACCCTGCGGTAGGGTCTCGCTGCCGCAAGCCCTGGAGTGATTTTGGCTCTATCAGAGCCAAAATCACTCCCACTGACATCACTAGTGATGTCAGTGGGGCCGGACCCAGACGGCAGGCGTTCCCATGGGAACACCTCCGTCTGGCAGCCACGCCCCCGGCACGCCCACCAAAGGGGGCGTGCTGTCACTCACCATCGACAGCACGCCCCCTTTGGTGCGAGACCCCGAGCGACGGCTACCCCGTCGCTCGCCGGGTCTCGCACATGCGCGCGACGGAGCAGCCTCCATCGTACGCATATGCATTCGGGTACCATTGACCCGCTTGTGACCGTCCTGCGCTCGCGAGCGGGTCTGAATGAGACCCTCTGTACTGTATGTTGGTGCTTAGGTTTATTTGCTGGGAACATGAGAAAGGATAATCTAGCAATGATTCAGAGTTTGTTGTGTCTTTGGACTCCCCACCCTGCCCCCAAAACAGCCATAGCATGACAATAGGGGCACTGTGTGCAATGATACAGGACCCATTCGGCTCATGCGCGTTGCCCCACTACTGGAGATGTACGCATCACAATTAGGATGACTCTGAATCAGTAACAGTATCGTCTTGTTGCAGAGCCTGGTATGTGATTATCTGCGCCCACTGACCATACAGACATTGGCCCTCATTCAGAGCCACTCGCTAGCGGCAGTACGCTCGTTCCGAGCGATGTTCGCACATCTGCGCATGCGTACGGTTTTTAGTACGCATGCGCGAACCAGTCAGTGCGGCCGAAAATCATTGGTACGTAATATAGCGAGGGCCTGCTATTTTGAGTGACAGAATGAGGCGTATGTGGGTGGTAACAGGGGAAGGTGCTTGAAAACGGGGAGTGGAGATCCGAACGCAGGCGTGCTTAAAGGTCAAAACGGGCGTTTTAAGGGAGTGCATAATTAATACAGCAGCGTCATTGACCACGTCACCTGGTTTTTTTTAACTCAGAACTGCTCGCAAAATAGCGGTTGAAAACACCAACCACAAGAATAGCGAGCAGTTCATACGCTGTACGATGTACTCGATTAATCTAATAAATAGCGGACATGACGTATGGTGCGTGCGGCCAGGGGGCGTTTTTATCAAATAAACGAGCGTATGTTTTGCTCGCTCGTTCAGACTTAGAGGTGGGAACAGACTGCAATTTGCGAACGGATCATTTGAATAGCCACCCCTTGTTTTTGAACGAATGACCACAAATAGCGAACGGCTCTGAATCAGGCCCCTTGTCAGGTGCAATGAGGGGTAACGGTGGCTGCCTGCACTGCACAACATCATTTGCCCATCAATTGATGTTCAGCTCCTTGTAGGTGTTGCCTGCAATTTGAGGTTACTTTGTAACCCCTTGGAGATGACAGCCACCACAACGTCACACAAATTTGCGTTTTTAAATGCACAATCAATTTGTAATACAGAGACCTCTCTCTTAAACAGAGCCCACTACGTTTCTAAAGTCATGAAATCACTATGGTGTCAAAGTGCTGACAGTGCCGCAAGTGTGCAACTTCAACCGCACAGTCAGTGTGTAATACAGTGCTGTGCGTGCCTGTGAAATATTTTTATATAAAAGTACAGGACTCACACACTTAATGATTTAAAACTTTATTAGACATTCTTCTACAGCTCTGACTCCATGAGGATAACGCTGTACTACAGTATATTGTACAGAATCACCGCTTCTGTCAGCCTATCATTGGGCGGTGATATAGAAAATGCATTGGAAATCAGACACATGCGCTGTGTAGTTTAGGAAAAGTGACACCTGGTGGACAAAAAGTTGTATTACACGTTATGACTTTTTTCTAGTGCTACGCCAGTCGTGCGTTACAAAACTTTCTGTGTGGCGCGACTCATGGCATAGAGTGTGGCGTGAGATGCATGGCGTATGTAACAACAAATTAGCTGGGCACATCTGTACATCCCATAGTAACATACTTTGGGGGTGACCAGTAGTGCACGCTAGTGCAATGTTGATCAAAGATTTCCAAGGATTGTGAATCTATGAATGCACAGGATGGACCCATACTGCATATGTGCAGAACAGGTCTTTGATCGCGCACACAGGGCCTGATTCAGAGCCACTCATAAGCCGCCGCTCGTTCCTTCCGAGCGATGTTTGCACAACTGCGCATGCGTACGGATCGTAATACGCATGCGCGAACCAGTCAGTGCGGCCGGAAATCATTTGTTCGCTAAATAGCGAATGCCTGCTATTTTAAGTGACAGGAGGAGGCGTATGTGGGTGGTAACGGGAAGGTGCTTGAAAACGGGGAGTGGAGATCCGAACGCAGGCATGCTTAAAGGTCAAAACGGGCGTTTTAAGGGTGTGCATAATTAATACAGCAGCGTCATTGACCACGTCACTGGGTTATTTTATAGTCAGAACTGCTCGCAAGATTGCGGTAGGAAAAACCAACCACAAGAATAGCGAGCAGTTCATACGTTGGTCGATGTACTCGATTAATCTAATAAATAGCGGACATGACGTAGGATGCGAGCCGCCAGGGGGCATATTTTTCCAAAAAACGACCGCATATTTTGTTCGCTCATTCAGACCTAGAGGCGTGAACAGACCGCAAAGAGCGAACGGTTCATTTGAATAGCCACCCCTTTTTTCTGAACGAGCAGGCGCAAATAGCGTCCGGCTCTGAATGAGGTCCACAGTCCGGCAGCAGACTGTCAGTTGTTCACATTTTGCTGCCATTTGTAGTCGGCGAGCAGGCAGTGACAGCCTCCGTATCTGAAAATGGAGGCGTGTCACTGCCGTTGGGGGGGGGATTGATGGCGAGGTCAGGAACTCTGTCAGCTGATGTAAATTTCCTGGCCTCTTTTATGCATCCTCACTCAGCCAGCCAAAGGGATTGCAGATGATCCGATTCTGAGTCCTTGGACACAGCTCAGACAAGTACAGGTGTGTCCTCTAGCCTCCTTGTGCGTTAAACAGCCCTTCTAGTAGCCCCACGCTGTGGTGTAACTCTGGGGTGCTGAGCGTCTTTTCGGGTGATTTTTTACTAGAGATGAGCAGGTCCAGTTCTCCAAGAACCGGACTCACCCGTACATTGCAATTCCGAGTCAAATCCAAAACCGGCTCAAGTTTTCCCGTCTGACCCGGATCCAAAAACGAGGCAAAATGTCATACTCCCACTGTCGGATTCTTGCGGGTTTTGGATTCTATAAAGGTTCTGGTGATCAGCGCCATTTTCACTCTGGCTGTGGAGGGTGTACAGAACAGACGTGCTCTGTTGTTCAAGGGTGCAGGGTTGTCAGGCTGGGGCTGCAGTACATAAAGTTGGGGGTGCTGCTGTGTCACTGTTGTTCTGTCAATCAAGGGGCTAGGGCTGCAGTTCATAAAGGGGTGATGTGTCATCCAGGGGTGACACTGCCAGCCAGACCACAGTTTATCATCCACATACAGTATTGATGATGAGGGTGTTGATTATGATTATGTTGTTGATGAGGATGTTGTTTGTGTAAATCAGGCACCAGAGAAAGAAATAGTTCTTGCCCATGATAAGGAAAAACCCATTGTCATGTCTGGGCATAAGACAAAAAAAATCCACTTCCTATGTGTGGAATTATTTCTACCAAAATCCTGCTAGTAGTCAAATGGACTATCTGATATGCATATTTGGACGCTATCATTAAAAATAGTCGTCAACCATTATTTGACTGGTGATCATATCAGATGGAGTCACGGTAGAGGTCTCATTAATTTAATTGTAGGCAATTCTTTTAGACCTGACCAGATGTCAAAACTAAGTTGTGTTGACTCACCTGCATCATCAGTAGGTCTTTTGGGAAAGTTTAGTTTTTCTTTGGCCCCTGCACTTGCTGGAGAAACTGAAGGAGGAGTCATTGCTGCATCACATTTGAGCCACTTGAGCTGACAATTTGCTTACCAACAAGTCTTTGTATCTCTTCAGATCTGTGTCCATTGGAAAGAAAAACACGACATATGACTAAACCTAGGATCGAGCACGGTTGCCAAAATCTATTGATCCAATTGGAAGGTCCTGACAACCCTTGGTTCCTGGTGAAGGGAATAAAGGACTTGATCTACAAGTCCAACGTACTTTTCAGAATCGCTTCCTTTAAGCTCCTCCTTCAGTTTCTTAAGTTGCTTTTCCAATAATCAAATTAGGGGAATTACCTGACTCAAGTTGGCAGCATCTGAACTCACTTCACAGGTGCTGTCAGAAATTACAAATCCTAAATAGAATCCAAGTGGGGTAAGCCATTTTGCAATGACTTCCCTGAGTTTTTCTTAGAGGTTATCAGCGTTATACCTCTTAGTGAAACCGGTGATACACAGAGTAGCCTGCCTCTGAATGAGCTGCTGTTTCTTAGATGCTGCAGCTGCTGTCACTGAAGACAATACACCCATCCAGTAGGCTGTTACAGTGTAATCTTGTGCTTGCTCTGTTCCGCTTGTCAACATACCGTATCTGTGGTTAAGTAGACAGTGGGTACAATGGCATTTTGGAAGACACCATTTTTTTTTAATGTCCCAGTACAGACTGGGAATTGCTTTTCTAGTGAAGTGGAATCAAGATGGGATTTGATAGAGGGGACACAGGACCTCAAACTAAAACCCACTGCATTATTGGCAGATATTGGATGCACATCTAATACCAGCATAGATGTTATGGTGTCAGTGATCCGCTGTGCATCTGGATGAGTGCTGTCATACTTGTTCCCCCTTGCAAAGGATTGTTTAACAGTCAATTGTTTTTTAAACTTCTACTGGGATGTAGATCCACTACCAGGAGCAGCAGCAGCAGGTGTAGCACTCATGGATTCTTCTGGGGCAAGGACTGATGTGAATGATTTAATATTTTATGTAAATGCCTCTTCCCTCATAAATTTGCTTCGGATTCAAAATTTTTTATTAAATTTACTACTAATCAATCCTTCCTTTCTCCACCTTTAACAACATACATACTCCAACTCCCTCAGTCCTCTTGAATAATAAAAACATTTGTTTCCTGATGTGCCATGTTGGAAGTTGAATTGCCACAGCCACTAAAATCTTCAACATGCAGTTGCTGAATGCCAAATATGTCCAGAAATTACATACAGTGCATAAAGCAGGCTAAGGTAAACTGAGACACGTCACCTGTTGTTGACATATAATTTCCAGTAGGCTAGGCAAACATCATGGATGCTGGGAGTTCTAGTTCAGCTGGAGAGCTACAGGCTGCTTTCCACTGATGTAAACAGCAAGTCTTGGTTGCATTATCCCTAACAACCTCCCTGAGCACAAAGTAGATGTCTGTTTACAGTGTGTAGTAGCAGCACCTCCACAAGTAAGGCCACCGCATTGCTATTAGCTGTATAAAAAAACCTCCTCCAGATCAAAGATGTCTTTCATGAACTGAAGAACTTGTTCCTATGTTGATCTTCCCTCAGAATATTTTTTTAAGAATCAAAACATTAAAATAAATAAAAAACTAATCAAACCTTAAGTCCTTTCCCTGACTTTAGCCCTTAAACATATTCCAACTCCCTCGGGCCTCTGACCTAGTTCTTGATTAATGAAAACATTCTTGGTTTTTAAACTTCCTACGGGTTTGTATAGTTTATTAAACTGCCATCCTGTCTGCCACTGCAGTGCCGCTCTGTGCAATGTTGGAAGCTGAACTGCCACAGGTTAGTGCCGCCCACTGCTTTTGCTTAGACCGCCAGCTAGTTGGATGCAACCTTTTGGCCTAAACTGCATTAAATCTGTGAGGTGGTTAAAACTGACTGAAAATTAGTGGAAAGTAAAGTTATTGAGGTTAATAATATTGTAGGAACAAAACAGGCCCAAATTATGTGATTTCAGCTGTATTTATGATTTTGTAGAAAAAAAATACAGATCCAAAACCAAAACACGCAAGGGTGGTTTTGCCAAAACCATATTTCAATCCAAAACACGAAGGAGATACAGTTCCAAAACCAAAAAAGGGGATTGGCGCACATCCCTAGTTTTTACCTTCAGATCAGGGGCATTTTTAGAGAGGAGGAGGCCCGTGTGCATTCCCTGTCATGGGCCTCCTCCTCTCACTCCGGTGCCCGGCAGCCGACTAACGCAGCAGGCCGGACACCACAGAATCAATAGATTCTGGGCAGTAGAGTGTGCCCAGGGTTTATTGCGCATGCGCAGATCACCGGGGAAATGGTGCGGCCGCCATTTTCCAGGTGATTTTCTCACAGCACATGCGCAAAACACCAGAAAAATGGCTGCAGTGGCCATTTTACGGAGTTTGAACAGCGCTGGGAGACCTTTGGAGAGGTAATTGTGACAGAGTATGGGTGCAGGGTGTGCGGTGTGGGCCCGCACACCCTGCACCCATTGTAGATACGCCCCTGCTTCCGGTGCATCTCATTCGCATAGCGGTGTGAATAGAACACACAAGCAGCTTCTGCTGAGTAAAATGATATGTGGCATGCCTATATTCTGTGTGCGAGTGTGGGTAGATCTACATGCCTATATTCTGTCTGCGGGTGTATCTACATGCAAAACTCTATGTTACAGTGTCACAGCTGCTGACACAGTAATGTTATATTTTGCATGCAGATACACCCACATTTGCACACAGAATATAGACATGCTGTATATCATTGTAATCAGCAGAAGCTGCTCGTGCGTTCTGTTAAAAGACGCTCAGCGCTACCGAGTCACACAGCACTCACGTGTTATGTGTAACGCAACTTGTAGCGCACGGAGGATAGATGTATGTGGACACATCTGTAATCCATGCAGGAGGTGTGACACTTCCTGCTGCATTACTATATTACGCCTATCGCAGCTGCTACCATGTTAGCAGCTGCGATAGCTGATCCGCCTGCTGCTCATTCACCACTGTATGTACACTATATTACCGACAATAAAATGGCAGCCCTTCTCTGACTTCTGATGATGTCCTTCTGTTGAGTGCGTCAGGCCAAAACAGACGCAGAACATGCACCGACATGATGAAATAGATATAATTGAAAATTGCCAAAATAATGGAACGACAAAAAAGCGGGGTCCTACTTTACATATCTGCTAATGATTCATTTCCATAGCTTTGATTAACACATTTCTAATTATTACTGTGACCTGATAAAGCTTTGTATGATTATCTTTGCTGGCTGCCCTCTCTGAGCCCTCGTTACTGACAACAACGGAGATTTAATTTCCTCTGTATTTAGCAAGTAATTGGTTTAGGAGATCCTCACTTTCCTGTCAGGCAATTTCCAAGATTAGAGGACCTAGAACTGGCCTCTCATTATCACAGCAGGGTCTGACAGTCGCGCAAACAGACATGATATAACCGGCTGAGCTTCTCAAACTAGATTTCACATTTCTCAGCCCTCACCTTAAATGACCCAGCCATGTTTGAAGGATTTCCCTGTTTGGCCACATGCAGGTTACTTGCCCAGCCCAGTCATTTAACCAAATAACCATGATCAGTGGCAGCTGCACAACATGGATGAGAAGGAATGGTTCACGTAACGTTATGTAACACAGTTATTCTGCTCCACACCACTTTATTTTGTAATGCCCCTGACTACTGCTAAGTAGAGGTAAGTGGTTTGGTTTTGTTAAAAATCAAACACACCCGAACTTGGATTGCGTATAAATTCCTCCCTGTTTATTTCCTAGTCCCTATTCCTCTATGAAGCAGTTCCGCCTTTGTGGTTGAGCTGCACTACACAGGTCAGTATGATCTGTGCAGGCTTATTCATGTAGATTTGTGTAAATGAATTGGTACATTTCACTATATATCTCATCATTTTGATGCGATATATAGCTGTTATGAAACACCCCTGCATATGCATAAGACTCCTAGAGCCTCCTACTGAGATCTTCTGCCTATAACAACAACCAGTTGTTCCCATAGAGTTAAATACACTCATCGGTACTTAGGTGGTCGCCAGGTCTTAAGCTCAGGCAGTAGGGGCTTATACAATACAAGGGTGACCGCAGGATATTGGCTGAAGTAGATACAGATACACTAGAAGGTCAGTGTAATAGCAGAATCAGAACAAGCATCAACAGGGTTAATTGCAGGACAGAATATCTGGATAGCAATCAGGCGGAATTAGCAGACAGCAACAATTATCCACAACAGCAATGCTTGTAAGTATAGCAGTATAACACAGTATATATATTGAATGGCAGAGCTACTATAGCTCTAAGTTGGTAATGAGCAGCATAGCATTCACTGAGGCTTTGTATTTTCAGAGATAAACAGCATGGATATATATATATATGTACTTGTACTGAGATTCATTGTGTAAGCATGGGTACATATAACTTGCAGTTGGAAAACAGCATAGATGGAATTCACTGTATAGATTTGGGGTATGGTACTTGCAGTTGGTAAAACTAAAAACAATATTTAGAGTTCCACAAGAATGTAGTAACTGGAAACAGACACGGCTGGGAATATGCAGAGCCATAACAACAGTACACATGGAACGGACCAGGTGTCAACACTAAGGTATAAGCTTTAACCATGCAAGTAATGATCAGTACTATACCTGGGCACTGGTGGAATGCCACGGAGGACCGAATATACTGAAAACACCAGTGCTAGACACAGTACTCTTATTTGAACAGTGGTGAAATAAGGTCTTCACAATAATCCACAGTAGTAATTCAGGGTTGAGATATGTATTAAACTTGCACAGAGATCCAAGGTAATTTGCCAGGGATTTCACAGATGGAGCACTCAGTAATACACAGCACTGACAGAGCACTTAGCAAGGTAGTAAAACAAAGTCTTAGCTGAGAGGACTTCAGCAGGCACAGGAACAGGAAACTGAACGTAGGAACTGCAGAACAAGGTGACACCGGCTAAAACTCAGGCTTCTGAGTACAGAGAGAAACACATACCCTGAAAGTCATACAATATCACTGGCAGGAAATGTAGGGCTGGCTGTAATTTAACAGAAGCAGGAACCAATCAGCGCAATCCCTGCAGAAAGCCTCCTTAATCACAGGATAGTATGCAGCTGAGCTCTGCACACAAACTGACAGGCAGGAATGCAGCAATGAGCTGCACACAGTCAAGACACCTGCCTGCAATACCCGGGACTGGAATCAACGCATGATGCAGCATCCCAGTCACCTAATACGGCCGGGACCTGCCACCAAGATGATCCACTGGCACAAATCATAACAATAGCTTGGCTAAGTAGCAATTCATATATACTTACCCTTCCGGTGAAGCAATCCGGTTCCAGGTCAACAACGATCCTGTCTTCAGCTGCGTCCCTCTCTGGGAGGAGAGGATTTGGCAGCCAGGTCCGTACTGCGCAGTTCCGGAGAGGGTGCAGGGGCTGCTGGGATGTCAGAGGGTGGAGCCAGCACCTGGTGCCGAGCAGAAGACAGGGAAGTAAGCAATTTTCCTGCCCACTTCAACACAGTGTTCAGATTCCTGAGACGGTGAATCTAAAGACACAGGAGAAGCGGAAAGCTGAGCTTTCCGCCCTTTAATGAATCGTACTATAGTATAATGATGCAATTCATCCACTGAGCGGTAAAGGTAGAGGCAGCTGGAAAGGTAACGAACTTCTCCATGGTAACCGACTCTGTGAATAGCACCAAGCAGAGAAAAGTCCTGTTTACCGCAAAGCAGGGCGTTTCTCTGCTCTATGAATAGCCCCCTTAGTTATGTGTAACGGCATAGAAAGAAACAGTTACATTTGTTTTTGTTGTTTTTTAATGCATGGGGTAACCCCACCATGAATGAGCTATGAATGAGAAAGTTTCATTACAGCCGACGGTCGCAGCGAAGATTTGGCCGCAGCGTGATTGATATTCAGGTACCATTTGTGGGTGGCAACGGGGGAGTGGTGGCTCAAACGCAGTTGTGTTGATCCTGTACGCAAACAATGTGGGCGTCTCATGACTGGTCCCGGTGGCTGCGACATTGCATATCGAATCAGGCCCTATGAGTGTAAGTTGTAAGGGGGGTGTAATATGATGAAGGCAGATTAATTGACAGTTGATGGTTTCAGAGCCACATGTGATAATCAGATTATAACAGGACATATCACTGAAAATGGAAACTCCCCTCTTTCAAACATGGCGCCCTCCTGTGTCAGTATGGTGGACATATGGCACATTCAGGGACCCCCACCTCTAAGTTTTCTATAATGTAGTGTGATAATGTCTGGTGATGACCAGACAATAACTACTAAGGGGCCTCATCATTTCATAAGGGACCTCCCTCTTTCTAACGTGGGTGCCCCTGATTTAATGGATGCCTGAATGGGCCGCCCATCCCCTGCATTATAGTTATCACATCACAGTACTGTTTCCCCTGCCTGTGCTGATTGCTTGTGGCAAGAAAGTCATTTTTTGAAAGTGCGCAGTAGTGTGAACAACAAGTGGGATTCGTCATTCGCTGACTTAATGTATTTGCGGACGATGAGTCCCACTTGATGACCAGAGTGAAGGCCTAAATGCAGTTAATTAAAAAGAAGGAGGTTCTTTTTATGAGACTATGGGGGAGATTCAAATGGCCGCAGTAATTTACAGCGGGCTAATTGCTCACCAGGGGTTTTTCAATTAGCCCCAATTAATGGGGATTTGAGACCCGAAAATAAATTTCTGAAAAGTGTGCAGTTATGTGGTGGTTAATTTATATTAGGAATGAGGGATTAAGTATTGTAAAGGAGTTAATTATGTTGAAATGGGTTGTTATGCAGATGCTGAAGAAGTTAATGATTTTTGAGGAGTAGGAATTAATGATAAGGGGATAATATGCTGTGACAGATTTTGGTTACTAGGGTACTCTCTGTATTGTATGGCTGTCACTGGGATGTTCTCTATATTGTGTGGCAGCTTGTAGGATGCTATCTACATTGTATTGTGGTCATTAGGATGTTCTCTGTATTGTATGGTAGTCAGTGAAATGCTCTTTGTGCTATAGGACAGTCATGATGATTCTCTATGTGTTGCATATTTGCTAAGTTGATCTCTATATTGTTTGACTGCAACTAAAATGTTCTCTGTATTGTATTGCAATCAATAGGATACCATTTATATTGTATGGTGGACACTAGGAAGCTCTGTGTTATATGGCAGTCACTAGGATGTTCTCTTTATTGCATAGTGAAAACTAGGAAGCACTTTATATTGTTTTGCAGTCACTAGGATGTTCCCTCTGTTGTATGACTGTCACTAGGATGTTCTTTGTATTGTATGATAGTCACTAGAATGCTTTTTGTGTTGTATGGTGGCTGCTAGCATGCTCTTTATGTTTTATGACAGGCTCTGGGATGCTCTCTGTCTTGTATATATTTCTCTGTGATGTCCTCTATGTTGTATAGTATCAACTACCATACTACTTGCATTCAAAAGTGGTCACTAGTTCTGTGTATTTAAAGGTGGTCTCTGGAATGCTGTCTGTATTGTATATTGGTTCCTGCTGTTGCTCTGTCTACACTACCAATGTGTGTTGTATTGACCTTGCCTACTACCAATGTGACAATAGATAATGATTTGCTAACTCCACCAATATTTGATTTGTTTAGTCCCCACTTACAGTTCTTCTGGTCCCGTGTATGTGAAGTCACTTTCAACATTTTTTTCAGGGTTACTGTAAGTTCCCCATCTGTTTGGGTAAAGTCTCTAAGTGGCAAATGGAAATGACTATCTCTAATGGCTTTTACTTGGTATTTTCTTGAAAATCCTCCATAAGTTTCTGACAGAGGCTGTCAGTATTTTCAGTGTCATTGTTAGTCTGTCAGTGTACTACTGCTCTACATCTACTCTACTTATACCAATTACTGCATACACACAAAATGGAAGTAATAATTGAAAGGACAATGGTACTTATATAGAGTTTGACATATGGAGCAATTAGACCTAAATATTGCTAAATATATTTTGTGCTTAATTGGAAGTAAAAAATATCTGATTCCCTTAAAATTCTAGTTAAGGTTGTGACATTGTCTATGCCTAATGTGCATATTATTATACCAACTTCCATGCAGCCTACACCCAACCGTCAGCCTTTATCTTACCCTCCCCCTAGTGCCTAACCCTCCCATCACTTAGCTTAACCACCCTTCCCGCAGCATAACGCTAATCTGCTCCTCCAATAGCCTAACACTGACCTCCCATCCTGTAGCTTAACCATAACCCTTCCCTTAGTGCCTAACCCTAACCTCCCCTCCCACAGCCTAACCATAACCCTTCCCCTAGTGCCTAACCCTAACCTATCCTCCTACAGCCTAACCATAATCCTTCCCTTAGTGCCTAACCCTAACCTCCCCTCCCACAGCCTAATGGTGCGCACATACTGGGCGATATTTTGGCCGACCCAACGATAACGATATTGTTATCGTTCAGTCGTTCAAAATATTGTTAATTTTTCCCCTAAAAACTGTGAACGATAACGATCAATGACCAGGGATGCGCGCACCCGCTGGTCATTGGTCTTTGTCGTTCATCTGCCGAACATGCAGGCCAGCCTGACGATGACGATGCTGTCAGGTTGCTCGGCAATGAGGGAGGGAGCCCAGCACTGAATGATATCGTACATGATATTGTTCAGTGTTTGTACTCAGTGTCGTTAACGAGCACACCCCTGCCGGGGACACACTAGACGATGTCTCTCATGGAGCGAATTGTCTAGTGTGTACGCTCCTTAACCCTAACCCTCATCTTAGTGCCTAACTCTAAGCTCCCCACTCGTAGCCTAACCCTAAACCTCTCCTCCCACAGCCTAATCCTAAACCTCTCCTCCCACAGCCTAATCCTAAACCTCTCCTCCCACAGCCTAACCCTAAACCTCTCCTCCCACAGCCTAATCCTAAACCTCTCCTCCCACAGCCTAATCCTAAACCGCACCCTAGTGCCTAGATCTATTCCTCTTCTCCTGTAGCCTAATCCTAACCCTCTACCTAGTACCTCAACCTAACCCTCCCCTCCGGGGGCTCTTCTAGTAGTTAGGCGGCCGCGATCTGGGCTCTCAGCTCTGATTTGGCCGCAGCAGCCGATATGGAAGCTGGCAGGTCCTGGGAGGCTGGAGCAGAGTACAAAAAGTGCAGTTAGAAGGATTTAGCCTGAGCTGTAGAACAGCCGGGGAGGACGCACAGGCAGCCAGATATAAAAGTGACTTGTTATAAAAATTTTTTAATTAAAATAAGCTCAGTACATTGCTGGGGGGGGGGCTGACTGCTGTGAGGGGGGCTGGCGCTGTGTGCTGGCCAGGTGAGGGGTGATCGCTGCTGTGTGGGTGATCGCTGCTGGGCATTGTTCTCTGTGATCTATGTTGCTGGGTCAGAGGCGGAACTTGTGGCGATGGATCCGGTACATTGCACCGACCTGTGCCCACCGCAATGAAAGGGCCCTTGGCAGGCAGCAGTATAATGAGCCCACCTTGCAAAAGTATTCAAACCCCTTGGCTTTTTACCTTTTTTGTTACATTACAACCTGTAATTTTTAAAAAAAAAAATCTGAATTTTATGCGATGGATCTGCACAAAATAGTGTAATTTGGTGAAGTGAAATGAGAAAAATATATATAAAAACGAATCTTTATAAATAAAATTCTGAAAATTGGCACGTGCATATGTAATCACCCCCAGAAACTGTGGTCAGACTTGAAGATTGCTGTTCACAAGCGGAAATTATCCAACATGAAGGAGCTGGAGCAGTTTCGCCTTGAGGAATGGGCAAAAATCCCAGGGGCAAGATGTGGCAACCTCATAGAGACTTATCCAAAGCGACGTGCAGCCGTAATTGCCGCAAAAGGTGGCTCCACAAAGTACTGACTTTAGGGGGGGTGAATAGTTATGCACGCTGAAGTTTTCTGTTATGTTGTCCTAAATGTTGTTTGATTCACAATATAAAAAAAACACAACGTCACAGTTGTCGGCATGTTCTGTGAATGACACGATGCACACCTTCACACAATCCATTGTAATTCCAGGTTGTGAGGCAACAAAACATGAAAAATGCAAAGGGGTTGAATACATTTGCAAGGCACTGTATTTATAATGGATCCAGGGGGGGCCCGCACCGCACACCCTGCACCCATAAAACTTACCTCTCTGCACATCCATGTCAGCTTCGGTGTCTGCGCCTGTAGAAACGCCTGGAAAATCGCAGTCATTTTCCCGATGACCTGTGCAGGCGCTATAGACTCTGGGTACAGTCTTATGCCCAGAGTCTATAAGTGCAGCACTGGCCACGCACCGCTCAGTGTGCAGCCAGCCACCGGCCAGAGAGGAAGGGGCCCGTGTCGGAGACTGCACACGGGCCCCCTCCTCTCTAGAAACGCCCCTGCATCTTGCCATTGCTGTAGGTCTGATCAGCTGCGGACTCGCCAGCTCTCCTGACACAAAGACGACTCTCATGCTGCGAATGCGCCTGACACGCCTGCGTTTTTCTGACCACTCCCCTGTTACCACCCCTAACGCTGACAACCTGTCACTCACTTTGCGATGGATGACTCCGTGCATCCGTAAATCTCTGAGTGAGGCCCTAAGCTTGGTGGTGGGACTATCTGCTAGGGGCCACCAACAAAAATCTTGCCTATGGCATCAAATTGCTTAGGGCTGGCTCTGCCCAGCACAAGGGGCATCAGCTCTGCATGGTGTTTACAGCCCCCTGTGATCCCTGCATTGGGGTATTATATGTTCTAGGTCGGTGTATAGGCTGCATTAAAGTTGGTGCAGTAAGGATTTTTTCTGGCGGGGGGGTGACCTGTAATGTAAAAGAATGTGTAAGAGAGCTGTATTATACTCTATTAATAAAGTCACAAGCAAATGTGTAATAATATACGATGTGATGATAATTGTATGACAAATGGTTCTTTTCTGCCCTGTATAATACTCACTTCATCGCCTCCTCTGCTCGCCCAGATCTCACTCTCTATCTATGAGACTTGTGATGTGTTTCTCACCATCAGATTTAAAGTCACAATTAATTTACTTGAAATGGAAGTTTAATGTATCACACAGACATCTGACAGGTAACTTACTGCGCGGGCCTTCTGCGGCCCCGCCACGAAAGTATTATAAAGCTTTCTGATTGTGTTTATAATGCATTGTCAATATTGCAGTAATTTAATTGATTATATTTGAATAATGAAGTTATTTACTGTGTATGAGCTGAAGTACGTGTGACGGTATCATTACCACAGTATGCGCCCCGCTCAATGGATGTAGAGCATTGACATGGATGTCACGAAGGATTACAGAATTGCCTGTAGTACAATGGAGCACTGTAGATACAACAAAAGGATCTCGGAGCTCCATAGAACACTTTGTCTCAGTATTAAAGAAAATATATTGGAAAAGAGCACTTTCAATTCCCACAGACTTGGGAGGACGTGTGAGGATATGTGAGGACTGCAAAATGTAGGCATCACGTAATTCCAAACAGATGACCGGCCGCCCCCGTGACATAATGTTTACTGAGTCTACAAAATCCACCTCTTTTCGGGGTTGTTTTTGGAAGTCAGGTTATGACATAGAATGAAATTTGCAATGCTGTTACCAATGGTAACCACGTGTGGATCGAACAAGATGTATTATAAAAACTAGAATGCTACCACAGCTCTAGCAAACATTAGTTGCATTGATAGGGACTGTGGCGACACTAGAAGCAATGTTTTCTAAAGTCACCCCTTTTACTGTATCTTGTGTTTCCACTCACATTTTTGGTAGCAATAAGATACATTAATTCTGAGCTGGTATTGTAATATGATGGAGCGTCATTGTGTTAACTAGAGTCTAATGAGCCAACATAGAAAACTCCATATAAACAGTGAAACAGAAAGATGCCTGAAATTCAGCATTTAGAATATTTGGAAGCAAAGCCTATGTCCATGTAAAGGAAGGAATTCTACTAGACAACTGTAAGAGCCACAGTGCCCAATCTTCATTGAGACTTGTTTCCCAATGAGATGTGGCCATCCTAAGATCCTATTCCCTAGAACAAAGAGAATTTGCAGATCATAGATTCCTACAAACTAGTGTTTATTCATCGGGAGGCTTGCCACCTAGAAACAGCTAATGGGTAGACTACCACATACCTGGTGGTTGATCTCAGGAATTCTATCCTTTGTATATTGGAAGGCCTCCAATAGTGTTTAATGAAGGTACGTGTGGAAGACTAATGAGCGCTTGCATTATTGACCATAATGGCAAGCCCCTAGCAGCTGCCAAAGTGACAACAGCACCGTGAAGGGAGTGACTTTTGAAGAGAGAGGTGTCTATCCTTGAACTCTATATAGCAGAAACTATCCAAGCCCTGAGTGTGGAAGGTCTGGTGGAACAAAAGGGCTTATGGCAAGTGATGAAGAGCTTAGAAATGTTGTCTCTCAGTGGCGTTGTGTGTGTTAGGTAGGTAGATAAGCAGTTGACTATGCAAAGATCCAGATTTGACTGGTGTCTGAGAAGATCGTACTCCACCAGAGGGTTCTGAATGGAAGTGGTATTTGTGTGTCCTCTCAAAACAATATGGAAACCCACTGGAGTGGGTGTCATCCAGGGTTCGTATATATGTGTATTACGAAAGTTCGGCTCCTCTGGCTGCGAATACCAGTGCTAGGAGTGAAGCTAGCTTTCTTGAAAGATTAGAGATATCAGCCATCGAAGGAATAGTGGCTAGGAAGTACAGAAAAGGATTAATGTCCCACATGGTAGAGTATCGTGGACACGGAGGCCTGGACAAGATAATACCTTGAAGTAGTCTAAGAGCCAGGGCCAAGCCATATGATTGTATTGTGGTGGAAGTGAGGCCTGACTCAAACTCAGTAGCCAGGAAATCTAGGGCTAAGTTAGGCTTGGATAGAGAGACCGATGGAGGAGCCTGAGAATCCCATCAGGCCATAAACTCATCAATTATAGACTGGTATCTGGATCTTGCTCTGGGTCTAAGAGAGATGTTTATCAAGGCCATAGATGAGGTCAACAGATTAGTAGAGATCAACAACTGAGTAATGTCGCTATCCACATGCAATGGGGAAGATCCTGTCGGAGGTCTGGATTCCCCTGGAAGCAGTCTCTGGACATGTCTAGGGGAAGTTTGGGACCCTTGCAGAGAGGGGTGATCAAGGGAAACCAAATTCTTGAGGGCCAGACGGGGTATGCTAGAATGAGTTGAGATACCCTGTCAACTTTGATCTTGTGGAGGACCTTCCATAGCATGGCAGGAGGAGGAAAGGTGTATGGAAGAGGAAGGTCTGTCCATGGCAAGGACATCGTGTCCATGTGGATGGCCCCTTGAGTCCAGACTCTGGAGGCGAAGGTTGAAACCTGAGTGTTTGATGGTGTTGTAAACAGGTCCACCTGTGGTTGACCGAAGGTCTTTACAATGCTGAGAAAAGCTTTTGGTTTCAGAGTTGCATGATCCAGTGTGAGTTTTTCCTGGATAAAGAATCGGCTAACTCGTTTAGCTCTCCTGGAACGTATGTTCTGAACAGGAGTATGGATCTCTCCACCGCCAATTTCCAGATGTCTATTGCCTCTTGGCAGAGAATGAGGGATCGAGTGACTCCCATTCTGTTGAGATAAGAAACTGCTGTTCTGTTGTCTAGGTAGAGCTGGACCAATATCTCCCAAGAATTGGGAGGGACTAGTGAAGAAAGAGCTAGTCTGGCAGTCCTTAAATCCAAGAGATTGATATGAGCTGTTTACTCTTGAGTGGACCACTTTCTGTAAATTCCAGCAAGGAGGGCATGGCTCAGGTAGCACCTAACATAATGAGTCCACTTTTCTCCTAAGATCCCCATTGGTGTATCTATAATGGATGTAGGGTGTGTGGTGTCCACTGCACAATCTACACCCAAAGTGTATATACTTACCTCTCCACCGATACTGCTGTAATCATCGGGATAATGGCGCAGATCCTGGTCAGGCATGTAGGAGACACTGCAGGAAAGCATAGATGGCATTATGTTTTGGACAGTCAGGTGCTGCTGGAGAAATCTGATTTATCCTGGAATGCCTTTTCACATAAGGGACTATTATGCTAGATTTGTCGACAATCCTCTACTATCATGCGCAAAAGTAGTCCCTATACTGTATCTGCTATGAGGACTGTGATAATGGCCAACTTACCAAGATCCAAAAAGCTTAGCTAAATTGTCCAGGTGGCATTTGCCTAAGGCCGTAACTAGGGGCATGTGAGTGTTGCTGCCACACAGAGTGCAGGGCCTGGGGGTGGCACCATCAATGTGGCACGGCACCTGTATGTGGCTTGCAGGGTGCCTGCATCGGCACCGTGTAACCACTAGCGCTACTGCAGAGCTGTCCGGAACGTTCAGTTTAGTCTACAGGATACTGTATCACAAATTTCATTGCTCAAGCATGGTCGTGCGAATGGCTGCACCCACGGCGGCACTGAGCTAATCCCGATCCCAGAACTAAAGTGATTGAGTACTTTCGACATTACCGCAGTGTAACCAATGTTACGTTATTCTGCAAGTAAATTCCAAATTGCCACAATACGCGGCAATGAAAAATGTGACATCTTGGGGCCTGCCAGCCATATTTGATTATTATCCCCATATTGAGGAGCTGAAATGACCTGTTTTTTGGAGAGGTAAAAGCAAACAAAAAAGCACCTATCAATGCTATGGGGCACAGGTTCTCAAACTGTCCTCAGGACCCCAAAAAGAGCATGTTTTCCAGATATCCTCACAGAATCACAAGTGAAATTTTTAAAATGTGTCAGTGAGTAATGATTACACCTGTGCACCTGCTGGGTGACCTGGGAAATGTGTCAGTGAGTAATGAATACACCTGTGCACCTGCTGGGTGACCTGGGAAATGTGTCAGTGAGTAATGAGTACACCTGTGCTCCTGCTGGGTGACCTATGAAATGTGTCAGTGAGTAATGATTACACCTGTGCTCCTGCTGGGTGACCTGGGAAATGTGTCAGTGAGTAATGATTACACATGTGCTCCTGCTGGGTGACCTGGGAAATGTCAGCGAGTAATGATTACACCTATGCTCCTGCTGGGTGACCTGGGAAATGTGTCAGTGAGTAATGAATACACCTGTGCTCCTACTGGGCGACCTGGGAAATGTGTCAGTGAGTAATGATTACACCTGTGCTCCTGCTGGGTGACCTGGGAAATGTGTCAGTGAGTAATGAGTACACCTGTGCTCCTGCTGGGTGACCTGTGAAATGTGTCAGTGAGTAATGAGTACATCTGTGCTCCTGCTGGGTGACCTGGGAAATGTGTCCGTGAGTAATGAGTACACCTGTGCACCTGCTGGGTGACCTGGGAAATATGTCAGTGAGTAATGAGTACACCTGTGCTCCTGCTGGGTGACCTGGGAAATGTGTCAGTGAGTAATGAATACACCTGTGCTCCTGCTGGGTGACCTGGGAAATGTGTCAGTGAGTAATGAATACACCTGTGCTCCTGCTGGGTGACCTGGGAAATGTGTCAGTGAGTAATGATTACACCTGTGCTCCTGCTGGGTGACCTGGGAAATGTGTCATTGAGTAATGATTACACCTGTGCACCTGCTGGGTGACCTGGGAAATGTGTCAGTGAGTAATGAATACACCTGTGCACCTGCTGGGTGACCTGGGAAATGTGTCAGTGAGTAATGAGTACACCTGTGCTCCTGCTGGGTGACCTATGAAATGTGTCAGTGAGTAATGATTACACCTGTGCTCCTGCTGGGTGACCTGGGAAATGTGTCAGTGAGTAATGATTACACATGTGCTCCTGCTGGGTGACCTGGGAAATGTCAGCGAGTAATGATTACACCTATGCTCCTGCTGGGTGACCTGGGAAATGTGTCAGTGAGTAATGAATACACCTGTGCTCCTGCTGGGCGACCTGGGAAATGTGTCAGTGAGTAATGATTACACCTGTGCTCCTGCTGGGTGACCTGGGAAATGTGTCAGTGAGTAATGAGTACACCTGTGCTCCTGCTGGGTGACCTGTGAAATGTGTCAGTGAGTAATGAGTACATCTGTGCTCCTGCTGGGTGACCTGGGAAATGTGTCCGTGAGTAATGAGTACACCTGTGCACCGGCTGGGTGACCTGGGAAATATGTCAGTGAGTAATGAGTACACCTGTGCTCCTGCTGGGTGACCTGGGAAATGTGTCAGTGAGTAATGAATACACCTGTGCTCCTGCTGGGTGACCTGGGAAATGTGTCAGTGAGTAATGAATACACCTGTGCTCCTGCTGGGTGACCTGGGAAATGTGTCAGTGAGTAATGATTACACCTGTGCTCCTGCTGGGTGACCTGGGAAATGTGTCATTGAGTAATGATTACACCTGTGCACCTGCTGGGTGACCTGGGAAATGTGTCAGTGAGTAATGAATACACCTGTGCACCTGCTGGGTGACCTGGGAAATGTGTGAGTGAGTAATGAATGCACCTGTGCACCTGCTGGGTGACCTGGAAAATGTGTCAGTGAGTAATGAATACACATGTGCACCTGCTGGGTGACCTGGGAAATGTGTGAGTGAGTAATGAATACACTTGTGCTCCTGCTGGGTGACCTGGAAAAAGTGTCAGTGAGTAATGAATACATCTGTGCTCCTGCTGGGTGACCTGGGAAATGTGTCAGTGAGTAATGAATACACCTGTGCTCCTGCTGGGTGACCTGGGAAATGTGTCAGTGAGTAATGATTACACCTGTGCTCCTGCTGGGTGACCTGGGAAATGTGTCAGTGAGTAATGAATACACCTGTGCACCTGCTGGGTGACCTGGGAAATGTGTCAGTGAGTAATGATTACACCTGTGCTCCTGCTGGGTGACCTGGGAAATGTGTCAGTGAGTAATGATTACACCTGTGCTCCTGCTGGGTGACCTGGGAAATGTGTCAGTGAGTAATGATTACACATGTGCTCCTGCTGGGTGACCTGGGAAATGTGTCAGTGAGTAATGAATACACCTGTGCTCCTGCTGGGTGACCTGGGAAATGTGTCAGTGAGTAATGAATACACATGTGCACCTGCTGGGTGACCTGGGAAATGTGTGAGTGAGTAATGAATACACTTGTGCTCCTGCTGGGTGACCTGGAAAAAGTGTCAGTGAGTAATGAATACATCTGTGCTCCTGCTGGGTGACCTGGGAAATGTGTCAGTGAGTAATGAATACACCTGTGCTCCTGCTGGGTGACCTGGGAAATGTGTCAGTGAGTAATGATTACACCTGTGCTCCTGCTGGGTGACCTGGGAAATGTGTCAGTGAGTAATGAATACACCTGTGCACCTGCTGGGTGACCTGGGAAATGTGTCAGTGAGTAATGATTACACCTGTGCTCCTGCTGGGTGACCTGGGAAATGTGTCAGTGAGTAATGATTACACCTGTGCTCCTGCTGGGTGACCTGGGAAATGTGTCAGTGAGTAATGATTACACATGTGCTCCTGCTGGGTGACCTGGGAAATGTGTCAGTGAGTAATGAATACACCTGTGCTCCTGCTGGGTGACCTGGGAAATGTGTCAGTGAGTAATGATTACACCTGTGCTCCTGCTGGGTGACCTGGGAAATGTGTCAGTGAGTAATGAGTACACATGTGCTCCTGCTGGGTGACCTGTGAAATGTGTCAGTGAGTAATGAGTACATCTGTGCTCCTGCTGGGTGACCTGGGAAATGTGTCCGTGAGTAATGAGTACACCTGTGCACCTGCTGGGTGACCTGGGAAATATGTCAGTGAGTAATGAGTACACCTGTGCTCCTGCTGGGTGACCTGGGAAATGTGTCAGTGAGTAATGAATACACCTGTGCTCCTGCTGGGTGACCTGGAAAATGTGTCAGTGAGTAATGAATACACCTGTGCTCCTGCTGGGTAACCTGGGAAATGTGTCAGTGAGTAATGCTTACACCTGTGGTCCTGCTGGGTGTCCTGGGAAATGTGTGAGTGAGTAATGAATGCACCTGTGCACCTGCTGGGTGACCTGGGAAATGTGTCAGTGAGTAATGATTACACCTGTGGTCCTGCTGGGTGTCCTGGGAAATGTGTGAGTGAGTAATGAATGCACCTGTGCACCTGCTGGGTGACCTGGGAAATGTGTCAGTGAGTAATGAGTACACCTGTGCACCTGCTGGGTGACCTGGGAAATGTGTCAGTGAGTAATGAATACACCTGTGCTATTGCTGGGTGACCTGGAAAATGTGTCAGTGAGTA